>MU226492.1:560230-641061 GCA_018584345.1 Thuja plicata
TATATATATGTAATGCAAAGATACATTTGAAGTGTCATCGAATAAGTTAGAGAAGATATATAGCAGATCAGTATGATGATATCAGCATGAGATAGAGCCCTTAAAGAAGTTAAGATCATAAGTGCGTAACTGGAACTGATCAGACATCTATGTCACATACAACAATTCATTCTTGGATATAGTGCATATCTATTCTCAGGAGGTTGTAGCCTTCTTTCTCTTTGAGAAGTGAGCTCTTGGATAGTGAGCCCTCACCGCTAACAGGGTTAGACCCTTAACCAGGTCATTGTACTCATATTGTAAAGACTACTTCTAACAAGGCAAAGGAGCTTTAACAGGTTCATTATACTAGTACAATATTTTTGGGTACTTATTCCCACTGAGGTTTTCCTCTAATCAAGGTTTCCCCATAATCATATCAAGTGTTATGTGTTCTTGTGTTAAGCTTCATTGGATGAATATTTGATTTGTGTTTAAGTTTCTGCATTTGAATAATAAGCTAAACACTGATTCACCCCCCCCCCTCTCAATGTTTCCAACAAGTGTCTCATAGGGGGTTTTAATGGGTTCTAAGTGGTCCTAGGAACCCTTAGGACCCATTAGGACACATTAGGACTCATTAGGACCCCTTAGAACACATTAATAGTCATAGGACCCCCGTGTGTGTGTGTGTGTGTTTGTGTGTGTGTGTGTGTGTGACAGAGAGAGAGAGAGAGAGAGATCCTAGGTACCCTTAGGACCCATTATGACCCCTTAGGATACATTAGGGCCTCTTAAGACCCCTTAGAACACACTAATCATTGTAGGACACACTAATGGGCTCTAATGTGTGCTAGTGTCTCATAAGGGGTTTTGATGGGTTCTAAGTGGTCCTAGGAACCCTTAGGACCCATTACAATCCCTTAAGACCCATTAGGACACATTAGGACTTGTTAGGACCCATTTGAACACATTAATAGTCATAGGACCCATTAGAGAGAGAGAGAGAGACAGAGAGAGAGTAGGTCCCCTTAGGACAAACACATTAGGGCCTCTTAAGACCCCTTAGAACATAGTAGTCATTGTAGGATACACTAATAGGCTCTAATGTGTACTAGTGTCTCATAAGGGGTTTTAATGGGTTGTAAGTGGTCCTAGGAACCCTTAGGACCCATTACGACCCCTTAAGACCCATTAGGACACATGAGGACTCATTAGGACCCCTTAGAATACATTAATAGTCATATGACCCATTAGAGAGAGAGAGAGAGAACACTCTTTAGAGTTCTAAGTGGTTCTAATACATCATAAGGGATCATAATGGGTCCTAAGTGGTTCTAAAATCCTTTAGGAACCATTAAAACCCCTTAGGACACATTAGGACCCATTAGGATCTCTTAGGACACATTAGGACCTCTTAGGACCCCTTCAAATTCATTAATCATTGTAGGACACACTAATCGGCTCTAATGTGTCCTAATGTTTCTTAAGGGGTTCTAACTGGTTATAAATGAGATGTTAGGAAGAAATTGGATGTGTGACAGGACATAGGCAAAGGACTCAAGTGCCTTACTCTTTGAAATCTGATTTTGAAAGATATGGAACAAAGACTTTGGTAGGGTAATGACAAATGGATATGAATTGGGTGATTGGATAAGGATGGGACAAGATTTATGCAAAGGATTGGATAGGTTGGATGAAAGGTTGGAAAATAGGTGTTGCATGATGGAGGGAATGAAAGAAGGATGTATGTTGAATGTACAAGGATGGATGTAAGAAAAACATTGGCATATACCTTGAGGGGTGATGGAGAGAATGTGATTTAGGATTTTGAAGGCTTAATGGAGAAATGGATATAGATTTTGGGAGAAAAGGACCCAAAATAGATTTGGAAGATGGAAGACATTTAGATGGATGGATAGAAATTTTGGATGCCAATTTGGATTCTTCTTTAGGACTTTGTGCTTCAAGAATCTTCTTGGGAATCCACATGTATTTTTTCTTTTCATTCTTTTAATGGTCCTTGAATGTATTGCTTGCACAATGGATTTTGGAACCCATATGGCTTTTGACCTTTTTTTTGTTTCTCAATAGGCCTTTGTGGCCTTTTTTATATTTCTTTTTCATTTTGGATCAAATTTTTCCTCTTTTGTACATGTCGATTATACTAGACTTGTTGTTCCTTGATAGCATGTGGATTTCTTGACTTGTGGATTTTATGCTTGAAATCCAAATTTCTTGGAAAGGGAATGGAATTCATGGATGGATAGTGTTGAGTGTTGTTTTAACACAAGCCAACTTGCTAGGATCTCAAGATTCAATTTCCTCTCTTGAAAGAATAACAGAGTTATTCCCAAGGTTCTCTGGGGTTGAGTCACAACCTGCTTTGTTACTTAGTTAAAGATAAATGTGATTTTTCACGAGGAGGCCTTTGCTGGTACATTCAAGACAAAAAATTGCAAAATATTGTTAATTCTCTTTTTTGGGGTATTTTCTGTTTTAACAAATATGGTGTCGTAAATAAAATGCAATTTTGTGTTTTTCAAGATGGTAATTTATAATTAATGATAGCGTTTGAATGAGAGAAGGGTAATGAGAAATGAAGAAAATTATGAAAAAGTGAAATCCTCAGGACATAAACCACTGTAAACCCTTCCTTGTGAATTGAATGCTGGAGAGATTTGGAACAACCCATGTAGCATAAATTAGACCAAGTCATATTCACTACTCCACGGATGCAAGCATTTTGGAGAGAAGACGTATTCACTCATGCAAGATATTCAAAATCTATCAAATCGCAAAGCCACCAAGATGTGTGCACCCATGAGATGGATTTATTGTTAAGCTCAAAGATAATATTTTCCACACATTCATCACAGCAAGGTAGATACACACTACCAAACTCCAACTAAAAGTAACACGAATTTGAAACACAATAACACAAAGGGCTCTCTAAAAGTAAAGAATAATGCAAGAATACGTTCAATAAATTTGCATAGATAGTAGTAATTAACACACCATGAATGAAGCACCCAATGTAGATCTTTATTTCATTAAAAATTCAGCCCCTTTACATTGTTTTTTGATTACAATATATAGAGTTTTGATCCACAACTCTGATTTTCAGAGTTAGGGCATTAGAGAGTCTAAACTAGAGAAATAGAACTAAAACTAGAACTTTGTTGAACGTAAACTACTGGTAACTGATACTATGTAACTTGCATGGATTCTTAAACCCATTTACAATCCATTTTCTCATGCAAAGAGGGCAAAATCTGCCAGAGAAGAGAGAGAGAGAAAGGAGGAGAATTCCTTCTGTGCACTGGGAGTCTTCTTCTTGAGCTTGGTGGATGGTTCTTAGATTCTTCACCTGGGTTGTTTCTGACAGTGGGAATTGATAGGAGACCCTTAGTTCCTCTGAAATGAACTAAAGTTGTCCATTGATCTGATCTGGGGTTGAATTGGTGTTGAAAAAGGTGACCTCACTGAAAACACCCAATTCTTCAGACCCCAACCTCTACCCCAAAACTTTTAATGCTTTGAAACTTCCCAAGTGCCTCTCAAAATCTGTAAACTTGAAGGCCCCCAAAAATTTAGACTTATCATGGGTCGAAAGGCCAAAAATATCTAAAGAGGCTGAAAGGCCGAAAAATACTGTCTTGGTGAATTTTAACCAAGTGTGAAAATCTTTTCCAGTCCATCTGGTATTTGAACCCTGGAACTTTATCCAGTGAAGACTTCTGGGTGAGCTGCCTAAAGCCTTTGCATGATCTCTTGAACTTTTTCATAATTGATCTCTTTCCTTTTTACTTTGGTGACCCTTCATTCTTGCTTCTTTCTGAAGATATTTCATTCAGAAGCGAAGAAAGCGATCTCTTCTTCATGCTGCAACATTCTATGTATCTCTTCTTTCATGTAAAACAATTGTTGTAAGGCCTCCTTGGTATTGGCTCTAGTCAGAACGTCTCTAAAATGTTGGACCACTTCCTTGGAGGGATGCAGAGCTCGTTGGCTTTCATCACAGTAGACGTTGAGGCCGACTCCTATGAAGAATGTATCTATATCATTGACCCATGTTATTACCTCCTCCCACTTTTCACCCATGAGGGCCTAGTGCTTCTTGTAGGCCTTAATTATTTTGGCCATTTGCTCGGTCCAAGTCTCAAATTTATCCAGTTCTACACCCTCATCAACTTTGACCAAAATATGGAAGCGTTGCTTTCTAATTACCTCCAAATCCTGGAGAGCTACCTGCCACTTAGCTTCCTCGGCATCCATCCCCCTATAATATTCCACCAGGTTGATGAGTGAATTAACCTCAACCAAGATGGTCCTATATGGCCTGAATATTGATAGGATTGCCTTCTCTCTGAACTGTTTGAAGTCATTTATCCAATCGGCACTCGCCTGGATGAAAGAGGGGGTTAATCTTGCTGGCAAATCTGGTGTAGCCCTTTTATCAATCATGGCTTTTAATGATGCCTCTGAACAGTTTGGGTCAATGGGACCCACCATATTTTTGATGAACCCCTTCAATGCTTCATTCTGGTCTATTAAAGCCTTGATGGTTTCTTCATCTTTGCTCATGAACCCCAGAGCATGCTTGAGTCCCAAGGCTGCTAATGTTTTGCTTCCTTCTCTGGTTGGTTCCCCCAAGTCTACCTATTTGAATGTGTAGTCTCCTAATGAACCCTTGGTTTGAGAGGTGCTCGGGGCTGGGATAGCTATTTGTACTTTCCACCGACCCTTAGGGTCTTGGGTCTCATATGACATAGTTTTAGTAGGCACACTCACGTCTGCATGGTAGAAAGTTTGCTTCACAACAGTTATACTTGTATCTTCTCTGTCCAGTTCACTTGTGTAGGTTCTTTTCCAAGGTTGTATCTCCTTGGTAAATGAAGTAGGTTTATCGGAGGCAGTTACTAACTCATATGGTGCCACATGGAGAATTGAGGTTAAGCCTTGTTGCCCTAGAGCTATTCCCTATTCTGATTCCTTTTCTGCCCCCTTTTCTTGTTTATATTTTCCTTCTTCCATTTTATCCCCATCCACACCCCTTTGGATTTCCTCCTCTTCCTTATCTTTCTCATTAACCTCCTTTTCCTTTTCCTTCTCCAGGCCTTGGTTGGCTGATGAATCAATTACAACTTCTGGCCTTAAACCAGTCATGGCCTTGAGTGAGGTCTGAAAAGGTGATGTGTCATTTGTACCCACTACTCCTTTGGTTTCCTGAGTGGCACATGTTGAAGGGATTGACGTTGGTGGAAAAATTATTGGCATGACTGTAGTGGGAGATGAGGAGATGGTGTTAGTAGACGGAGGCGGAGTTGGTGCAAGAGGAGGTGTTAGAGTTGGTAGGGAAGTTGGTGGAGTAAGTATGTTGGGTGGTGGAGTGAAAACATGACTCCCTCTAGCTACATTGTCTATTACTAAACCTTGAGTTACCCCACTGTCTTGGGTTTTAGGCCCTGGAGTAGAATCAGGGCCTACTGGTGAAGTAGTAACATTCACCGGAGGATTGGTGAACTAGACCGGTGGAGGAGTAAGGGCTACCTAAGGTTGTATGAATGGTGGTGGAGTGAGGGAAACTTGAGGTTGTATGAGTGGTGGTTGAGTGAGAGAAACTTGAGGTTGTATGAAGTGTGGTGCCCCAGTGTATGTGTCATGGCCTTGGTCCAAAAATCCTTCAAGTCCCTCAAAATTAGAGAGCATAAACTCATCCGGCCCTAATGGATCCACAGGATCATCCTATGCTTTGGGATCCTCTCTATGTTTCTTAGTAGTCTCCTTTTCTCTCCTCTTCTGCAACCTTTTCTTCCAGACTAGGGGCTCACTTGCATCCTCTTCCTCAGGCTCTTCATGTACAATTTCCGACTGGTGAGACTCGCAACTCTTCCTCCTCTTATAGGTTTTCTTCTCAATGGTGGGGGAAGATTGGATAGAGGTGGATGGGGCCTCTCCTAACTGGGGTTGTGACACTCCTATTGGTGGGTCAATCTGGCCCATCATTCTGGTTTTCTTAGGCCTAGGATTGGAGCCATATTCCACTGGTCGTTCATGACCATACACCATTCTTGGCTTTTGAGGGGGAGCCTTCTTATATTTAGGAGCTGTTGACTTCTCTCCTCATTGTTTCTCTACTTTCTTGGAGGGCTCCATTAATTTTTTTACTGGGATCAGACTCATCCAGTGTGGCTTCTTGATCCAAGATATGGTGGTTTTTATCACATTCCTTGCCCTAAAGTCTATGTCATCATTTTCATCTTTGTCTATCTCGGCGTTCATGATTGGCTGGTCATACACCTTAGCTTATGTGTAAATGTCTTCTAAGACATCCTCTGAAGCACATTCCCATTATCTTTGGGGAAATAGGAACCTTCAACACCTCTTTTTCCAGAGCTAGGTTCATTCTATAGTAATCTCAGATTTTGACCTCATGGTCATCTATACTGTAAACTTGCAAGGGGCAATCATCCCATTCAAAAGAAAGGGATTTGCAAACCTTCATGTCTTATAGTGTATAGGGTCCCAAAGAGATGGAAAAGTCCCAACAGTGCTTCTTCTTATGTTTGATATGCTTGTATGCATCCGTGAGCTGCCTGGCCATCTCCAGTATGATTATCCAGTCAAAAGGATACCTGGGTAGCTTTTTTGGTTGTATGGTTGACCCAGCTATCCAAATGTATGTGAATGTCCTAAACTAGATGAAATAGGCCCCAATGGCCCTCACCTTAGCAATAGATTCTTCTGACATTCTTTTAGCAAAGTGACCCCTAATAGATCAGATGACTGCGAAAATGAATGCATCATTGACTATTCGGTAATCAGGGGAATCCTCTGACATGTTTTCTCCCTTTACCAACTGCGAGTATACGAGATGGGGCCATGCATTTGGATCATTTAGACTTCCCCTCTTGGTGAGGCTGGGATAATCTACCCATGTAGCTAGTATATACATTATGTAAGTGCTCATGTAGAACTTTGGGTTATGTTTCACTGCTATCAACTGCTTATCCAGGTTGTCACTAATAATAGTGCCCCAGTCGAATCTTGTCTTTTGTTCCTTGATCCTCTCTATCATTAGGATCATCCAGTGCTCAAGTTGGGTGGACTATGGTAACCCATACACCCAACTAATCATTGTTATAGCTGCCTAGATATCATCTCTCATATAACCCCTCCAGAGTTCTATCTTGTCCAGTCTGTTCTTGGGAACTGGTTGCTTCAGGTATTCTTTATTCGACATCTCATTTACTGTTTTCTCCCTGTTGCCAAACCTTTTGTTCCCCTTTTTAATGTAGAAATCATAGAACTTATCTATTCCTTTGTGGAGGTGAAAGACATCCTTAATGACATCCGGCCTGATGTCCAACACAACCTGATCTTCCAAGTTTACCATCACCCTTTTGTCTGAATCATAGTGGTGAGCTAGGGTGATGATCAATTTTGAAGATGTAACAGCCATGGGGTGTGCAGCTGCATTTACTAGCTTAGATAGGACTAATGAGGTACAGTCCTCAGATCTATTTTCCAGTTGGGAACACTGGGTCAGGAATTCATTCCAATCCACATTCCCGATGTTGGTATTAGTTATCTTGCTGTGTTTGTTCCCCACCTTTGAGCTTGGGGGATTCCCCTTGTATTGAAACTTCATTGGGGATACTATCTTTGGTTCAGTCATTCCTTTAAGAAAAGACAACTATCAATAGCCTATTGAATAGAAAAAAATCAATTTAAACTATGAAAGCAAGTAAAGAGAGCTGAAAAATAGCTAAAGTGCAAGCTTTCACACTTTCGGACCTTTCGGGGGTTTTAGACACCGAAAACTAAATCGAAGACCAAAAAGTCTGAAAGTGTGAATAGGCAAAATGGTAAAGCCAAGGCCATTGGAGGTTTCGGAGTTTCAGACACTAAACTAGGAGGGGTTTTATCAAGAACATAGAATCATCCGGACATCATGAGGAGCCCGGATGGACCACTTGGAGGTTTCATTTGTTCGAATTTTTGGACTTTTGGACCTTTCAGATATCTAAAAGGCCGAAATGTCTTAAATGGCACTTGGAGTGGATGAGATCTAGTTTTCGGCCTTTGGGAGGCCGAAAACCCATGGTAAGCACTGCGACTGACAAAAATGCAAAAACCTAGACCTAGACCCGATGACACAAGAAAAACCAAAGGGCCGAGAAGGAGGGATGTCCCTGTCAATGCACGATGACACAGAAGCCCCAAAGGGTGCCAAAACAAAGTGCCCTAGGCTGGACAGGCACTAGGGACACTGAAAAGACCCTAAACCTAGGGCAATCCAAAAGTGCTAAACAAAGAAGAGCAGAGGAAACCTACCTTGATCGACTAAGTCAAGGGAGGGAAACCAAGCAACGACACAAAGGTGGATGGCGAGGAGGAGCAGATGGAATGTGAGCGAGAGAAAAAACCAAAAAATGCAAAGTGGTGAAACAAAGGAGGCTACCCCTTTTATAACTAGCGGGATGACGTCAGCGGGTTTGGGGTTTCGGAGACCAAATCACTGAAAACCCAAATGAAGACTAAGAACCTTTCAGCCTTACGACCTGTTCAATATTTCGGCGGACCTAAGTCCTCCGAAAGGCCAAAAGGGCCAAAAGATTAGGTTTTCAGCCTTTCGGCCATTCTAGTATTTCAGAGGACTTAGGTCCTCTGAAAGTTTGAAAGGGCCAAAATGTCAAAAAAGGGTTCTTCATGATCTTTCATTGGTTTTAGTAATCTTTTTTCAGTGGCTAATTGGATCTCTGCAAGGGGCAGACACGACGAAAGGGAAAAAAGGAAACAAAAGAAAAAGGGGGGTCCCCATGGTTAGAGGACCTAAAATGGGGTATGTGTTGTGGAGCCACAACAAATAGCCCTGACAAAAGGAGGAATGACCAAGGCATTTATTCATCATCAATACTCCTCCAGAAAGTAGCTTTGTAGTAGAACCGAACCGAGAGGCGGTGGAGTCGATGATTCTTCAATGACCTCCAATTTGAGGTTCTTCAGTCAGTTTTCACTATGTGTGTTCATGTGTGTTCATTCCTTGAACTTTGGTTGTGATAACCAAGGGGCTTGCCAGTTATACCCAACTTTACCAAATAAACCAAGGCTTCCCGAAAAGAGCTTTGCTGCCAGTCAGGTATTCATAGCCCTGATAAATTTTTCCCCAAGTCCCAAGTATAACCTTGCTCTACTGCCAGCCGGGAATTCATAGCCCCGGTAGAGGTTGTCACAATCACCCAAGTCCATTCTGCTTGCTAGGCCATAACCTTCTTTGTGAGAGCTCCATCTTTTGGAAAACTAGTTTGTTCCTTTTGCTTGCTTGGGGATGTATCAAGCCTTGGACACTCAATGTGTTCCATGTGTTTAGGTCCATAACTTCTTTTCTTTCTTTCTCTCTCTCTCTTTTTTTTTTGATCCGATCAACAATTAGGAGGTGTTTCTCATGTCTTTCACTCGTGACCTCTTTGGGGCACTTTTCTTGTGAGTGTTCCTTTCGCTTTCCCCTTTTGGGCTCTTCTTTCTTTTGTTATTGCCTCTGCATTTAGTTCAAACTTGGGTTCTGGGATTGGTGAGTACCCAAACTTATGCACTCCAGTTGGCTACAACTAACAAACACCTTAGAAACCAATTCCCTTGAGTGTTTGTACCTTAATGTGTCTTTTGATCAGGATGACCAAACTTCGAACTTCCTCTTGTCTGTCAATGATAATCATCACTACTTTGTCTTTTGGGAAGGTTCTCTTACGTTGCATGCATCCTTGGAGAAATTTGACTAAGAAATACCTCTGCTCCTCTTGTGAAACACCTTGGAATGGATCCAAAACATACTGACCCAAAACAACAAACAAGCCCCGACAAAGGACAAACACGAGCAGAAGAAAGGACAGACGGTGAGGACAACAAAGAAAAGGAAAAACACAAAAGTGACTATGGTACAAGGGATGAAAACAGTCCCATTCAAGATCCAAAGTAATGTTTGAGGAATTTCCCATTGACTGGCAATGGGGTCAACTCTCCGTCCAATGTGTTGATCCTAAAAGTGTTCTCCCCTAGGATCTCTGATATTTGGTAAGGGCCTATCCACAATCTTTGGAACTTGGTGTGGCTGCCTGGCTTTTCTTTCGCCTTATCCCACATGAGGACAAGGTAAAAGATCCTGAAGGATTTGATGGTAGCTCTCTTTTCAAACCATCTTTTGACTATAGCCTAATGCTTCGATACATGTTGCAGGGCCAAAGTCCATTTCTCCTCTAGCTTTAGGAGATTCATGAGTCTGACTTTTACCCAATCTTCCTCCCCTACGTATTGGTCCATGAATCTTAGAATTGGGATCTTCAAGTTTATAGGAAAGACCGGTTGTAAGCCGTAGACTAGTTGGTATGGAGACATCCCCAGGGAATCCTTGATCCTTACGTGATCAGTCCATAAAGCATATTTCAACTGAGTGTGCCAGTCCTTGGGGTTGTCATCTAGGAGGTGTTTGATCACTGTTGTCAGATTTTTGTTTGTAGAATCTGCTACACCATTGCCTTTTGGATAGTAATTTGAAGAGAATTTGAGGATTACCTGGTTTTCAAAGGCCCATTGCGTGAGTAAGGCCAAAGAGAAAGAAGGGGCATTGTCACATACCAGATAGAATGACATTCCAAACCTAGTTATGATGCATTCCTCCATGAATTTGGTCACATCCTCTGTGGTACAATTCTTCAAGGATTGAGTCTCTGTCTAACGCATGCAATATTCAGTGGCTGTTAAGATAAACTTATGTCCTACAAATGAAGGGGGGTTAATCACTCCAACAAAATCTAAGCCCCATTGGGCAAACAGGCATACCTCATAGACTGGTTGTACAGGCATTGCTGGATTTCTCTCTTGGGTCACGCTAGTTCGGCAAATGTGGCAAGATCTCACGTGTTTTCTGGTATCTTTAAATATTGTTGGCCAAAAATACCCTACCCTCAGGATTTGGTGAGTTGTGGCCTCCGCTGATCCATGTGCCATTCTGTATTTGTCATGAAAGCCCACCAATATTTTTTTTGCCTCCATTCTATCCAAACATCTTAGGTACAAACCCTCGTAATTGCATTTGTAAAGTTGTCCACTCTTGAACATGTAAGAGCTTCTTTTGATCTTCAAGGCTCTTCTCTGAGAACTGTTCATCTCTTTAGGGCAGTGATTCTGCAATAGATAGTACACTATGTCTTGGTACCATACATATGTGATCACACCTTGGTCCGTGTAAGTTTGGCAGACTAGACCTTCTTCAAACTCAGAGATCAACTTAGTTAGGGCCTGGCCTCTTACCAATTTCATCGGTTGGATCTCTAGGTCAAACTCTTGGAGAAATTCCATCCATTTTCCTCTCTGCTCTCCCAGCTCATTCTGCATTAGGAGGGTTTTAACTACTGCATCTAGGACTATCTCGATGACTTTACTCCTTAGAATGTAATGTCTGAATTTCTTCACCACCTTGACGAGAGAAAATGATTGCTTATCCAAGTTTGGGTATCTAATTTCAACATCTTTGAAAGGACAACTCATAAAGGCGATGGGCCTTTCATCTTTTCTATTCTTCTTCTGTGTGAGAATGCAAGCGCAGGAGTGTTTTGACATGAAGGAGTAGACCTTGAAAGGGATGGTTTAGTCAGGACTAGCTAGGACTGGTGCCGTGGCAATGGCATTCTTAATCTCTTCGAAAGACTTCTTGGCTAGGAGAGCCTATTCAATCTTGGCATCTTTCTTGAGCTCGTTCAATGGTTTCACTATTTCTGCAAAGCCACTACTGAATTTCCTGACGAAGTTGATCTTTCCAAAGAAAGATTTTAATTCCTTGCAACTATGAGGTGGTGTCAATTTTAGGATCGACTCCACCCTTTCAGGGTCAATAGATATCCTCTTTTTAAAGATGATATGCACCAATAGCTTTCCTTTAGTTACCCCGAACATGCATTTCTTGGGGTTGAGGGAGATCCCAAACTCTCTACACCTCTGAAGGCATTTTTTGAGGTCGTTTATGTGGTTAGCTCTTAATTTCAAGTAGACTATGAGATCATCCATGTAGATGATAATGCACCTTCCAACTAATCCTTTGAAGGCTATGTCCATTGCTCTTTGAAAGGTGGCTCCAGCGTTAATCAGTCTGAAAGGAATTTGTCGGTACAAAAAAGTCCCCCACTTAGCGGTGAATGCTATTTTTAGTCTATCCTCTTCCTAAACCATCACTTGATTATACCCAGAGTATCCATCCAGGAATGACATCATCTGAGACCCATTAATCTTTTACAGCACTTCATCTAGAGATGGGAGCGGATAATTATCCTTTTGAGAGGACTTGTTGAGGTTCCAGAAGTCTACGCATAGCTTGATTTCTCCAGTCTTCTTCCTTACAGGTACTAGGTTCACAACCCATGTAGAGTGTCAGATTGGGAAGATGATCCTGGCGTCGAGAAACTTTTGGACTTCCTTTTGGATCAAGGGCTCTATAGTGGGATTTACGGGTCTTTTTCGTTGCCTAAAGGGCTTAGAATCTAGTTTCAAAGGGATGTTGTGTACTATCACTGAGGTGTCATATGTCTTTAATTCCTCATAATTCCATGCTATGACATCTCGATATTCAGTGAGAAGCTGGACCATTTTCTCCTTTTCTTCTTTGGTTCCCATCCTTCCAATGTGGACTTCCCTTGGTTCCTCTTTCATGCCTAGGTTGTAAGTGTCACATTCCTTACCATTAGGTGTCATGTCAGGGCATCTTCTCCCAACAGTATTATCTCTATCAAAGATCCTTTCTAGTTCTACCATTCCCTTGGGCATGGCATTGGTTTTTAAGTTTATGATGTTGTGATTGTTAGGCTCTTTAGGTTCAGCAGTTTCTTCGCTGTTATTCTCCTCGTCTATGATTTGCTTATCGAACACGCCGGCACACATGATGAATTCTAGGATATGCTGGTCATCTTGGAAGACTTGAAAGTTAGTAACATTATTCAGAATGGCCGGGGCTGCGACAAGTTCAACCGAGAATTTCTTTAGTTTCGATTTCTCCATGGGATGTAATGAGCTGGCCGAAATAGCCAACGTGTCAGCAAAAATGTTCTTTCTTCTTGGGATGGTTTTGATGTTGAAAGCATCAAAGTCATTGATTAAGTCCCATGCCCTATTTTGATAGGTTGAGAGCCTCTTATAATTACAAGTGTACTGACTACGAATCTTCTTGATAACCAATTGTGAGTCTCCTTCCACCATCAAGATCTTGATTCCTTTCTTGTGAGCTAGGAGGAGTCTGCGAACCAGTGCTTCGTATTCTGCAACATTATTAGTATGAAGGAACTATAGCCTATAAGAAGCATAAAAGGACTTACCCCTTGCGTTTATCAATTCGATCCCAACACCCGCTCCTTGCTTACATTTGGAACTGTTGAAGCGTAGTTTCCATATCTGAGGTGGCTTAGTAGGGCTGGTTCTAGTTGAGCTTTTCTTAGAAGAATCTCTGGTACTTGGTTTTTGGCCCCTCTCTTCCTCGCTACTGGAAGAAGTTGATTCTCCTATATTTTGAGTATGCCCTGGTTCGAGGAGTTCATTGTCTTCATCTTCTAGTATTCCCTTGTGAGGGGGACATGCTCCATCATCTGAGGTACTCCAATCGCTAAGCATGTTCAGGGCAAGGCTTCTATCTTCTGGATCTGACCCACTATCTTGATCTTGAGGTGGGCTATGTGTATAGACTAGGTTGTCCATACCTGGTGTGATGTTCTTGCCATCTTCTATCCCTAGCACATCTCCCTTTATCATCTGTGCTTTTGGTGGCTTATTTGGTTGGGCAATTTGAGTCAACACTTGCGACAGTGCCTCTTGGGAACTGGGGCATGTAAACTTAGAATGACTAGCCTGATGTAATTGGCAATATCTAGGTAGCAATAACATGTTAGGATCTATGTCTTGACCCAGGTGCCACAGGCTAGCCATTGTGCTATTGATAAAACTCTGGAAGATGTCACCACCAATCTTCAGGTCAAGGAAACCTTCGATGGGACTATGGTCTAACTCTTCGCCTTCTCAGATTTAAAACATAAAAATGTCATCCAATCGATAAGTACCCAAATCAGTTTGAGTGAACAAGACTTCATTCGAGGCATTGTATTCGATGATAATCCTTTTTAGCTTCAGTTCTGCATCTATCTTGATCTGGTTGTTCAAACCTCTCCAAGGTAGCCAAAGTTGGGTGAAGTCTGTAGAGAGCCATCCTCTCAAGCATCTAGTCCATTCTCAGCTTAGCAATATCCCATAAGTTTTAGGGATGTCCACTATGTGTATATCAATGCATTCTTGTATCTGGGGATCTGCAACTAGTTGAATGTGTACATCTTTGAGCACACCAATTACTTTGACCTCGGTTTTGTCCAATTGTATGACCACCTAGTTCATTACTTGGGGCACGATCCCCAAATTTTGGCAAATTGAAAGGGGCATCATGTTGCATGAGGCTCCTGAATTGATCAGACAGTTATGTAGGTTCTTCCCAAACATTCGCAAGCTGAGTAAGAATGGTGGGACCTCCGTCCTATCCATGAGTACCATTGGGAATGCCTCAGATGTGTTGACATTGGACATGCGTTCCTTGGTGTTGTTGGTTGATGGGCCAGGTCTTGAATGATCTAAGGATCTTAAAAGGGCTTCCTTTTGAGATGGGAAACCCTGTAATAATTTGAACATCGAGATGTTTGCCTTAGTTTTATTGAGTTCATCTACTGCACTGTACTTGTCATTTGACTAGGTCATTCCTTGATAGATAGCATACATACATGTCATAGGAGGTATGGCATTCAGGCCCTTTAGAGGTATGGGATTGTTACTAGCCTGAGGATCTGGTGGAGTCAGTTGCTTTCCTAAAGGTATGCTGTCGATGAGGGGTTCCTTTCTACTCCAAAGGTTATGTGGGTTTCACTGATCATTCTGGAAGGCATGAACCTCATAATATTCAGGTTCATTTTCTCTCTGAAAAGGGAACATGAATTCATCTTCTCCCATATAAGCTTCTGAGCTTCCCTCTTTTCCAAACTCATAAGAATCGAACACCATAGCATTGAATTGTACCGGGGCTCCCTCTGGATTCTGGGTGTAGTGGTCTTGGGAGTTGTTCACATATCCATTATTGTCCTAATGCCTACTTGGAGCCCCAACAAAATTGGTCTCTGGAACCTCATAAGTATTGGTGTTATCTACTGGGATGCTACCATTATTTGGTCTAGTGTTTCATGGCCAATTTGGCCTTTGCTTCCCAAATGGTTTTTCCTGCGCATTGTTGTTGCTATATGCATTGAAACCCCAGTTTGGATTTTGAGGGTATGTGTTTGGACCAGTAGATGCTCGTTGGTATCCACCTTGATTTTAGGGTGGGTTTAGCTTCATTCTGGTGACTTCACTAGTGAGCTATGATAAAATCTTCTTTACGGTGTCTAACTTGGAAGCCATGAGAGCATCACGCTTGTTGTGGGGTACAGCCCTCTATTCTACAAATGTCATTTTATGAGCTTCATAGCCTAGATAAGTAATGGGTGGAGGCATGGTTGTACATGGTTGTGCCAGTATGTGTAAGTGGTTGGCCAAGGCTTGATTGTTTGTTGTAAATGGGTGTGGGATAGCAAGATTATTTTGGATGGGTGCAGCCGCATAGCTTCCTTCTTGTGGGTCCATTTGCTGAGTAAAAGTGATGGCTTCATTATACACCTTTTCAATTGTATCTCTATCTATCGGGGGAAGCCTTCTTAGAAAGATTGAGGTGAATGGGTCTAGAGCTTTTAGGTAAAATTGTATGACAGCCTCATCTGGTATAGTGTAAGGAGCTTCCAGCTTTTGATGCATTTTGTGAAAGCGATGATTAAACATAGTAATGGGCTCCTTAGGATCTTTCCTCATGGTTATGAACTGGTGATGTGTCACAGCAGGATCAACATACAATTTGAATTGATTGAGGAATTTGTATCAAACTCATTCCATACTAAGATAGACCCTCGTGGTAAATTAAGGTACCAGTTGTATGCAAATTCTCCCAAGGTATATGGGAAGAGACAACAGACAACATCTTGGTGGGCAATCTCTTTACAGTTGCAAATTTCTTTGAAGGCACAGATATGTTCTTCCGCTGTCCTAGATTGGCCATATATGAATCGTGTACCAAACTTCTCCAGATTTTTAGGTTACTCATGGAGCTGCCCAACAAAGTTCAAAGGTGAGCTTGTTGCGTTGGAAAAAAATGCCATCGAATGAGGTTGCTACAAATTTTGATTTAGCAAGTTCTGATTTTGATTGATGGCTATAGTAATAGTTGGGACAGCAATGTGTGATTGCTATCTGAGAGGATTCTAAGGTGCGTCGAGGTGAAAAGAAGATTTATCCCTTGCTTTACCATTGTTGCTGCAAGCCCTTCTATGGTGAGTGAGTTTGAGAAACTTGCCTCTTTTGGGAGATGATCTAAGCACACGCTCGAACCTCTCTGGGGAAAAAGATCCAATATTATCCAGATCTTGAGTCCTTAGGCCCTCCTTCTAGCGCCACTTTTGTTGAGCGTTGTTTTAACACAAGCAAACTTGCTAGGATCTCAAGATTTGATTTCCTCTCTTGAAAGAATAACAGAGTTATTCCCAAGGTTCTCTGGGGTTGGGTCACAATCTGCTTGGTTACTCAATTGAAGATAAATGTGATTGTTCATGAGGAGGCCTTTGCTGGTACTTTCAAGACAGCAAACTACAAAATATTGTTAATTCTCTTTTTTGGGGTATTTCCTGTTTTAACAAATATGGTGTCGTAAATAAAATGCAATTTTGTGTTTTTCAAGATGGTAATTTAGAATTAATGACAGCATTTGAATGAGAGAAGGGTAACGAGAAATGAAGAAAATTATGAAAAAGTGAAATCCTAAGGACATAAACCACCATAAACCCTTCATTGCAAATTGAATGCTGGAGAGATCTGGAACAACCCACAAAGCATAAGTCAGACCAAGTCATAATTCACTACTCCACAGATGCAATCATTTTGGAGAGAAGATGTGTTCACTTGTGCAAGATATTCAAACTCTATCAAATCACAAAGCCACCAAGATGTGTGCACCCACGAGATAGATTTATCATTAAGCTCAAAGATAATCTTTTCCACACATTCATCACAGCAAGGTAGATACACAGCAGCAAACTCCAACTAAAAGTAGCACAAATTTGAAACAAAATAACACAAAAGGCTCTCTAAAAGTAAAGAATAATGCAAGCATACATTCAATAAATTTGCATAGATAGCAGTAATTCACACACCATAAATGAAGCACCTAATGTAGATCTTTATTGTATTAAAAAGTTGGCCCCTTTACATTTTTTATTATTATAATATATAGAGTTTTGATCCACAACTCTGATTTTAAGAGTTAGGGCATTAGAGAGTCTAAACTAGAGAAATAGAACTAAAACTAGAACTTTGCTGAAGGTAAACTACTGCTAATTGATACTATGTAACTTGCATGGATTCTTAAACCCATTTACAATCCATTTTCTCATGCAAAGAGGGAAAAATCTGCCAGAGAAGAGAGAGAGAAAGGAGGATAATTCCTTCTATGAACTGGGAGTCTTCTTCTCGAGCTTTGTGGATGGTTCTTGGATTCTTCACTTAGGCTGTTTCTGACGGTGGGAACTAATAGGAGACCCTTAGTTCCTCTGAAATGAACTCAAGTTGTCCATTGATTTATTTGGATTCGAACTGGTGTTGAAAAAGGTGACCTCACTGAAAACATCCAGTTCTTCGGACCCCAACCTCTACCCCAAAAATTTTAATTCTTTGAAATTTCCCAAGTGCCTCTCAAAATCTGTAAACTTGAAGGCCCCCAAAACTTCAGACTTATTGTGGGCCAAAAGGCAAAAAAAATCTGAAGAGGCCGAAAGGCCAAAATCTTCGAAGGTAGAAAGGCCGAAAGACACTATTACTGTATGGGCCGAAAGGCCAAAAAATCAGAGGCCAAAAGGCCAAAAAATACTATCTTGGTGAATTTTAACCAAGTGTGAAAATCTTTCCCTGTCCATCTAGTATTTGAACCTTGGAACTTTATCTAGTGAAGACTTTTGGGTGAGTTGCCCAAAGCCTCTGCATGATCTCCTGAAATTATTCATAATTGATCTCTTTCCTTTTTACTTTGGTGACCCTTTGTTCTTGCTTCTTTCTGAAGATATTTAATTTAGAAGCGAAGAAAGTGATCTCTTCTTCGTGCTGCAACATTCTATGTATCTCTTCTTTCATGTAAAACAATTGCTGCAAGGCCTCCTTGGTATTGGCTCTGGCCAAAACATCTCTGAACTATTGGACCACTTCCTTGGAGGGATGCAGAGCTTGTTGGATTTCATCTCGCTAGAAATTGAGGCTGACCCTTGTGAAGAATGTATCTATATCATTGACCCATGTTATTACCTCCTCCCACTTTTCACCTATGAGGGCCTGGTGCTTCTTGTAGGCCTTAATTATTTTGGCCATTTGCTTGGTCCAAGTCTAAAAATTTATCAAGTTCTTCACCCTCATAAACTTTGACCAAAATGTAGAAGTGTTGCTTTCTAATTACCTCCAAATCCTGGAGAGCTACCTGCCACTTAGCTTCCTCGACATCCATCCCCCCATCATCTTACACCAGGTCGATGCGTGAATTAACCTCAACCAAGATGGTCCTGTATGGCATGAGTATTGATGGGATTTCCTTCTCTCTGAACTATTTGAAGTCATTTATCCAATCGGCACTCTCCTGGATGAAAGAGGGGGTTAATCCTGCCGGCAAATCTGGTGTAGCCCTTTTATCAATCATGGCTTGTAATGACACCTCTGAACAGTTTGGGTCAATGGGACCCACCATCTTTTGGATGAACCCTTTCAATGCTTCATTATGGTCTATTAAAGCCTTGATGGTTTCTTCATCTTTGCTGATGAACCCCAGAGCAAGCTTGAGTCCCAAGGCTACTAATGTTTTGCTTCCTTCTCTGGTTGGTTCCCCCAAGTCCACCTCTTTGAATGTGTAGTCTCCTAATGACCCCGTGGTTTGAGAGGTTCTTGGGGGTGGGATAGCTATTTGTGCTATCCATTGACCCTTAGGGTCTTGGGTCACATATGACATAGTTTTAGCAGGCACACTCATGTCTGCATGGTGGAAAGCTTGCTTCACAGTAGTTATACTTGTATCTTCTTCATCTAGTTCACTTGTGTAGGTTCTTTTTTGAGGTTGTATCTCCTTAGTAAACCAAGTAGGTTTATCGAAGGCACTTACTAGCTCATATGGTGCCACATGGAGAATTGAGGTTAAGCCTTATTGCCCTAGAGCTATTCCTTGTTCTGATTTCTTTCCTACCCCTTAATCTTGTCCATCTTTTCCTTCTTCCATTTTATCCCCTTTCGTACCCCTTTGGATTTCCTCCTCTTCCTTATCTTGCTCATTAACCTCCTCTTCCTTTTACTTGTCTAGGCCTTGGTCGGCTGATGAATCAATTACAACTTCTAGCCTGAGATCGGTCATGGCCTCGAGTGAGGTTTGAAAAGGTGATGTGTCATTTGTGCCCACTACTCTTTCGGTTGCATGAGTGGCACATATTGAAGGGATTGACGGTGGAGGAAAAATTGTTGGCATGACTGTAGTGGGAGATGAGGAGATGGTGGTAGTAGACGGAGGTGGAGTTGGTGCAAGAGGAGGTGTTGGAGTTGGTAGGGAAGTTGGTGGAGTTAATATGTGGGGTGGTGGAGTGAAAAAATGACTCCCTCCATCTACATTGTCTATTACTAAACCCTAAGTTACCCCACTGTCTTGGGTTTTAGGCCCTGGAACAGAATTGGGGCCTATTGGTGGACTAGGAACATTCACCAGAGGATTTGTGAACTGGACCGCTGGAGGAGTAAGGGTTGCCTGAGGTTGTATGAACGGTGGTGGAGTGAGGGAAAATTGAGGTTGTATGAGTGGTGGTGGAGTGAGAGCAACTTGAGGTTGTATGAGTGGTGGTGTCGTAGTGTGTGTGTCTTGGCCTTGGTCCGAAAAGCCTTCAAGTCCCTCAAAATTAGAGAGCATAAACTCATCTGGCCCTAATGGATCCATAGGATCATCCTGTGTTTTGGGATCCTCTCTATGTTTCTTAGTAGTCTCCTTTTCTCTCCTCTTCTGCAACTTGGTCTTCCGGACTAGGGGCTCACTTGCATCCTCTTCCTTAGGCTCTTCCTGTATAGTTTCTAACTGCGGAGACTTGAAACTCTTCTTCCTCTTATAGGTTTTCTTCTCAACAGTCGGGGAGGATTGGCCAGAGGTGGATGGGGCCTCTCCTGACTGGTGTTGTGACACTCCTTTTGGTGGGTCAATCTGGCCCGTCATTATGGTTTTCTTAGGCCTAGGATTGGAGCCATATTCCACTGGCCATTCATGACCATACACCATTCTTGGCTTCTGAGAGGGAGCCTTCTTATATTTAGGAGTTGTTGAATTCTCTCCTCATTATTTCTCTACTTTCTTGGAGGGATCCATTAATGTTTTTACTGGGATCAGACTCATCCGGTGTGGCTTCTTGATCCAAGATATGGTGGTTTTTATCACTTGCCTTTCCCTAAAGTCTATGTCATCATTTTCATCTTTTTCTACCTCGGCGTTCATGATTGGTCGATCATACACCTTATCTTGTGTGTAAATGTCTTCTAAGACATCCTTTGAATCACATTCCCATTATCTTTGGGGAAATAGGAACCTTCAACACCTCTTTTTCCAGAGCTAGGTTCATTCTTCAGTAATCTCAGATTTTGACCTCATGGTCATCTATATAGTTTATCTAATGCTCTTCCAGATGTGGCTTATGTACATAGAATCTGCCGATGATATGGTTATAAGTACCTATGGGGTCAAAACGAGCTTGCACTATCTTGTAAACTTGCAAGGGGCAATCATCCCATTCAGAAGCAAGGGATTTGCAAACCTTCATGTCCTGTAGTGTATAGGGTCCCAAAGAGATGGGAAAGTCCCAACAGTGCTTCTTCTTATGTTTGATGTGCTTGTATGCATCCGTGAGCTGCCTTGCCATCTCTAGTATGATTATCCAGTCAGATGGATACCTGGGTAGCTTTTTTGGTTGTATGGTTGACCCACCTATCTAAATGTACGTGAATGTCCTAAACTTGATGAAATAGGCCCCAATGGCCCTCACCTTAGTAGCAGCTTATTCTGACATTCTTTTAGCAAAGTCACCCTCAATAGATCAGATGACTGCGAAAATGAATGCATCGTTGACTATTTGGTAATCAGGGGAATCCTCTGACATGTTTTCTCACTTTACCAACTATGGGTATACGAGATGGGGCCATGCATTTGGATCATTCAGACTTCCCCTCTTGGTGAGGCCAGGATAATCTGCCTATGTAGCTATTAGATACATTATGTAAGTGCTCATGTAGAACTTTGGTTTATGCTTCACTGCTATCAACTGCTCATCCAGGTTGTCACTAATAATAATGCCCCAGTCAAATCTTGCCTTTCATTCCCTGATCCTCTCTATCAGTAGGAGCATCCAGTGCTGAAGTTGGGTGGACTGTGATAACCCATACACCCAACTTATCATTGTTATAGCTGCCTGGATATCATCTCTCATATAACCCCTCCAGAGTTCTTTCTTGTCCAGTCTATTCTTGGGAACTAGTTGCTTCAGGTATTCTTTATTCATCATCTTGTTTACTATTCGTTCCCTGTTACCAAACCATTTATTCCCCTTTTCAATGTAGAAATCACAGAACTTATCTATGCCTTTATGGAGGTGAAAGACGTCCTCAATGACATCCAGCTTGATGTCCAACACAACCTAATCTTCCAAGTTTACCACCACCCTTTTGTCTGAATCATAGTGGTGAGCTAGGGTGATGATCAATTCTATACTAATGAGGTATAGTCCTCGGATCTGTTTGCCAGTTGGGAGCACTAGGTCAGGAATTCATTCCAATCCATGTTCTCGATGTTGGTATCAGTTATCTCACTATGTTTGTTCCCCACCTTTGAGCTGCGGGGATTCCCCTTGTATTGAAACTTCATTAGGGATACTATCTTTCGTTCAGTCATTCCTGCAAGAAAAGACAACTATCAGTACCCTATTGAATATAAAAAAATCAATTTAAACTATGAAAGCAAGTAAAGAGAGATGAAAAATAGCTAAAGTGCAAGCTTTCACACTTTTGGAGCTTTCGGGGGTTTCAGACACTGAAAACTAAATCGAAGACCAAAAATTTTGAAAGTGCGAACAGGAAAAATGGTAAAGCCAAGGCCATTGGAGGTTTCAGAGTTTTGGACACCGAACTAGGAGGGGTTTGCTCAAGAACGCTGAATCATCCAGACATGGTGAGGAGCCTGGATGGACCGCTAGGAGGTTTCATTTGTTTGGATTTTTGGACTTTCAGACCTTTTAGACATTTGAAAGGCTGAAACATTCGAAATGACACTTGGCGAGGATGAGATCTAATTTTCGGCATTTCAGAGGCCAAAAACCCGTGGTAAGCGTTGTGACTAAAAAAAATACAAAAAGCTAAACCTAGACCCAATGACATAAGAAAAACCAAAGGGCTGACAAGGAGGGATGTCCCTGTCCATGCATGATGACACAGAAGCCCCAAATGGCGCCGAAACAAAGTGCCCTAGGCTGGACAGGCACTAGGGACACCAAAAAGACCCTAAACCTAGTGCAATCTGAAAGTACTAAATGAAGAAGAGCAGAGGAAACCTACCTTGATCGACTGAGTGAAGGGAGGACAACCAAGCAATGACACGAAGGTGGATAGCAAGGAGGAGCAGATGGAACGCAGGCAAGACCACAAACCAAAAAACATAAAGTGATGAAAAAAAGGAGGCTACCCCTTTTATAACTGGCGGGCTGACGTTAGCGGGTTCAAGGTTTCAGAGACCGAATCGCCAAAAACCCAGACAAGGACTAAGAACCTTTTGGCCTTTCGGTGATTTTGGACTCCAAAATCACTAAAAGGTTGAGTCTTCAGCCTTTCGGCCCATTCGATATTTTGGAGGACCTAAGTCCTCCGAAAGGCCGAAAGGGCTAAAAGATAGGGTTTTTGGCCTTTCGGCCATTCTGGTATTTCAGAGGACTTAGGTCCTTTGAAAGTCCAAAAGGGTCGAAAGGCCAAAAAAGGGTTCTTCCTGATCTTTCTTTGGTTTTAGTAATCTTTTTCGGTGGCTGATTGGATCTTTGCGAGGGGCGGACATGATGAAAGGGAAAAAAGGAAACAAAAGAAAAAGGGGGGTCCCCATGGTCAGAGGACCAAATTGGATTGAAGTGGAGGAACCCGTTGCACTTGTATGAGGTTCATGAACAACTTGCATAGATGTGCTTAGATCACAAGGGGGATTACAAGGAAAAAGGGATCACGTGATGGAGTAGGAGCAATGATAGGATCATTTGGCAGGATAGGATCATGTGGGAGATTTGGAGGATAAGGACAACAAGATGAAGATATTGAAGGATATTTAGGAGGATCTGGAGGGATGATGGGATCTTGTGGTGGACATGAAGGTGAAGGGACACCTTGATCTTGACTTGGCATGGGATCATGGGAAGAAATGGAAGGGTGATCATGATCTTTCTTAGGAAGTGGAAGTTCAGTGAGAATTGGAAGGACATTTCTCTCTTGATGTGGAAAAGGATCATTTTGAATATGGGGGCTAAGGATAGTGGGATCATCATAAGGCTCAAGAGAAATGGTATCTTGGTCAACAATAGGATATAATTGGTCATTGAAGGGATCTTGATCTTGGTTTGATTTAGAACATGTTTCTTTGTGCTTTTTATCATCCTCTTGACATGGGATATGACTTTGGACATGCAAGGGGGATTCTTGAAAGGGGTTAATGTTGGAACATGAGGGAGATGGACTTTGGATGGGATGCTCATGAATGGGATTGGTTGAAGATGAAGAAAATGATGGGATTGATCAAATTTTTCTTCAACATGAAAGGTACTTAGGTTATGAAGAGGACTAGCTTGGATTTATTCTATGAATAGCCCTTGAAAGGTTGGATTATTGGAAGAGTCACTTGATGGAGATGGAGAAAATTGTTCTTTGGAGGAATGTAGGGATGAAGGAGTGGAGTGAAATATGGATGTTTCTTGAAGGTCAATGTATTGAGGGGAAATAGGTATGTCATCCATGTGATTTTTTTGGGATGAGCCATTGCTAGACATGGGTGAAATATTTGTGTCATCCTCTTCATTTATAGGATCCAATTTTTGAAACAAATTCTATAAAAATTTAGATTTGAACTTGCGTTGCTTGATGGATCTTGTTGGTAATACCTCATCATTATTTACATGTTGGAAAGAATTTTTGGATTGAACATGTTCATCAAAAGGGTTCTCATCGATTATGTTTTGTTGATGCTCAAAAGATGTCACATTTGAATTTGTCCTTGTTTGAGAAAAACTTGTTTGATTTGAGGACATAAGAGGGACTTCATTACTAGAAAATGTTCTTGAATGGAATATTATTGGTGAGCTTGATATTTATTGACTTGTTTGTATGGTCAGCACAAGAGGTTGTTTGGTTTTTTGAGGAATACTTTGTTGCATTGGAATGAAGATCAGTTCATAATTAGGTGGTGGCTCCAATTGAATTATGCCACACACTGGTTAAAAGGTTTGTTTGGGAGCTTGATTGAATGATTGATTGGAAATTTGAGAACATGGAGACTGATTTGAAACTTGATTGAATTGACCATAATCTGGGACTTGGTTGAAAAAAGTTTGCTCTTGCACGTGATTGAATTGGGCTTCGTTAAAATTTATGTTTGCCTCATTTAGTTGTGAAATAAGTTTTGGTATATTTGACTTTTTAATGAGAGATTGTATGTCAATTTCACCAAAACATTCACTTGGGCATCTAAGGAGTTTGACCATCTCCTTTCTACTCGTTATCATGTTTTCTACCCTCTCTTCCAAGATCTTCTTTTCTCTAGCCAAGTTTGCTTCCAATTTTTTGATAAAGTATGTGTGGGATTGATTTGATTGATTGTTCAATTATGTTAATGTCATTTGTCTTGGTTTAAGAGATTGTTGTGAAGTGTACATGATATTTGGGTAAAAATATTGTTGTTGCAAAGGTACACCTTGTCTAGTATTAAGTGGTAATTGTGATTTTCCTTGTGACGGAAACATGGGTTGATAAGTGTCTTGTTTCCTTTTGGATTCATAGAACCTAGTGAGGATTGACATGATGACTATATGCAAGTGTAAAAAAAAATTGACTTTTTTTTAAAGAGAATTTTGGGATGAAAATGCAACCTAAATATGCAAGGAATTTATGCAAATGCAAATTTGGACTTTGGATGATCTTATGCAAAGCAACCTATGGCTTAATGCAATTAATTTTTTGGATTTTGAAAAATCATTGGAAATTGCAAACCTAAGAGCCTAACCTTAGGAGAGTCAATATGGATCTTGACTTTAAAAGGGATCAATTTGATAAAAAGATAAAAAGGGATTAGGTCCAATTCAACATGACAAAGATGGAGTGAGACCAACTGATAGGGAGAAATTTGGTATAGGGAAAAAAAGGACCAAGTCAAGATTCTTTCTTCAATGACATAAGATAAGACCCTAAAATTTGAATTCCTATGGGATTTTACAAAGTTTTTGAAAAGGATCTAAATGCAGTATGAGGATTTTGCAAAGCAAATATGCAGTTATGATGTGGGCTTAATGAAAGAGGATTAAGATTGCAAATGCAAGGGAAATAATTCAATGTATGCAAGAGGAATGTGTCATGACTATGCAAGAATGAAGACCACTAAGCATGCCAAAAGGTTCCAAAGTGCAAGTTTTGAGATTCCATATGTTTAGAAGGTTTTGAAACAAGGTGTTTTGGGGAAATTGAAGTATTTAAGAATGTTTAGGAGTTTTTTTGAAATGTTTGGCATGTTTTTGAATGTTTGGCTTGAGAATAGAATAGAATGTTTCAAATTTTTGGCATGAGAATAGAATGCTTAGGAGAGTTTTTGAAATTCTTCTTTAAATTTTTTTGAAACAACCACATAAGACATGTTGTGAAGAATGGTTGTTGTAAAATTGAAACAATCACATCACAACCTAAGGATGGCAAGGACAATATCTGTTGAATCCCCACTTGAACAAAGTTTAGCCATGCTTAATCATAGTGGAAAACTTAGAATCTTGGAGGCATGGGATCCTCCTTATAGTGCACTCACTTCTCAGGCACACCAAGCTTCAAATCCCAAGGGTCATCACTTCCCAAGGGATTGTTTTCTCTACTAAGAGCCACAAGAATGTGGGGTATCTTATTTGGTCTCCAACCTTCTGCCCCAATAGATAGAGGATTTTTGGATACTACAACAAAGCTTTTATTCAAGGCATCCATTCAGGTGGTTATACGTGTGATAGATTAACTCTGTTATGGAGGCCTCCCAGCCTATAGAAGTTGTGTTGTGTAGGTTTTTACGCACCGCAAGGGTGCTGAGGGAGATCTTCTTCTCGATATAACATAATCAATACCTATTCACTGTGAGATTAAGCACAATGACATCTTTTATATACCAGTTTGGAAGGGCTTGGCTTTAGCCTGTTACCGGTTGGGCAATCCACTCTCACTGGCTTTTATTAAAGCACTCAAGAGGTAGCCACACTAAAGGATTTGCATGGATTTCTCTTCCACCCTATAACATAAGAAATATTATATTTGAAATGGAATGGGGTAAATAAGATGCTCTCCTTTTATCCTTAGATACACAAATGAGGGATCCAAATTGATTAACCTCAAAGGAAGGATCAATGCATAAATGAACCAATCATTTGGAAATAAGAGCAAAGAGGAAGATCTTAAATACCTGTTTATAGATTTTAATGTGTGATCGGTCTAGAAAGATTAAGAACTTTAGTTGAAATGGATAGGAGAAAAATACTAACCTTGAAATGTTGCAGATCTGAAGAATGCTATTTTCGGGGGTCTACACTCAGTTTCTAGAAAATATGAGACTATATCTAGAATAGAAACGCAGAAATGAACAAACCCAGAAATCCTTTTCCATTCTGACACAGTCCTGATTTTGACCCTCAAGTTAATGTCACCATTGACCCAAAAAAAATTATTTTGACTTAGGTTAGAATTGACCTAAAAAGTCTCTAACAGGAAATCTGTTTTAGGATCCCAATTTTTTTTCTAAAAGGGTATCCAAATCTACACTCTGATCTACTATTCCAAACCTGTACCTACAAGAGAAATGGATTTGTTTGTTGGGGGGGTTTGTCTTGGTCAAACCTTAGTTTTGGAATTAATCTCAAAGTATAATTGAAATTGCATAAGTAAAACAAAGTAAATGAACAAATTCACCTTACTTGTAGAAGCCCTTGAGGCAAATTTGAATCCATAGATCCACAAGTATGCATGCATCAAATGGATGTAGAATATGGAAAGTAGGATCTAGGATGTCTCAAATCAATTTCTTATAGATCTTCAAGACCAATCTTGAATAGATCTTTAGATAGGAAGAGGCTTGGAGGAATGTGGATTGAGAAATCTTCAACAAGAGGGCTCCATAGAGCTTGAATCCTTCAATGGCTACCAATGGATCTTCTTGATGAATGGAATGCTTGAGAAGTGCTTGAGTACTTGAGAATGGATGAGTGCTTCAATGGCTACTTGGCTTTCTTCAAATCTTGCTTCTTCACCTTTGGATTTCACTCTTGAAGTCTTTGATAATTAATGATCATGGTTAGTCTTTGTCTAAGATTGTTAGAGAAAATGAGAGGAGAAAGATTCCTTATATATGAAACTAGGGCACAATATTATAGAGAGGCCTACATAGGAGAATTAAATTCCAATTAGACCTATATCCCTAGAAGAGGACCTAGATTAAATATAATTTAAGATTGGTTGTTTCGAAGACCGAAACAGCCGACCCGGAAGCGGGAATTAACTCTTTCCAAAGCTCAACATCCAGAAACCCTAGAAATATGGAATTTGAACCGTAGGTCAGAAAAAGGTTGATTATGACCTAGGTAAAGGTCAAGGTTGACCTTGAACCTCAGGTAAAAGTCTTAGTTTTGCAGTCTGGAGTGTTAGAAATAAGCTGAAAAAAGTGGAAATGGGGTAGAACAGGGGGAAAAAGCCAGATCCATGTCAGGGACCCATTCAAGGCACTTGATATGACCCCAAACCACTTACTCAAAAGGCTAAACTAGTCTTCAATGGAAGTTCTTCCATTTTTTACAATACATTTAGCCCCCACTTTAGCAAGAGTATGGACTCGACGCAAACTCTTGGTAAAGAAGATCATGAAGAACAAATAATATTATTGAAACCAAAGGGGACAAAGGAATCCTCAAGCCCCCAAGGGACTTAAGTCTTTATCAACCCTAAGATCAAGATAAGAGAGACATCACCAGTTAAGGAGAAAAAGAGAGAGGGTGTGACTACCTTTCCCAATGAGAACTTATGTCCCATTGTGAACCACACAAGGAAATAGTGCAACTGGAAAGATGGAATTGAACCACCTAGTGAATGTGGATACTCACTAGTCAACCCATCAGGGAGATCCTGTCTTAAGGAAACCTTTCAACCTTAAGGGATCAAAAAAATTTAAATGGAAACTGGAAGGATCAAGAGATCTGTATGAATTTAAATTGGAGGGATCAAGAGATCCTATAAAGTAAAATACCCATGCTTTAAGCATTAGTCTTTAATACATAAAGGGAAAAAGTTTTAAGTTTTGAAAATATTTTGAAGGTGTAGGTGTGTGTGTGTGTGTGTGTGTGTGTGTGAAAAAAGTGAGTAGAGCATATGACCCATGTTAAAGTCATTGCTAAGACTTTAATAGGAGCAATGGCTTTGATGGAAACATAAAACACTCTAATCATTATGTTTCCACTACGAGATGCCCCCAAACAAAGACAAATTAAGAGAAATACCACATAAAGATACAAAGAACACAGAAGGGATCTACCTACTGTGGGGTCAGTATGATCATAGGAAGATATGTATATATAGATATGATATTATTGTAAATGAATTAACATCATTCCCCAAATAAATTAGAACTACAATCACAATGGAGGAAAGAAAATTCAAGAATTACAAAGAAGAGTCTTTTCAGACCACAACATGGAGACCAAAAAGAATCAGTGCTACCATGTCATAGATCCAAGCGGACTACACAAGGAAAACATTTATGAACAATAGAACAAGTACAACATAACATGAAAATAACATATAGACAAACAAAGATACATATAGATGAATTGTACAATAGGTTTGATTCCTTTATCACCTTGCACCAACAAAGAAACAAGGGTCATATAAAAGAGTCTAACAAACATTTAGAAAACACATTACGGGAGAAGAAAAATACAACATGCAAACATAAAAAGGGCTACCATGAAGGATAAGCCAATCAGGTGCATTGCCTACTCTCCCCATCTCAGTTTATGTTATTTAGGGAAGGTGGGAAACTCGCAAGAGGGATAATATCCAATATAGTAGGAATAATAGCCAGTTCCAAATAAGGACCCTCTTGAGAATCGCGTCGCTCATTACAAGGTTTAATTGTCAATTGAATTGAAATCATATGATTTAAATCAGTATCAAGATCGATGGTCTCATATTCATCACTAAGATCAATAGGATCATCAAGAGTATCCTCCTCATCAAGATTAATTAAAATAGGATCTAAGATGTGAATAGGATCATCATACTCATTCATCTTAACATCATTATGAATATTAACTTATTTCAACACATCAGGCATAGGTTGGTCAAAAGAAAGTAAAGAATTTTGAAGAATAGAAGCACGGGCCCTACCATTAGCTCTACGCTTCTTGCGATGTTCAATAGAAGATTTATTATGTTTTGCTTTGTTTGACACATGTTGAGAACTAGGAGGAATAACAACTGGTTCCTTCATAGGTTCTATAGAAGGGTTGATAGGATTCACAGTAGGCTGAGAAATGACACTAGGAGGTTGGGTAATAGAGCTAGCAGTAATGGATAAAGGAGGTATAGGAGTGGGAAAAAGACCATGGTTAAGATCTATCTGAGGCATACTTAACTCGACTATCTTGTGATGTTTATAGGCTTGATATGAACAAAAAAGGTTTTCAGGGAGAGGAGGACATGAATTAGGTAATGAAGGCCAAAATAAATAAAGAGTAGCACAATCTCTATGCCTAGAAGGTTGATACAAGCTATGATTAATCATTTTTACTTCTCCATGATGAATGAACTTAAGACATTTATGAATAGGAGAAGTGATAGAATGCATAGAAGTAATCCAAGGAAAACTAAATTTGACTTGAAATTGATTAGAATTAGGAATGACAATGAAGGTAGTATCTAGAACCTTGCCACAAAGTTCAACAGGAAAGTTAATAGAACCAAGTGTAGGATAGAGAAAACCATTACAAGTTTGGATCCATGCATTAGATGTATCATAATAGTCATGTTGTAGGTTTTTCATAAAAAAAATTTCCTCTGTAATAACATTTATTAAAGATGTGGGATCAACAAGACAACCACACATAGGTATCTTAGAAATCCTAGCATAAATATAAAGGGGACCATCAGGAGCCTTAATAGTCTTAGAATCATCAAAGGTAATTGAAATTTCCCGAGGTCGCTTATCCTTAGTCTATTTCTGAGGTTTAGGTGGAACTTGAAATTGAGGTGGAGGCAAAGGATCTTGAATAGTAGGTTGAGGTGAAATAGTGCACTCCACATGATTAATAATGTGATTAAGATCATCCATCTTTGAATCAAAAATAATATTCACAGAAGATGGTTGAGAAATAGTATTAGTACCATGTGTAGGTAAAGGATTCATATAGATTTGAAGGATTTTATTAGGAGGAGAGATAGATTTGTTCTGATTACCATCAAAATTATCAATAGATAAAGCATTAGAATCGATTAAGTATTGAACTTTATGCTTTAGCGAATAACATTTTTCAGTATCATGGCCATTCTAGCGATGGTATTGGAAAAAAAGATTTAGAATCAAAGAATTTTGATGCTATTATAGTAGGAAGGAGAGGTCAAATAGGAGGAAAGGTAATCATATTAGCACTTAACAACCTACTCATAATAGAATGTAAAGATTCAGAGAGAGGATTAAACATACAATTCATACAAAAAGCAGTGGGATGCAACAACAACTTGATCAAAAACCGCATTCGTCTGTTTATTAATCTTGATATAGTTTTTAGGTTTCTAAAACTTATTAGGATTAGGAGCAGCGTCACTCTTATCAATTGGAATAGGATCCATTGGAGTGTTGTTCTCAAATTGACTCACTTGTAATTGATAATGATGAAGTGTTGCACAAAGTTGTTGAAAAGAGGTAAATTCAGTAAGGAGAATCTTATCTCTAATATCCTTTTGTAAATTTGAAATAAACATATGTTGAATATCAATATCAGGAATAGGATAAGAAATCTAAGCATACAATTTCTTAAATCTACCAATAAAAATAGTTAATTTTTCCTTAATTTTTTGTTTACAATGCATTAAATCGGTTAAGGACACTTGCAGAACAATGTTATTTTTAAATTGTTGAATGAAGGTATTAGAAAGTTTAGGAAAAGAATCAATAGAATAAGGAGGTAGATAACAATACCATTGCAAGGCCTTATCACAAAAAGTCCTAGCAAAAAATTTAGCTAAAATCCTATGGTCATGAGCATAGTCACTACAAAGGATTTGAAATGTTTTAACATGAGTAACAGGATCGCCTTTACCATTGTAATTCTCAAGATGAGGCATATCGGCTTGTTGAGGGATAGTAGAATGAATAATGTCTAAGGATAAAGGACTACCCATGTCACATGTAGGAATGCTAAACTTGGATTCGGTTAAAGATGGAATTTGTAGTAAAGATGACACCGTTTGAGCCAAATTAATAATTGTGGAATCATTAGAAGAAATAGGTGGCGTAGAAATATTAAGAACACTAGCAAAAGTGTAGGAAGCAGTAGGAATGTAAGACACAATCGGTGGAACACTTGGAGCCACATTTGCAAGGGGATTGGAATAAGTAAAGGGCACATTATGATATGAAGGTTGTGAGGTAGGTAGATATACCGGTGGAACACTCACAGGAATAGATGAAATTGGGAGAGATGTAGTCATCAAATGAGGAGTGTAAGTAGGAATTATAGGTAAAGGAACAAAAGAAGGTCCCTCACTAGTGATAGGAGGAGTGAATCCTAGATCTTGAGCCTCTTGTGCTAAAGGTTTAATATTCAAATTCACAATATGAGTGATACCACGCAAGAGATTAATACCTTGATCACTATCACGAAGGACTTTCTTAAGAGCATCTATAGCTTGGATGGAATCTTGATTATGGTTTTCTTGAATAAGCCAATTTCCCATTTTATCAAGTCCATTTGAAAGTTTTTGCACTTGTTCAAGAGGAAATCTTAAATCATCATCATCATGATGAGATGAGTGAGAAGAGTTATGCTCCATAGAAGGATTGGAATCATGAGTAATCAAATTGTCATTCAGGATCCTAAGGAAAGGAGAGAAAGATTTAGGATAAAAGGAACCCATGAGTCTATGGCTTCTTCTAACTAGGATACTATAAGTAGGACTAGAAGTGGTAAATCTCATACACCAATGCAATACAAATGAACTAATTCAGGAAACACAAAATTTTGATTTTTAATTTTTGAAATGTAAATGAAAGAACATAAAAGAAAGCTAATCTAATATGCATACAAGATCTAACATAAAAGATGTAAATCTAACACCAAAAAGAAAGAGTTGTCTATCATGGGTTCACCAAAATGTAACATCAAAAATATTACATTTGAAATGGAATGGGGTAAATAAGATGCTCTCCTTTTATCCTTAGATACACAAATGAGGGATCCAAATTGATTAACCCCAAAGGAAGGATCAATGCATAAATGAACCAATCATTTGGAAATAATAGCAAAGAGGAAGATCTTAAATACCCGTTTATAGATTTTAATGTGTGATAGGTTTAGAAAGATTAAGAACTTTAATTGGAATGGATAGGAGAAAAATACTAACCTTGAAATGTTATAGATCTAAAGAATGTTGTTTTTGAGGGTCTGCACTCAATTTTTAGAAAATCTTAGACCAGATCTAGAATAGAAACGCATAAACAAACCAAACCCAGAAATATTTTTCCATTCTGACACAGTTCTAATTTTGACCCTCAAGTCAATGTCACCATTGACCCAGAATTTTTGATTCTAACCTAGGTCAAAATTGACCTAAAAAGTCTCTGACAGAAAATCTATTTAACGATCCCAAAATAATTCTAAAAAGGGTATCTAAATCTACACTCTGATATATTTTTCTAAACCTATACCTACAAGAAAAATGGATTTGTTTGTTGGGGGGGAGGGGTTTGACTTGGTCAAACCCCAGTTTTGGAATTAACCTCAAAGTATAATTTAAATTGCATAAGTAAAACAAAGTAAATGAACAAATTCACCTTTCTTGTAGAAGCCCTTGTGGCAGATTAGAATCTGTGGATCCACAAGTATGCATGCACCAAATGGATGTAGAATATAGAAAGTAGGATGTAGGATGTCTCAAATCAATTTCTTGTAGATCTTCAACACCAATCTTCAATGGATATTTAGATAGGAAGAGGCTTGGAGGAATGTGGATGGAGAAATCTTCAACAAGAGGGATCCATAGAGCTTGAATCCTTCAATGGCTACCAATGGATCTTCTTGATGAATTAAATTCTTGAGAAGTGCTTGATTGCTTGAGAATGGATGAATTCTTTAATGGCTACTTGGCTTGATTTGAATCTTGCTTCTTCACCTTTGGATTTTACTCTTCAAGTCTTTGATAGTTGATGATCATGGTTATTCTGTCTTAGATTGTTAGAGAAAATAAGAGAAGAAAGCTTCCTTATATATGAAACTAGGGCACAATCTTCTAGAGAGGCCTACATAGGAGAATTAAATTCCAATTAGACCCATATCCCTAGAAGAGGACCTATATTTAATATAATTTAAAATTTGTTGTTTCGAAGACCGAAACAATCGACCCGAAAGCGGGAATTAACTCTTTCCAAAGCCTGACATCCAGAAACCCTAGAAATATGGAATTTGAACTCTAGGTTAGAAAAAGGTCAATTTTGACCTAGGTCAAGGTCGAGGTCAATCTTGACCCAAAAAGGTCAACCTTGACCCTAACGTCAAAGTCCCAGTTTTACAGTTTGGAGTGTCAGAAATAAGCTAGAAAAAGTAGAAATGGGGCAGAACAGGGGGAAAAAGCCAGATCCAAGTCAGGGACCCATTCAAGGCACTTGACATGACCCCAAACCACTTACTTAGAAGGATAAACTAGTCTTCAATGGAAGTGCTTCCATTTTCCAACTATACACACCCAAGATCCACAAAGGCGAGGGGAGAGGATATGTCAATACAGTTCCTTAGGATTAAAAGAACTAGAAGACACATCAAACACATAAACAAAATGATTCTTTTTAAGAACCAAGTTGAAGTATTTTCTAACTACTAAAATCAGACATGAAAGTCTTAGAAGACACACAAGATCTTCAACAAGCATCATGTATCAAACTCATTAGTAGTTTTTATGATTCATTCTTCATCCCACGATTGCCAAAATGTTGCAAAGATCATTAGTAACACCAAAATCTAGTATACCAAGTGCAAAAATAGATTTAGCAATAGAGAAAATCAGAAATTTGCATGAAAACCATCCATTTTATCAACTGTACAGGAATAGGCTACCAACTACACAAAATCAGGGTGCCACCTAGGTAGAATTAGGGTACCACCGTGCAAAATCAGACTACCAACTGTGCATCTTTTGACCAACTAGACTGAATTAGGGTACCACCAACGTAGAATTAGGGTACCACCTGCGCAGAATTAGGGTACCACCTACGCAAAATCAGACTACCAACTGCGTAGCTTCTGACCAATTGCATAGAATCATACTACCACCTGCATAGAATAAGGGTACCACCTGCACAGAATCATACTACCAACTACGCAGCTTTTGTAACCAAGTGCGCAACAACTGATATGATGCCTAAAAAGTGATGAAAACTTGCAGAATCAAAGGTTTTTTCCACATCTAAGCATGTAAGGCCATGAGAAATATAATTAGGGTTCATTTTTATGTCATTTATGATTGATTTAGAGAGATTGAAATCAATTTGAAACCCTACTTAGCTTATGTGTGCATTAAATAGGTTTGGGAACACCTTAAATAAGAAATCTGCATTTGATCCTAAACTAGTTCAAAGTTCATTTTAGATTCCCAAATCAAGTGTGCATGTTCATTTTTAGATCCCTTTTAAATTAAGCAACTTGATTTGCCAATATCTTATTAATTTGAACCCTTATTTAAGCTATATTTGCAACTTGGATGACATTGAGAATAAATGAAACCACTAATTCTACATTTGAGTCTTAGATTAGATGAGATTCTTTTTAAGTGTACCAAACTCAAATATGTAGTTCATTTTAAATATCCAAATTGAAATATGAGATTCTTTTACAAACTTTAGTGTTTTAAAGCATGAATCGGGATTCATTTAAAGCTTTAGAATAGAGAGAATAGGAAATGAAAAACTCATAAACAAACAATTCTACCTAAACCCCATCTCCAACATTCAAAACAACCTAATCAACCAACTACGCAGCTTTCATGACCACTTGCGCAACAAGCGCACTTGGTATGACCACCTGTGTAGAAAGTGCACTTGGTATGACCACATGCGTAGCTCTCAGGACCAAGTGCACAAGACCTGTAACCAATTGCGTGAAACTCTTCCAGAACTTGCAAAATGCACAAAAACACAAAATATAATCAATTAGGCATGTTTCACGTCGGGTTCACCAAATGTAAGACCAAAAAAAGACATAAGAATCATATTTAGGTAACCACAAACCCTAAACAATATGATAACCTATCTAATCTAACATTAGAACCATTGAAATGGGAATTCACAAATAATATACAATAAACACATAAAAAATCCCTTCAAGTGATGCTCAAATGCTCTCCTTTCTTCTCCATAGAGTAGATTATGTTTCTCTTTTGTCTATGACAAAGATGCACAAGTGTTGGAAAGCCAAAGTTGAAAGAAAGAATACTAGGAGATAGTGGTTCTAACTTGAATGATAGGATTGCATCCCAATTTATAGAAAATGAGAGGCAATTAGGTGAATTAGAATGCATAAAATCAATGCACAATGGAGGGAAAAGGAGGTAGAAAATTGGAAGCATGATTAGGGGAGAATTAAATGAAAAAATATGGAAGATATAATGAAGCACCTTAATAGGGATATGAATCACAATTAAGGGATATGACAAATTAGGTGGGATTAGGAGGATTTAATTCAATAAATAAATCAATATTCCTCAAAAATCAAAATTAGCATTTATGAAATTATAGAATCTCATAAATTAGAATTAGTCAATTAATTAATTAAATGTGAAGAATTAGGATAAGAATGAATAAATATAATTTATTCATAAAGAATAGGGACAGATCTTAGGTTATTCATCCCAAGAGGATAAATTAGCAAATTATTGATGGGTAAAAGTACAAATTTGTGTCACACTTTTACAAAGGAAGAGGACCACGACATGTAAAGTAGTTAAACTTTAACGACATAAAAGTGGTATTTATGTTTAGAATTTGAAAATGATGTAAACTAATGAAATGTGTAAAATTGGATGTGGTTTATGCCTATAATTTTAAAAAAATAATTGAATAAGAATTGACATAGTTTTTTAATTGTTGAAAAATGCTGAAAATTGAGGGTCTAGTTCCCACCAACAAAATATATGTAAATAATATTTTTTTCTTCTAATTTTAGAATATGTTTTAGATGACATGTACAAATAGTGCAGAAAAAAAAGATTGGTTTTCAGTATATATTTTGTCTGTTATAACTATTCAAAGTCAGAGTTACTCGAAATTAATAGTTTTTGTCACCCGCCTAATTTGCCCTAGCAAATCTACACCAAATACAAAACAAATTATATATTGTTGAAGAGGACTCTCTCTTCTAGTGTTAAATATAAGTTTTAAAATTTTCTGACATGATTTGCTATTTTTTTTCTTTTTTCAAACGAGCATGTTCTTCAATGTTAAAATACCTACTTAGAGTTTGTTTAACTTATAATATATTATATACAATCAAAAGACTATAAAAAAATATATGACCATAATCTAGACTCCAAGCTCTACAAAAGGGTATTTTAGATTTTTTAAAAAATTTAGTTTTGGAGGACAATTAAGCCCTAGAAGTGACGTGTTACCAATTTTTTCTTTTTTGCTTATTTGGCTGCCACATGGGATGTCACATAAGTAGTTTCGGCTGAAAGAGTTCTGACCGAAACCGGTTCGGCCGAAACTATTTTGGCTGAAACTAAGGCCGACCAAACATGGTCGCGTGGATGACCACGACCCTCAAAGATGATATATATAAACATTTTTTTTTAATTTAAAAGAAATTATCAATTATTTTGACTTAAAAAATGTTTTTTTAATAAAATATTTTTTTAATTGGTTTAAAGACGTATTATTGGGCGTTAAAGGACTAGGAATTAAGATTATCAAGGAGGTTTATATTATTTGCAAGTTTTTTTTTTTAGTTTTTGAGATTTTTTTGTATTTTTAATTAAAGCATTGTTCAATATTAAATTATGAGCTTACCAATATTATTTTTGATTTTTTTATCAAGAGTATATGGTTTTCTGTATGCAGGTGAATCGAAGCTCTCAATTTGAACAATTTGTGCAATGGGGAATAAAAAGAATAAAACAAGAAAATATGATCGAATAAGAGATGACAAAATGAAAGGTCATACAAAACGTAATGAAGATGAACTTGTTGAAGTCCAAGAAGATCTAATTCAAGTAGGGGAACAAATTGGTGGAAATATATCTTTTGACATGGGCAATTTGATGGAGATGGATGAGGATTCATTTTTCAGTCAATTTTCATCTGACGAATTGGTACCTGAAAGCACAATAAAAAAACAATGCAAAAAGATTTGGGATGAATATATTCAAAATAAAAGTCTGATTGGAAAAGCACAATTATTTGCTAGGTTATTCAGGAAAAAAAAAATGACTCCTCTTTTGGAGTTGTTAGGTTTTGATAACAAGAAAAACTCAGGAGAGAATGTAAATCAAACAATAGTTAAAAATTTGCAAGATGCATTGAATGACATTAACAACTCAAGTGGAGGAGTCAATTTAAGTGTTGCACATAGAGCATTGATGACTACTTTATCTAGTAGGAGGTTGACACAGAGAAAACAAGTACATGCAATTTCTGATTTACCAAATGTATCTAGAAGAACTGTTCAAAGATATATCAAGAAGAGAAATATGTTAGATGAAAATATTCAAAAGAATTGGGTTAATATTTGTAGACTTCCTCAAAAAGACAAAATTTATGAAGATGTAAAAAGACAGGTCATTGAATATTGGACCGCTCACTCTAATGTTTCTTCTAATAGAAGGGATACTATACAAATGAAAGATGAAGAGACCGGTATGAAAACTGCACATCCAAAACATTTTATAAATACAACACAAAATGAATTATTTGAAGCATTCATGCAAGAATTTTCAGATGTGAAAATATGTCAAAGAATGTTTGAGAGGTTGCGCCCTTTCTTTGTACATATAAATAAGGTACGTGAAACCTATTTTTATCAAAATCATGTTGAGTTTGATCTATATTTTCAATCATATAAAAAGGTTATGGTAGTAGTTAATTCAGATATGGTCATCCCTAGAAGTACGACACAATTTGTGAAGTCTATTTTATTTGAGAAATCATAAGATTCAGATGAGTATAAAGAGTGCATGCAGTGATTGTGGAGATTTACATAAATTTCCATAGAAAATTGAGAATATTAATATTGCAACGCCAGTTTTGTGGAAGAGATTTGAATATGATACCTACCGAACTAAGACCGAAGATGAATCCAAAAAAATTTTATTGAAGGAGAGTGAATTGCCCTACCTAGATTTTATGACTAGGTTCCTTACTATCAGTTATCCACATATCCAGCATTATCATGGTGCAAGATGGAAAGCTAAACAGTTTCGTGATTCCAAAAATTATTTTCCACCTGGTTGTATTCTTTCAGATGTAGATTTCTCTGAGAACTATACATTCTCCCCTCAATCAAAGCTTCAAACTCAATATTATCATGAGGCTTCAATGAAATTTGACAATGCTCTCAAAATGATGACTGGAAATGATATTATGGCATCAATGGACTTAGATGACGCCAGAGGATAAATAAAGATAAGGAGACATCGATGAACTTGGGCAATGCTCCTGAAATGTGAAAATGACAGCAAGGCATCGATGAACTTTAACAATGCCAGAGGATTTATTGAAAGAGATTTATAAGACATTGATATGAATTTTAAATTGAATGAGTTTGGAATGATCTTGTATTAATTTAGGAAGATGATCAATTTGGCCAAAATGAGAGAAATGTTAGTAATTGATTACCTAGAAGAATGACACAATATTAGTGAATGATAAAGATCAAACACGCAATATAGAAGACATGTTAAAAGGGGGCACAAGCATTGAACCTTTTTTAGGTGTCTACAAGTTCTTTAAAATATTATGAGGTTTTAATATTCTTAATGACAATCTGACTGTGACCAATTTTTTTGTTTTGGAAATATTGAAGAATAAAGCTTTAGTTGTCAAATCCGAACATATCCCTATTTCACTGGAGGCCTTCTATGAATGAAATCGATTATAAATACACCCTATAGATAGAAAATAAAGTTTAAATATTTTTGAATAGCATTAGATTTGATACCGTAGATTTGGGGTAAAAAAATAAATCATTTCTTCAAAATAATAAATTTTCTTTTTGATAAAAAAAATTATTTCTAGTCTTGGTGTTTGGAAGTATTGTATGAGCATCTTTCCTTTTTATCCTTATATTTTGGCATGCACTCTACCTAGTCATGGTTGATACCAGTTGAAGTTTATTTTTTACTTATTGAATTCATGTATTTTAGAAACCCAAATAATGGAGTTGTGCTGGACTCCAAAACCAACTTTACCACCGAGTTTTGCAAATGAGAGAATGGTTATTATGTTTAAATATGTCCATTCTCCAGAATTTGGTGTTATGGTTTGGAAAGGCTTGTTGGAGCTCGAACCGCTAGATTTTGGGAAACTATCAACATTTTTCCAATTGTTAGCTTCTAGTAGTGTCTTTTACCTAACTTTTATAATTGTATTATTAATTGAAATGATTCCTTGTTTTAAGAAAAAGCTATGTGGTTGTATAGTTTCAATTTGACATTGATACCAATTAAATTACTATATATATATATATATATATATTGGAAAGTTCTTACAAAAAATTAAACTTGAAAACATAGGCTACGAAAATTTTAGACATAGAATGCTTTTGAGACTATTTTGTATGCTTTTGTGGATCATCTCTTATGACCACATATGAGGTTATCAAATTCAAATTTTTCTTTTGGAAAGCATCACAACGAAATTATTGATGATCATGCTTTAAATTCCTATAAGGCTTATGAATTGTATCACTAATTCATTCACGAATCTAATTTAGAACATCTTTGATTATCCAGATCCATTGAAAACCTACTTTGTGAGTTTATTGTCTCGTGGTATTGTATGCCTCCTTCAATCGTGATCCGTGCTTACCAAGCTTACCAAAGGCAAGGGTTAGTAGCAAAGGTTTTACAAATGATATAAATCAAGTATACAAAACTGCTAAAATGAATAACAATTAAATATAATCAATAAAATGTACAAGCAAGAGAAAAGAAAACAAATGAATGCAAACTCCAAGATGCTTGAAGCTTCTATTGTTTCTCTCTACACCTTTTGAAATGTTGTTCTTGATGCTCAGTATTGGTGGGGCAGCGTCTATGACTTGAGAAGTGTCAAGAATTTGCTAATTGAAACGAGTGTGTGATCGCAAGATGGCTTGAATGCTAGAACCAAACTGACATAGTAATGGCACACAAGAGCTTGAAATCCTAGATCCTTCAAATGGTTATGAAGGGTTTATTATATAGGAATTGGTGATGATATGAATGGTTGAGATCAATCCTAGAGCTAGGGAGATGAATGGTTGAGATTAAAAGGAACTGGAGAAGCCATCAGTAAACTCCACCTCTTCAATTGGTAAAGAGAAGACAGAGTTTGGTTGATTGAAGAGCTAATAGCGAGTTACCTTTTTGAACTGAAGAGGTGGGTGAAGTTACCCATGTGGATTGGAGAGATGGGTGGAGTAACCCATGTGAGCTGATTGGAGTTATCTCTTTAAAGATAAATGAATATTTAATTCATTTATTTAATTAAAGTTTTCAACATGTGAGATAGTTGAATTCTTTTTTATTTAGAATTACTTTATTGAATGAAATTAGATTAATTTAATTGGAAGAATTTAATTAGTAAGTTTAAATATTTGAATTTAAACTATAGGAAATTGAATATGGGCTTGCTAACAAGGGTGCGGATGGAGAATCGCTTTTGGTATATTATTTAGATTAACTTATTTTCTTTGCAGTAATATTGTTATTAGGATAAGCCATAATGCATAATTTGTTAAGATAGATAAAAAGACACAAAAAATATCAAAAATAAATTAAATATTAAAATAAAAAAATAAATAAAAAAATAAGATTAAAAATACTAATAATAATTGATAAATAAATAATTGTATACTATATCATCTTCAAATTCGGTATATATACAAAGTTTTAAGCCCATCCTAAAATTCATCTAGCTGGAATGAGAATTCATTTATAATTTGGAACAGGGGATTTCACAGTAGGAATCTCCTTATTCAAACGCTAGATGTCTTTTTATTATTTCTGTCTGTAGATCTCGTGAGTATGAATTGGAACATACCTCGTGATTGGAATTGATTACGGTAGTATAATTTTAGATTTGAGGGCTTGGCATATCCTCTTTTTCTTACATAAAGCTCTGTATGTAAAGAATGGAAATTTCTATCTCGAAGTTCTGTAGGGGAAGAATTGATGACACGAGTATCAATCTATTCAGGGATTAGTGGTTACCTTACTAAGATTGTTTGGCGTTTCTAAATAACTCTTTGAGTTAAGTGACTTTAATTTTCAATCTAGTCACAGGATTAGGATAATAAGATCAACTAATATGTCATTGATTAACTAGGAGTTTAATATATTTAATTATGCCCCCCTACAAGTTAAGGTAATGTAATTAAATTTTATTAAAGGTTTTCCTTGTTTAATTTTGTGAATTAGATTAACTAACCCATCTAATTAGTCATGTTTCCTTGGAGATAGATGTTTTTTTTTTTCTTTTGACAGGTATACTGATGAAATCAGGAATTTGACCTTATAGTTTATAAGATGGAAGGAGTATTTAGTTAGACTATTTTTCCATGGGAATGCCCATGTGGAATTTCTGTAATTTACAAGATCTGGGGTATGCCCCTATGAAAATGTAATAATATAGGACGTAAGTCCTAGGCAAGACTGGAGGTTTTCTTCTCCATTCTTTCCTACCAGTGCCCGCTTGAATGGAGTAACGCTATGTACCCTTAATTTACTTTTAATTAAATGATCCAAGGCCTTGGCCGTTTATCGATCAAAAAAAAAAAAATTAATCAATTAATGATAATTAATCAATTAAGGTTAATTAATTAAATAAAATTAATTATTTAATTAATTTTGGGAATTTGATTAGGTGATTTCAGGATTGAATTTAGAGGAAAATAGATGATTAATTAATGATTAAAAAACCATTAATTAATATATGAAAATTAGCATTTTTAATGTAAAGTCGCAAGCCTGCCCATTTTTGGGTGTCTACATTTGCCTCTCTTTGATGTGATGTGACTTGTCACAGTGTGTCAAAGATTCTTTGATTTTTTCCCAGCTTGCCCCGGTAGTAGTAGGTGTATTTATGCCCCCTCAACAAATTTGAGTGAAAAGTCATGACATGAGTGTTGATTTGTTGAAACTGTAATTTTTGAAACTGGGTAGCTAACAGATATGATAAATGCTTTAATATGCCCATGTTATTGACTGTTGAAGTTTTCGAGGACCGGGAAGAAATTTTGGAGCTCCTAGTGAAATTAGGGTTTTTAGAACCCCTATAAATAGAAAAAAGGGACATTCATTTGCCACATTGCGATCTTGGAGCTCTGATTTCTTGCTGAGTTTGCTTTTTGTTTTCTGTCTTCTTTTGTCCTGTTTTCTTGCAATGGCAGGCCTTCTTGGTGTTACTCACATATCTAACCAAGTCTGAACCTACCATAGACCAGCTGGTGCAAGGCATCCAGTGAGTTTTACTCCTTTGCATGTCATTAATGCTTTCATTTATCGCTTTTAAAATTTGTACTTTTTTGAGAAATGCATTTGTGTGTCGCAATCAGTTGCAGTTTTGCCACAATTGTAGTTTAAATGTCGTAATTTTCAGTTGGTTACCGCAATTGATAAGTGTGCCACACTTATGTATGTTGCATTCCACAATTGATGTTTGTATGCCGCACTTTCTATTTTTGTTCTGCAATCGCCTAAAAGTGTTGCAGTTTTATTACTTTATTACCAGAATCAAATTTTTAGCACTATTTACATGATGTCTTTGTCTTATATCTAATTTTTCTTGCTTATGTTACTTTCCTTAATGACTGAAATTGATATTTTTCTGATTTATTTATGTGTGCAGTTCACTCGGTGGATTCTGCACTGTCAAGAGTCTAGGTCAGCAGGTCTTGTATACAGATTTTAGCTGACAGAGGATGAGAGATTAGTTCTTCGAGATCTTGGTTTGTACTGGCTTTGTTATATGCCTGAGATCATGACCAATAAGGGTTTGATCTCCGCTCTTGTAGAGCGGTGGCATTTTGAGACATGCACTTTTTGGTTATCGATCGGTGAGTGTACTGTCACTTTGGAGGATGTGTATAACATCCTCCAACTCCTGATCTAGGGTGAGCTTGTGGAGTATTCCACCCGCACTAGTGTTGTTTCATTGACTGAGCTTTCTGGATTGCCCCAGGATCAACTCGGGCTGGCTAGTGATTATGATATCCCATGGTCCAGATTTGGCTTGGGCCTTGACAGGCTGTCCACTTTACTGGGCAATTTGATATGTGGTATTTTATGCCCCGATCGTCGACAGCATGGTTTTTCTATTGGCTTTGGTATTATATTATAGAGTATGGTTAGGGATCACACCGTATTTTCTTGGGGTCCATGCATGTTGGCCCACATGCATTTTCATATGTTTTATGCAGCTTACCTTGATGGTAAGTCACTCGGCTGCGGTGTGACCCTGCTTCAGATATGGGCATGGGAGAATATTGCCATATGTCATCTTATTGGTGCCCGTGCTCTTCTAGCTGATAGGACATATGTCTTCATGTATGATGGAGCCATTTTTCAGACTCATATGGGTCATTTGACATACTAGCGGCAGCAGTTGGATATGATACCTTACTTTATTTGGAGGCCTTATAGAGATTTCCCTATCTGGGATGGAGAGGACATCCATCTCCGATTCTGTCATTAGCGGAGATACTTGATTGGGCATGTTATTGATCATATTCATATGATAGACTTTCACAACACCGATAGGGTGTTGCGCCAGTTTGGTGAGCAGCAAGACGTTTCTGATTCTTATGCATACTTTGCTCGAAGGTTGAGGGACTCTGCTATATGGGGTGGTGTAGTATCACTTGATGTTGCCTGTACTAATTTTTTAGGTTTACTTCCTATAGCATGGACCTGGCACTCTGCTACTATAGATGTAGGTTTTTCTTATTTCTAATTGCTTATGTACTTCCTTTCTATTCTGTGATACTTTGCTCATATGTTGTTTTGATACTTATGTCCTTATTTGTGATGGTACTGATATTTGAATTTGTCTTTTACAAGCACTACACTCCAGTACGATGCCCATTGGTTGCAGCACCGGCCGGTTGCACTTACAGATGTCTCACATCCTATTGCCAGGACTATTATGAGGAGGGCCTGATGGGTACGACATGGTAGTGTAGGTCATGATGGAGGGAGAGGTGGTGGTAGGGGAGGTAGGTATGGTGGGAGAGATGGTGGTAGGGGAGGGAGGGATGGTGGGAGAGANGGGCAGGGTAGGGGAGATGATGGAGGTGATGATCCTGGTCCCGGGGGTGCTGGTGGAAGGGTTAGGACTAGAGGTGGCTAGAGTGGGGGTCAGACTAGTGCTCCTAGAGTTGGATTGGGTTCTATTTTGGAGGATGAGGAGGCCATAGAGGAGGAGGCACCCTAGTTGGTGCAGAGAGTTTGCCGGCATATAGTGGCTATTCTGGCTCCTAGAGAGGAGGACATAGTAGTCATTGAGGAGGTTGATATTGAGATTGGTGATATAGACATGGAGGCTCTAGATGATTAGAGTGCAGAGACTAGTTCCTCTAGTTATAGTGGCAGCACTAGTAGCAGCACAGGGGAGAGCTTAGAGAGTGCTGATGATTTGTGGGTTGTTAAGAGGAGAGGAGGTGAGGGTTTGGGAGACAGGGTGGAGGAGGGGGACATGGACATGGCTATGGGAGGTATGGAGGATGATCCCTCAGAGCTGGAGCACCTCACTCGGTAGGTTCAAGACCTTCATGTCAGGCTTTCTTTATCTGATGCACGTTCTACTACTTTGGAGGCCTAGGTTACAGCGACTGAGTCTAGAGAGCGGCAGGCTCGAGCTGAGGTTCACTCTTTTATTGATAGTGTACAAGATGTCTCACACTGTGAGGTTCTTGACAGGTGCTACAAATCTGGGCATGATTCTTAGAGAGAGATTGAGTATTGGAGGCATCATTATGAGGGCGTAGTTCCTACAACACAGAGGGTGCCCAGTTATACAGCTTCCCAGAGATCAAGCAGGACCCAGCGATCTCAAAGTAGTGGTGTTAGAGCTCCTAGTTCATCCCAGAGGATAGATTCTAACATGCCACCCCCTCATCCACCTCTTGGCGAGGGTGGGGGTAGCTCATGTTGACACTATTTATGTATCATGTACCATTTTTGTAGTGTTGTCATTATATATACTTTGAGTACTACCATTTTTGTATCCCGACACACTGATATTTATTGATATATATGCTGATTACCTTATTTGATCATACTTGTGACCGTTCATTGTACTCAGATAGTTTGATTTATATGAGATGCAACTAGTGTTTTTGATATGGTGTGCAATGGTTTACTTTGCTATATGTATGATTCTACATGATTTGGTGGTTTAGATGATGAGATATATATGCAATATGATTCTATTATGCAGACTCGTATATTGATGATTTAATTTTCCTATGATACTGACATGTTCATGCAGGATGGTGGAAATGAAATGCATATTTATATGAGGTGCTTATGGATGCATGTGATTTTATGATTTATCATGTATGCAACTACCATGTGTTTTCCTGCTCTGATGTACTTAATGGAATGAATGCAATCTACTATGCACAAAATATCTGAGTAATGCATGTGTTAGTTAGAAAGAAGTTAGTTTGGATAGATGTGCTATGAGATTGACCTAATAGAATGTAATTATAGAAAGGATGTTCTTTTTTAATTTTTGGATAGATATGATATGATAGAAAGAATGAATGTCCCAAGTCGCTGCCCCTGTTTCCAATATTTGTCATCATTGCATCTTTTTTTGTATTTTCTGATATTCTGAAAGAGCATCGAATGATCCAGATCACATACCACCTGGATACCACCATGAGCTCTTGATAGCGGAAGGATTAGAGAGATTGAATAGAAAGAGAACTTAGTGCACCCAAATATGGACCATTCGGGTTCAACTATGTTCCCTGTTTGAAAAGAAATAGGTCTAAAAGCACCCAGATATTGACCATCTGGATATCGCTTGTCCTCTAAAATAATCTAAAACAAAGAAACCAAGATAGAAATCCTATGCATCCAAAGTCCATATGGATAACACTGTGAGCTCTTGATTTCCAAAATGGAAAGCCAAGCAAACAAGATAGAACTCCTATGGCCCTAGAGTCCATCTGGATAGCATCGTGAGCTCTTATTTGCAACATAAAGGGAAAGACCATAGAAACCAAGATAGAACTCCTAAGAAACTCAGAGTCCATCTAAATAGTGTTGCAAGCTCTTGATTCTATAAAGCAAACAAGCAAAATAAAAGAGAAGGAATGTCCAATTCTTTCCCAGGGTTAAGCTTAGATCATGGAACTGTGCGGCTGCCAGATAAGTAACAGCGCCTACCGCATTTATCCTAAATCATCATGGCCCTAAAATCAAATTGAACATTCAACAGACAACAATCAAAGAAAATAAGTCATGATCTATCATAGCTACTCTCCTCACATGGTGGATCCTAGAGTAGCGTAAGAACGTAACCGTGAAATATAGACTGACATCTGACCTAGTCAACATTTTTGGATGGTTCCTCAATGCAGTTGGATTCTCTTGATTGGATTGACTCTTTGGATAGGCTTGATGGGCTTTATTGCTTGAGTGTGTCTGGTTTTAGTAATAGATTACCCATATAAGACTGACCTTTCTGGTTTGAGCATACCCATCACAGTGTAAGATGATTGATAGGATTGATTGATTGATTGCTTTGATCATGTTGGCAGTTGATCAAGCTGTGTCAAATGGGCCCAATGCTGGTTTGCATAGCTCATGATTGTGATAATTGATAGTTTTATTTGATTGATTTGGCAGCTAATCAAGTTTTTTTAGATGGGCCCCATGCTGGTTCACAAATCTCATGATTGTGACAATTGATAGAATGGCTTGGTTGCTAGTTGCTTGCCCATTGATCTGATAGATTGATAAAGTTGTGTTAGATGAGCCCAATGCTGATTCACAAAGCTCATGATTGTGACATTGATTGACTAGGCATGATTTCCCTCTGCTCTCTTGATAACTGAGTTGGTTTTATTGCTTGGGATTTTACAATTTTTCTGAATGTTTTTGAGGAAGATTGATTTTCTATTGATATTTGATCTTTTTAGGAATTTCTTAGGACATTTAGAATTTCCCCCTAGTTTGGTGGACCATTATTAACCATGGGTAAGTGCTTGGTGCTCAAAGGAGATTGTGCTTCTGGATCTAGCTTGGGTAGTCAGTCTTGCATTTTGAAATCTGCTCAAGCTTTTGGAGTTCATTGATGGTGAAGCTAGATTTGAATACTTGGCGCCTGTTTGCCAGGTTTTCACCAAGGTACCTACTTAATAGTGCCTATTTTCCAGGTTTTCATTGAGAGAGTGATTCTATTTCTCTTTACTTTTTTTCCTTTTTTGATTTTTTTTTGTTGTTGTCGCCAAGGCACCTGATTGCCAGGTTTTCACCAAAGTAACCTTTTGTATTTTTTGATTTTTTTGGTATTTTTTGGATATGTAGATAGGTTCCCTAACCTTAGAGATCTCAAGGGTAGAACCTCTTGAGGTGCATGTTGTTGATGTAGCCAGGGAGCTTATCTCCTTTTAGTGTCACTAGGATGAATGCCCCACTCTGAGTAGAGCTGACAATGACAAATGGTCCTAGCCAGTTAGGCTCAAAATTTCCAGGTTTGACTTGCTCTACTCAATTTTTTTGATTTTCCATGAGGATAAGTTCTCCTACCTCAAATGTTCATGGCTTCACCTTCTTGTGATATTTTCTTCTAAGGAAATTTTGATAGCCTTGTAAGTGGTCGAAGGCATGCTTCCTTCTTTCATCTAGTAACTCTAGTTCACTGAGCCTTGTTGCTCTGTAGTCTTCATCTGAAACCAGGTTCTTCAATGATATCCTTAGGGATGGGATTTCCACTTCGAGGGGTAATACCACCTCCGATCCATAGACTAGGGAGAAAGGAGTGGCTCTTGTAGGTGTTCTCACACTAGTTCTATATGCCCATAATGTGGGACAAAGCTGTAAATTCCAGTCTCACCCTGATTCGTTCACTATTTTCTTTAGGATTTTCAAGATTGTCTTATTTGTAGCTTCAACTTGGCCATTCCCTTGAGGGTAGTAAAATGAGGAGAACCCTTGTTTGATATGGAATTGTTCGCATAGCTCTTCAGCATCCTTGTTCTGGAAAGGTGTACCATGATCTATCAGGATTGTTTGAGGGACCCCGTATCAACAGATAATGTGGTTAAGTATGAACATTGCTATTTGCTTTCTAGTTATGTAAGTGAGAGGAATTTCTTCCACCCACTTGGAAAAATACTCTATTGTTGCTATGATGTATTTGTGTCCATTTGCTGAAGAAGGTGTAATTTTGCCCACTAGGTCAAATCCCCACATTGAAAATGGCAATGGTGATGTGATAGGATTTAGTTCCTGAGCTGGTGCATGGATGAGGTCACTATGAATCTGACACTGTCTACACCTTTGTACATGTTTGTGTGCATCTATCTCTATTGTGGGCCAATAGTATCCCATGTGAATGATCTTCTTAGCTAAGTTGTTGCCACCTCTGTGGGTTCCACAAATTCCTTCATGTACCTTGTACAAAGCTTTATGGGATTCCATGGAAGTGAGACATTGTAGAAGCGTTCCATCTAGACTTTGTCTATATATAGTAGTTGAGAGGATGGTATACATAGAGGCTTGGTGGATGAGGGAATTTCTCTAGTTCCTAGACAAGTTGGGAGGTAAGACACTATTTTGGAGATAGTTATAGACATCTTGGTACCATGGGGATTCAGGACCAACAAGGACACATGTTGATTCTGTGATGGATGCCTGATGTGATGGAACCAAGAGTTGCTCCACTAGAAACTAGAATTTTGTTTCATTGCCTGGCATATCAATCAGTGATGCTATGGTAGCCATCACATCAGCGGCTTTGTTCTATGCTCATGGGACTTTCTCGAAGAAGATGTAACAGAACTTGGTGCATAGCCTTTCCATTTGTGCTCTGTATGGTATGAGCTTCTCATCTTTGGTCATATAATCATTGTTGACTTGGCTGATGACCAACTGTGAATCACCAAAGACTTTAAGGTTCTTGATTCTCCATTGAATTTCTATCTTTAGACCGATGACCAGTGCTTCATATTCAGCTATGTTGTTAGTGCATGGGAAGTTAAGTCTGAAATATTTTGGAATTGTATCATGATCTGGAGTGATAAGCACTATCCCTTCCCTTGCACCATGGTTCATGCATGATCCATCAAAATAAAGTTTCCATACCTCGATTGTCAGTTGTAGTGTCATAATAGATTTGTCAAGAAAGTCAGAAATAATAGGCTGATGGTCTTGAATGGGTGCCTCTGCTAGTTGATCTACAATCACTTGTCCTTTAATGGCCTTCCTGTCTATGTACTCAATGTCAAAATCACTCAAAATCATTACCCACTTCGCCATTCATCTGGTGAGCGTTGCTTTGCTTAGGAGGTACTTTAAAGGAACAATATGTGTGATCAACTTTGTTTGGTGACTCAACATATAATGTCTTATCTTCTGGGAAGTGAAAACAACTACAAGGCATGACTTCTCAATTGGCATATAGTTTAGTTCATATCCAACCAATGTTCTGCTTAGATCGTAGATGGCCCTCTCTTTACCTACGTCATCATGTTGTACCAAGAGTACACCTAACGCCAACTTCGTCGCATAGATATATAGAAGCAATGGTCTACCTTGTACTGGTGGTACCAATATAGGAGACTTGAGAAGGTAGTGTTTGAATATTTGAAATGTTTGTTCACATTGCTCTGTCCATATGAATTTGATGTCTTTGTGCAATAGATGTGTGAATGGGTGGCACTTGTCTACTAGCTGAGCTATGAATCGCCTAATTGATTGGATCCTTCCTTGTAACCCTCTTAGTTGTCTCAAGTTTGATGGTGGAGGCATGTCCAATATTGCTTTGAATTTTGCTGGGTCCACTTTGATTCCTCTATGTGACACTATGAACCCCAGTAATTTTCCTATTGTGACACCGAATGCACATTTCTTTTGGTTTAGATGAACTTTGAATTCCTGCATTCTATCAAAGATTGGTCCCAAAACTTGTAGATGATCCTTTCGAAGTATTGACTTGGATAGTATGTCGTCCACATAGTCTTCCATTGTTTTGTGGATGAGATCATGAAATATAGTTGTCATATCCCTTTGATATGTCACTTTGGCATTCTTTAGACCAAATGGCATGACATTCCAACAATATGTCCCCCAAGGACATGTGAAAGCTATTTTGTGTTGGTCATCTGGTGTGATCCTTATTTGATTATATCCTAAAAATCCATCCATGAGTGATAGCATTTGATGTCCCGCAGTTAGATCTATGATCATATCTATGTTGGGTAAAGGAAAGTCATCTTTGGGACAAGCTATGTTGAGATCTCTGAAGTTTGTGCAAATCTGTATCTGACCACTGTGCTTTGTAACTAGTACCAAATTAGATATCCAGTCCGCATATGGTATAGGTTTTATGAACTTAGCATCTAGGAGATTTTTCAACTCTGCCTTGACTAGCAATGTAACATGGGGATGCATCTTTCTTAGCTTCTACTTGATAGGTTTAGCATTGGGTAGTAATGGGAGATGGTGTAGTACTAGCTCTGGATCTAACCCTAGCATATCTGAGTAGGACCATGCGAGATTGATCATCCTTGCCTTGAAGAAACTGATGAACTATTCTCTCTCCTCAGGGGTGAGTGATTTTTCCAAGTATATGTTCTTTGGGATCTTGTCATCTCCCAAATTGACTTCCTCTATTTATTCTGCTAGTAATATTGATTTCTCCTCTGTCAAGGGGAGGATTTCCTTCTTTCCATCTTCTAGCACCTCAATGAGGTTTTCGCTAGAAGATACGTCTTCTTTTATCTTTTATCATTCTTTTGTTCTTTTTTCTTTTGTGGACTGCAAAGAGGAGCTTCCTCCCCAAAATATGTCACTCTATCAAGGTTAATGGAGAAGCTTGCCTTGTGGTCTCCAGATGGAATGCCTTCCCTAAGTCCCATGAAATAAGCTATAGCCTCATCATTCTCGAAGACATCTAAATCAGGTGGTCCTTGTTGATCCCACTCTATGAGCTCAGGGTGTACAAGACAGATACTTTCACAGTTGTTTGGCTCTGGTTGACTAAAAGGGACTACATAAATGGTTCCTAAAAAACTGGACTGTGATGTGGATGCACCACTTGAGGTATGATAAATGACATGCTTATCTATGCAGGGTTGTTCGGTAATGGTCAGTTGGTCAAATAGGTCTGCTAGATTTATGATAGTGTTTGACCGAGGGGAATAATCTAGGATTGACGGTTTAGAGTCATGAAGGGATCTCCACTCATACTCGTGGGAGTTAGTCTCAATAGAATTCTCATCTGATGTCTCACTTCCTTGGTTATCATCGATTGCTATGCGGAGGTCTATTCAAGTTTGTGTGGTTCCCTCTTTGGCGAGAAACAACTATCCTAAAATGTTGCTTATTAAGACATGTTCTGTGTTGTGCCCCCATTGCATCTGTGCTATTTGTTCATAATTAACTTGAATGTCTTGGATTACAGGATTGGTGCTTTGTTGTCCATATCCCAACCCTCTTGTGTTTCTCTAGGTTGGTAGGAGAGGAAATTCCATTATTCCATGTTGTCTTTCCCCCAGCCTAGTTGTACCATCGTACCCAAATCTTTGTATCATTATATAACCATTACCATAGTTTGACAGGGGTAGTGGTGGTTGGATTATCTCTGGTCAGTCTTGGTATAACCAGGAATTGATGTCTTGTTCAAATGGCTTTTCTTTTGTTATGTCTCCCCATCGGACAAAGGTTGTGGGTGGACATCTAAATAGAATAGGCTACAAAGTTTCTGTTGTAATGACAGGTTGTAGCATGCCATAAGTTCTCAAACTCTGAGGCATGTGTGTGATGGTGAAAGCCTCTTCATATCTGTATTCACCATAGCCCTTGTCAGTAATGGATATCTTGCCCGCATTCTGTGTGATATCTTTAAGATTTGAATCTGAAGAGGAGGGAACACTTGCATCCTGGTTAATGACTATCTTACCTACTGTTGGTGTGACATCCTTGGGATTTGAATCTGAAGAGGATGGGATGCTTGCATCTTGGTTTGATGGTACCTGGTTATCAGTGCTGATTTGGACCACATTACAATATTGGAAAGGATTGAGATCTCCCTCTATGATGATCTCCTCTCCCTGGTGTGGTAACTTGATGCATTGATGGTATGTCGAAGGTACGGCTTGCATTTCATGTATCCAGGGTCTCCCTAGTAGCATGTTGTATCCCAACTCAAGGTCTAAGATTTGGAAGGGAGTGTTTTTGACCACAGGACCAATACGAACAAGTAGAATGATAATACCTTTAGAGGACCTTTCCTCTTCATCATAAGCTTTGATATTTATCCTCCTTGTGACATCAATGCTTGATTTTGAATAGCCCAGTTGCTTGATTAACTTTAGAGTACAGATGTTTAACCCAGCTCCACCATCAACAAGGACCCTATGGATAGCACTTTTGTGGACTTGGACAAGTGCAAAGGATCATTATGCAGGGGTTTATGTGGTGGCACATCACGGTCTATGAATGTGGCATTTTTTTTAGCATCTATATGGTTGACCATCATTTGGAATCTCTCGAGTGTTATGTCCCTTGGGAAAGCCACATTCTAAAGGGCTTGGTCAAGTGCCAATTTATGCTATGGAGATATGCACAATAGGTCAAACATGGAGATCTGGGTAAGTGTGTGCTTTAGTTGGTCCACTATACTTGTTTGTGGATCTGAGTTTGTTGCTATAAGATTGGCCGGTATAGTAGACGAGGATGGTACTCCTTGCAAGATGACTATGGTGCGACACATTGTTACAACACATTTGTTACCTTGGTCTTTGATGGTGATCGTAGCCACGTGGCTATCTAAAGGATTGAGGCAATTGATAACATTATCATTGTTGGCATATGTATAGTTGACTTGTTTTGCTTGTCCACCAGACCCAGAGGCTTTTCCCTTGTTTTGATCATGAAAGGTATCAATGAAAATAGTGTGGTCATTTGTGCCTTTGGTTTGGGTATTCATCACAGCGATGACCCCTGTGTTAATAAGATCTTGGATAGCATGTTTCAATCGGTAACAGTTAACCATTTTGTGCCCTTTCACCTGATGAAACTCACAAAAATCTTTGTCATTATACCACCTTAGTTTGTTTTCATCTTGTTTAAAGTCCCTGATTTCTAGGAGAGTGATAGTGTTTGATTGTATCAAATTGCGCAAAGCTGATTATATCGGCTCTCCTAATGGTGTGAAATCTCATTGCTAGAATTGAAACCATGGTTTGTGTTGATTCTGCTGTTGACTGTTTGACACAGAGGTCGCTTGTATAGGAGGAGGTTGTTTTTTGGCGTATGCTTGTTGAGTGGGTCCTGTGGGTTTTTGGTTGGCCACAGGTGTGCCTTGCAATGACACCTTGGGTTGTGCATAGTTGACTGTCTTCACATCAATGACACCATCGCTATTGACATTTTTGTTTTTGTTCCACCACTTAGCTTTGTCCATTACATTTTTGTTTGTATTCATTTGTGTGGGATCTGCATGGATTCCTCATTTGACTAAGTTCTTCTCACAACAAACTCCTCTTTCTATGAGTTGTGTGAAGTTCGGAGCTAATTGTAACTCTATTGTGAGTGACATGTCTAGAATTCGATTGTCAAAAAACATGACTATTAAGTCTTGTTCGGGAACATCATATGTTATGCGGTTTTTCGTATTCCTCCATCTCTATAGGAACTTCACAAAAGACTCTCCATCCTTCTGTTTGATATCACAAAGGTCCTTGATGCTGACCTTACGCTCGATGTTATGATGGAAGTGAGCTATGAACTTTTCAGCCAGTTCACCCCAAGACTGAATGCCATGAGGTAGATATGAGAACCATTCCATTACTGGTTTGGCCAAGCTTTGTGGGAAAAATCACATTAAATATGTCTCATTATGTGAGACTTCAATGCAACTAGCAAAAAACTCAGATATGTTCAATAGGGTTGGTATTGCCCCTATATTTGTCAAATTTTGGTACCGAGAAGTGAGTTGGGAATGGAGACATTTGTAGAGAATGATCGAAGGGGTATGGGTATAAATCCTCCACGGTGTAGGATTTGGTTTGCCCCTGATTCTGCATATCCATCATTTGGGTTTGAAGGGTTTGCATTTGTTGCATCAACCTATCTATTTGATTCTGAGGCTGATGTGTAATGATGTTCCTCTGTGCTGTAGTGGGTATGAGGCTGCACCTCTATGTCCCTTGAGTAGGAACATAGGATTTCATCCTAGGGGCTTGATATTGATTTCCCACCAAGTGATTAGTAAATGGGGGCACATGGGTATCCCATGGTGGGTTTTGATGTGTTTGCTATTGTGATTGAAATTGGGGTTGAAACTGCTGGGGTAGATATTGTTGCTGCTGACATTGGGGTTGAAACTAGGGTTGTTGTTGCAGGGGTTGGATTTGAGGCAACTGAAGCTAGGGTTTCTATTGCGAGGTTTGGAACTGAGGCAACTAAAGCTAGGTTGTTGTTGTGGGGTTTAGAATTGAGGAAATTGAAGCTAGGGTTGTTGTTGCGGGGGTTGGATTTGAGGAAACAAAAGCTGGGGTTGTTGTTGCAGAGGTTGGATTGATGTCAGAATGGGAAAAGATGTAGCCTTGGGCGGGCCTTGACTATAAGTCATTCCAACAGAGATGGATGTCTGTGGGCGTGAGGTGCTGATCCCTAGACTAGTGTGAATTGACTGTAGCAACGACATTATTTTAGAATAGTTTGTGTTTGGTTGGATGGAAGGCATAGCATTAGAGCTTGATTGTCCTGGCCATTAGACCAAAGGTGGAGGCATACTAGTGACCATGGGTGGACTTAGTTGTGAGCCTGTCATGCTTTGAGTGGAAGATGTGCTGGCATGGGTCAGGTCATTGGTTTGACTAGATATAGTCATTGTCAATGTGGGTAATACCAATGGTAGAAAGATTGGAGACACAATAGGTAGTATTTGAGGAGGTTGAGTAGTGTTTTGACCTACGAGAGGGTTTTTAGGCCATATAGTTGATACACTAAATTTAGCGGGGAGTTTGACTCCCTTCTTTATTAGCATGGCCAAGTAATGTTCAGGGTTCCTCTCTACAATAGCGTCAACTAATTTTGTGGAAAAAGCATATTGCTTCACATCTTCAAGTTCTTCTTCTGTGATATCTTGGAAAAAGGATGCCCCACGGGGTTGTTCAATGAATAGAGTAGAACTAGTATTCACGAAAGGATCCTTCTCTTTCTCTATTTCCCAAGAAGTGAATCTATTGATATATGACTCATCATGTTGAGTTCTAGCCTTAGACCTTGTGTAAGGGCCTCCATGAGATGTTTGAGACATAGTGCGGTCTAGGTTTTGTAACTAAAACAAGAGATATAAAGAAAACAAGGAAGAAGATCCTTCCTAAGGAAGTCTGAGTTATGTTTTGGACAAGGGTAATTCTAAGGATAGATTTTGATATAACTTGATCTCAAAGTGGTGATGATAAAAAGATAAGATTTTCCGACCTTTTCTTTGGACAAAGTCACTTTGATAAGGATGATGTTTGATATGATGAGATCAAGGTTTTTCGAGTCTGAGCTTTTAAACTAATAGTGTTTTTGACAATAATCGTGCTTTACAGAGAAGGGATAATCTTTAATGTTTTGAGATTCACACAATGTTCTTCACATTTTCCTGGGATAGACACTAGTTTTGGACACCAAATGAAGAATTCTTTCAAGGTTTTAGGTCAAAATAGGAATATAGTATCTCTGGTCAATTGCGATACAACTTCACCGACTGCGGTAAAGTGAATGGTTGATTGTGGTAGTTTATCACCGATTGCAGTAATAAACACTATGATTGTGGCAATAAACAAGTTAATTGCGGTAGAATTCCTTCAATTGTTGCATAATGCATGCAATTGCGGTAAAAGAGGAATAGTCTAAAAAAAGACTAGAGGATAAGTACCACTGCTTGACAATTTTGGAATTTTTTGGAACAATGCTTCTGATTTGTAAGACAATTGACATTGACAACCCTAGAATTTAACATGTTTGACATGTTTTGACAGTTTGGATGTTTTGTTTTGAATTTTTCATAAGTAGATCAAAGAAACAAGCACAATAGACACTGTGTTTTGAAGAATGAAGACTGACACTGTGTATGTTCTACAAATTTTTCAATTTGCAAAGTTATCACAAGGTCTCACAATGAACAATCAGATTAATCTAGGTCAATGGATTTAGAATACAATGTTATAGGCCCCATGCTTGAATGTCTGTTAGCTCACACAGCAATTGTCACGCTACTAGGACACAAAGGTCCACAATGTAGGTGCCTGTGTTTTTGTCGTTTCCAAGTATTGTTGTCGTGGAGTGAAGATCTCTTTAACTACACAAATATTGTGGGACACATATATTGGAAATATTGGGGGGAAATTCTGTAACCCCTTGCACTATAATAAGGTACCTATTCAGAGGTAAAACGGGTTGGCCTCTAATTAATCAAGGTTGTAGTAAGGTGTCTCTCCAATCGGTTTGTATGTGTGTGACTCACTTAAGAGCCTAGTTGATCAAGCTGTCTCCTTAGGGATATTCACCTGATCCAGACTATCACCAACACACCTCGCCTGAGCTTGGCTAGATAAGAAAAAACTTTGGTTCACACCTTGTTTATATACCGATCACAATGATTACCGGTTTAAGGTCATTCTTCGAGGAAGAAGCGCATTCCCTAGATAGGCCTTTCTAAAAAGTATAAAGGTTTGTAATCTAATAGTATGTGCAAGTGCACCCAAAACTCAAGACACAAGGTAAATCGATTAAGCTCAAAAGTTTTAAATGTGAACTAAGCTACACCACTATACAAGCACCAGTGTTCAATTTTAAGCCCAAAAGTAGGTGTTGATTTCTTGTTCAAATTTAATGCACCAATTTGAGAGTTTTTTTACTTTGTTCAATTTTAGTCCCCACGTCAATTTTAAGCCCAAATTTGAAATGTGAGATGTGATATGTTTGGCAAGCACTGTTCTTTTTAAACCCAAATCGACAAATGAATTCCTTTTAGTTTTCTTTGTTTAAACAGGTTAGTATCAAAAAAGGATTCTTGCAAAATGAGAGTATATGTAATTTTGAAACAATGAATGATGCTTACCGACAACTTACCCTTCTTTGTTCTCGGTGATTTGTCCAGTCCTACACAAAAAACTAGAAAATGTCAGTTTAGAATTGAATGGACAGAAGATTTGGATTTGATATGCAATATTTCTTGAGATTGCAGAAAAGTACTGGCAAGTGTAGCAAATATCTGGCGATTGCGGTAAAGCACTGTCAACTGCGGAGAAGTTTTGTCGATTGTGGCATGGATCGGGCAATTGCAGCAAAATAATGATGATTGCGGCATGGATCAGGCAATTATGGCAAAGTACCAGAAAAAATAAGATAGAAAATGAAAAAATAATACTGTGAAAGCCTACAATCAATTGTGGTATTAAACCAGTTGATTGCGGCACAGTTTTGTCTATTGCGGTAAAATACCAACAACTATGAAATAACACAAATATAAAAAAAAAGGATAGATTTTTAGATTTACGATTGTACGGCCATGGTTTATCAATCCTATTTGTCATCTATAAGAGATATTTGGGTTGTTTGATTCACATCAGGTTCACCAAAATGTACGCCTCCTTCGATCGTGATCCGTGGTTCCCAAGCTTTCCAAAGGCAAGGATTAGTAGAAAAGGTTTTACAAATGATATAAATCAAGTACACAAAACTACTAAAATGAATAACAATGAAACATAATGAATAAAATGTACAAGAAAGAGAAAGGAAAACAAATAAATGCAAACCCCACGATGCTTGAATCTTCTATTGTTTCTCTCTACTCCTTTTGAAACGTGTTTCTTGATGCTCAGTATTGGCGAGGCAACATCCATGACTTGAGAAGTGTCGAGAATTTGCTAATTGAAATGAGTGTGTGATCGCAAGATGGCTTGAATGGTAGAACCAAATTGACATAGTAATGGTGCACAAGAGCTTGAAATCTTGGATCCTTCAAATGGTTATGAAGGGTTTATTATATAGGAATTGGTGATGATATGAATGGTTGAGATCAATCCCAGAGATAAGGAGATGAACGATTGAGATTAAAAGGAACTGGAGAAGCTATCAGTAAACTCCACCTCTTCAATTGGTAAAGAGGAGACAAAGTTTGGTTAACTGAAGAGCTAATAGTGAGTTACCTTTTTGAACTGAAGAGGTGGGTGAAGTAACCCATGTGGACTGGAGAGATGGGTGGAGTAACCCATGTGAGCTGATTGGAGTTATCTCTTTGAAGATAAATGAATATTTAATTCATTTATTTAATTAAAGTTTTCAACATGTGAGATAATTGAATTCTATTTTATTTAGAATTTCTTTATTGAATGAAATTAAATTAATTTAATTGGAAGAATTTAATTAGTAAGTTTAAATATTTGAATTTAAACTATAGGAGATTGAATTTAATTAATCAATTAATGGTAATTAATCAATCAAGGTTAATTAATTAAATAAAATTAATTATTTAATTAATTTTGGGAATTTGATTAGGATATTTGGGGAATAAATTTAGAGGAAAATAGATGATTAATTAATGATTAAAAAACCATTAATTAATAGATGAAAATTAGCATTTTTAGTGTAAAGTCGCAAGCCTATCCATTTTTAGGTGTCTATAGGTATTAATAGAAGGAAGCGGTAATAGCTGAAGAAATTAAACTTTGAAACAAACAAAAACTCTGAGGAAGGATCAATTATAGTTTTGAAATAATTAAACTTTGAATTTGAAATTCAGGAAAAGAAAAAAAATATTCCTTAGAATTAGATATTTTGTATAAGGAAGTTAGACTTAAACTTGTTCTCTGGTTGAGTGTACCGTGATAATCATTTTTACTATACAATTTGCTTTATTCTTAGTTTTTTTTTGCATTGGAATAATGAGGATAAAGGAAGAAATTACATATTTGTAACACAATATGAGAGTTGATTTATATACACTTTCTATTCTATTTGTGCTTATTGTGACTCTTGGGGATTTTTGCTCATCTAATTATCAAGGAAACGTAATTAGTTTTACTTCATTTATGCATAAAAGGGTTATGAAAGGGTGTTGAATGTGGGCAATCAGGGAAGGGTAGAAAATGATTTTCTTTATGTATTATTCTTGCCAATAGAAAGCATAAAGAACCATTGTGTACTTATGATTCATTGTAAGATTAAGACGTGTTATGAGAAATGAACTTATAAAGGAGATTTATTTTATCTTCCCTTGATCCTCTCTTATATTTTTGGATAGATATTATAGACATCTAAATTTGGTCAGGTGTATTTAATCAAATCAAAAGGCAATTTTATCAAATCAAATGGATCAATCCAATCAAAAGGGACTAAATCACATTAAATCAAAGGATCAATTAATAAATATATCAATTAATTAAATATAATCCTAAAAGGGGTAAATCAAAGCTATGTAATTGATTTAATCAATTAATTGTATAGTTTAAATTAAAAATCAAAATCAACCTATTCCCTTACATGGATAATTTAATTACTTAATTGAATTGATTAAATTCTTATTTCTTTCAACAAAGGATCTACAAGAATTTGAAGAGCCAATGAGAATCAAGGATTGAAAGAACATGGATCACTCTAAACTTTTCAATCTTGATCACTCATTTAACTCTTCAACATCCCCACCACTCAATTTGTCTCTTTGTCCCAACCTTTGAGACCACCATTTAAATGTTCTCTCCATTTGAAACCATTTGAAAGCCTTCAACTCAACCAAGATTTGATCATGATCAACTTAACTCTACCCCCTACCCTTGGGAAATCCTATAAATACCAAGCATTTTTAGAGTATTAAGAATCCTAGACATTCATTAGCAATTACATCTACACTATAGAGAAATTCTTTAAGATCATAGAATTTGAGAGCATAATAGAGAAATTTGAGAGCAAGATCGAATGACTTGCATTGCAATTTGAGAATTTGAGATAGATTAGCCATTTATCATACATCATTTTCTCATTCTAGGACTATCACTAATGGAGATTAAAGCTGAGAGCTTCATTAGCATGCTTAGTTAGAGAACAATGGAATGCTTCTTGATTGATTGTCAATTCTTTATTTAAATTAGATTATCTTTCCATAGAATTGGTTGATTTCAAACTAATTTCATGAAGGTAAACTTTATATATACACAGATGATGCCCATTGTGGAGCTTTAGGCCTCTAATCTCTATTTGTCATCTTCATTTGTATGTTTTTGTATCTCTTCTTGTCATATTTTGCAGTTTGTAGGTAAAGTGACACCTACGAGGTGAAGTTTCACACGTATAACTAGAAAAGTCACACCTACAACTTCTTCTTTCACCACATACAAAGATAGAAGTGATGTCTTTGATAGAAAATTCATGCGTACAGACAGTGAAATCACGCCTGCAATATTTCTTCGACTGCATGCAATCTTTTCTATTTTGCAATTGTTGTTGTATTGTTACACCTTTGAAAGTTATTTTACACATGTTATAGTTCAAAGTCACACGAAGTAACTTGTTAAATGATGTGTGCAGTACTTTAAAGTTTCATGTAAACTTCAGTAAAGTGTCGTGTATAAGCTGATAAATGATGAGTAGCGCTTTCTCCACTTTTTAATTTGTAGCCTGTTAAAATCAGAATATTAATACTCTATGTTTTATTATATGTAGATGAGAAGGCATCTGAAAGTACAAAAGCTAGAATAGAGAGTTTGCAAAGAGAGTAAAGAGGTAAGAATTCTTACTAAACATGCAAATGAACTTCACAATTTGTCCATTTTGGAAAGCTTAGAAGAAGAAGAGAAGTTCTTTGAACATTTTGACAAGATTGTTAAAGCTTACAAAATTAAGTTTCCTGCATTTGAATTGACACTAAATTTATTAGGATCTTTAATAAATTTGCAAATTTAGGAAAGATCCTTAAGTTTTGTTATTTCAATTTTCTTTGTTTTTTCTCATTGTGTTGGTTGTGTTGACTAACCTTATTGGAGGAGAACGAGAGGGAACGATTTCCACTAGGTGAGTGCAAAAAGAAAAAAAAAATCCTTCATAAAAGCCCCTAGCCTTTGCTAGCTACATGGAAGAGGTATTTTTCTAAACAAGCTTGCATTTGATCAAATTGCGACATTCAATTTCCAAAATCTAGTTTAATAGAAACCTATTATTGGTCACCAAAAAATACATTAGGTATATGCTCTCAACTTTTCAAAGTTGATCAAAAAGACAAATGTGTCAGATTTGGGGATAGAAAGAAATATTAGTAAATAAACCGAACACTTCAATTCTAAAAACCTCCTTGTCTAGAGGTTAAAATTTTATATTTGTTAAAGGTGTTTGGAATTGGAAAAAGTAGTAGGGATTTTCTCTTCACTCTTTGAGTGAATCAAACTCCCCAACCTGCTTGATTCAATTCATTTATTGCTTTAAATATGAACATGATAGGGCTTTAGAGGGCCTGCCTCCCGAGTACATCCTTATGAGGATGGTGAGAGGGAACAACCCAAGTGGGAGACAATCACTTTAGCCTTGATAAAATATGACCCACTATAATATAAACACATTCATCCTCAAAATTTTGAGTGACAAATAAGTGTTGAGAATCTTCACCTCCTCTAGTAGTCCTTCGGGATTGCGCAAAATTGTATCTGTATGCATGTGGGAGGCCCTTGTAATGAGGGTATAAGAGACTCATCATTTTTAATTTGAATGGAATTATACTAAAACCCTATTAATTAGCAATCTTTCCTCTTAAAGCCATGTTAAGAGCCCAAATTGACCTTAGGTAGCTTGTTTGGAAGATTTTCTTGTTTAGATGTGTGAAAACATCTGAGAACATACACTTTGTGTGGTTTAGGATACAGAAACAAATTTTTCTATGTGTGTTGTGTTTGTTTCTAAATTTTTAAACAAGAAAATATCCTTGACATCTGATCACAAACTTTAAAATTTTAAAAATCTATCAAAGACGATGACAGATAACTTTGCCTAGTAAAGTGATGTGTATCATCATTTTGTCAAGCATATCAATAGTTTTGTGATGCCTAAAACAACTGAAGTGGTGCATAACAAGTTTTAAGTTGCACGTAATCATCTACTAAGTGACGCATAAACCTATCAATACCGCGTATCAGCAATCAACTCACAAGTACTTACCTTTAAGTTGCACTTAACATTACTTTTAATTTGCGCGTAACATCATTCCAGTGAGGGCGTAAACAGTTACAAAGTGTCTTTTAATAGCTTTAAAGTCATGCATATATATTGAGACAACAAAATAGAGGGCATTTCCTGAGGGTTTGGAAAAAATTGAATTTCATATTTGGATACCAATTTGGAAGTTCTACCTATGTATAATATTACATTGATCAGAATCCCTCATATTTGGAGAATTCAAAAAAAAAATTTAGGGATTGATCAAAGGGGATAAACGCCAAGAAATATTTGATTTATGCTCATGTTAGTTTTCACTAGATCCCACTACATAATGTCTACCTTGCAATCATATGGTACGTATCCCAGGTAAGAGATTCTCTTCCCAAGTGATACCTTTACCTCCTCACGACAAAAAAATGAACCAACAAAAGAGGTGGAACCAAATAGGGTGAATTTCCTTTTGGTAATATGGATTGTTATCTCATTAATCTTGTCAACAAGGACACCACTAATTATCAAAATAGTGGAAATACAGAGGTTAATAATAATGGGGCTAATGGAGGAGGAATTGACCCTAATAACCAAGGGGTGGACAACAAAAATGGAGGTAACAATGACCCTAATGATGAAGAGGCTACCAAAGAAAAAGTCAAAAAAGTGGTACAAAGCCCACTCTTAATGAAACTCATGGAGAAATTTTTGGAAAGAGATAGAGAAAAGTACTTACTAGACCTAGCACAAGCGGGGACAAAACTTCCCGTGATTATGATGTTGATAAATTAAAACCAAAAGAAGATGAGACTAATCCTATTGACATCATGAACAAACAATTTAAGTTATTTCAAATACAGTTGGACAACATGAAAAAAATGGGGATCCTAAACCCTTTTCTATCAAAGAATTGTGTCCTTTTTTATTTGATAAAACCCTAATTATGGTGTCATTCCCTAGTAATTCAGTTTTTCCTAAGTATGATAAATACGAGGGAGAATCCAATCCGCAAGATCACCTAAGGGAATTTTGTGCATTGATCTTGGATTTAATACATGACACAAATTATTTAATGAGATTATTTCCAAGAATCCTTGGAGGAATGGCGATGGAGTGGTTTTCTAAACTACCCTTTGGTATTCACACTTTTGAAGAATTGGCTTCCAAATTTGTGACACACTACTCTTATAATATTAAACATGAAGTCACAATGATTAATTTATGCAACACAAAATAATGTAATGGAGAAGGGTTCATGCTTTTCCTACAAAGATGGAGAGCGGTATTTGCTAGATACCCTCGAAGTGTTCCAAAAAAGGAAAAGATGGATATTTTGATCAATATCTTGAATACTAAAATGAACTATCTTTTGAGGTTACAATGTTCGTGTTCTTTCCTAGACCTAGTCAAGAATGGAGTTACAAAGGAGGAAGTATTATTAAAAATGGAGAACTCAAACTCTAAAAGGACAACAGAAATTCTAGTAATAACAATACTTCCAACAAAAACAATAATTGGGCTCCTTTGAACAAAAATCAATTTTGGATGAAGAATACTGACAAGGGTGTGGTTAATAATGGAGTTGTGGAAGAAAAAAACTTAAAGGCTACTCTATTTAATCTCATGAGAGGATCTAACCAAGCTAATAATGTAAATCAAGCACCGAAGGTTCCCTTCAACAATAACAACAATAATTTTAAGAGCAATCAAGAGGCTAGCAAGCCTAAATCATTCTTTGCTCCATCTCCTAGAAGGAATTTCACACTCTTGGGTGAACCTCTTGAAAATACATTGAGAACCCTTATTGCAAATTGTTAGAATTACTAGAATGATGTATTGAGAGGGGACGGGTGAATCAGTACCTCTAAAACTTTTTATGTGATTGGCCCATTAACCTTTGTGTCATCAGATTTGTATATTCACCTATCTATTTGTTCATCTTTATTTATTTGTTCATCTTTATTTATGTATGTGTAATCATAACATAAGTTCTTTACATTGTAAACATTCAAGAAACATACATGAAAGTAAATAAAACATAACACATGATATGATATCGTAGAAAACTCCTATTAGGAAGTAAAAACTGCGGTGGGGATGTCACCCACAAAACTTCACTATCTGCAGATAAGAAGGGAGCCAGTTAAGGCTTACAATTTGACCACTTCTGATGATGTACCATGTTAGAAAAATTGTAGTGGAGACCTGTTAGGATCTACTTCATTTGAAACTTTAGCAACACCGTTAAGTGTGCACTCTGTTAAGATATTTATAAAGAATTGTTAAGTCCACCTTCTACAAAAGGATTTATGATGTGATGCACTTGTTAGAAAGAACCTACATTATAAATGTTGATCTGATAGTAAATGCAATCTCTAATTGCTAATAATAGATCCTATAAAGCTTACAATGTATATGTAATCACCTTGAGTGATTGAATAATACCTTGTCTCTGCTCGTCAGTAGCCTTCTCTATGTTCTTGAGAACTGATATGATATGTTTCTAAACTTTGCATGAATTCACTTCTTCTACTTAGATGCTCTATGTGGCTACAATCATTCTTCAACTATATTCTATTACAATGATTGAACATCTATATATACTAGTTTCTAGGTCCATTCTTGATTCACGCTTTTCAAGTTTAACTCTAGATCCAAGGTTTACAACTTGACCTTGATCTTTAGTTAGTTATGTTTTAGATCCATTAGGATGCTTTAAAAAATTTAAAATATACTTGCTTGACCCTCAAGTAATGATTTAAAACAAATTAAAACTCTATAAATAGAATTACAATGTTTTGTATGACGTGGAAATTTAGATCCACTATTTGTGGGTTCTGTAACTAACTGTCAGTTTTGATGGTCGGGCTTCTCTATCAATCTGTCAATTTTCTTTCATTCTTTTCTCTATTAGTGTCCCTTTTTGAATTGTTTTTTGGGTTTCTTTCCTTTTCTACTATGTCGGTTATGTTCAAAAAACTATATTGTCGGTAATTTCCTTCGGCGATGCTTTGAAAACTGTTTCGTCAGTAATGTCCTCTATGCTTTGTCGTCGATTCAACACTATGACAATGTTCACCAAGAAATTATATACTTAGCATTTTTCATGATAAGTATTGTCATCTCATTGGGTATGTAGTGTGTTGTCTGTAGGTTATGCCTATACCGATGACCTTTATCATGTTTTTCACTGATGTATACTAATGGAAAAACTTAATTTCATCACTCTCCCCCTTTAACATTATTATCAAAAACTAATATGTGCAACATACTTACTGTATTAGTATGTACACCCGTGTATACTTCATCCTTAGTCATTTTATGACTCCCCCTATGCATATTTTGGTAAGTGTAAGTATATGTATGTATACTTGTCTTTTCCCTTTTTTTGCTTCCTTTTTTTGAGATATAATGTGCATATAATATACATATCATTTCTTCCTTCTGCTACTGTAGTATAATATAGTACATATGCACATGTATCCATTCCTCCTTTTTTGATAATAAGGGAAAATGTACTTACAACTTGTCAAAAATGTGAGAGTGTGAGGCTTTGAGTTCCTCCATCATGTACTCCCATTTTTCTTTCAAATTTTCAAGAGCCATGTGCTTAAGTGATATCCTCACTTGCATATCATAGATGTTTTCTACCATAGACATCTTTGATAGAAAACATCTATGATATGCATGTGAGGATATCACTTGAGCACATGGCTCTTGAAAATTTGAAAGAAAAATGGGAGCAGATGATGGAGGAACTCAAAGCCTCACACTCTCACATTTTTGACAATTTGTAAGTACATTTTCCCTTATTATCAAAAAAGGAGGAATGGATACATGTGCATATGTACTATACATCTCCAGTGTCAAGATCAAATTCCTAGCATCTATAATGTGTTGTTCCAGAGTGGTGAGGTCTAGAAATATGTGAGCCTGTAGCTCTGTAACCTAATTCCTAAACTGTGTCCCTACATCCCATATCTCTTGTCTTAACCTGTTTACCTCTGTGATCTTATCATGATGCAGCTTTAGGGTATTTGTATTAGAGGTTAGACTTTGTGCACTAGGTGTCAAATCTGAATCTAATTTTGACAGCTTTTCACTATTTTCCTTTGTGAAATTTTCAAGTGTGCACATCTTTTGAACTAAGGTAATAGCTTTTGCAATCATTGGTTCTAATTGACTTGCTAGTTCAGAGAGATTTACCTTGTTTTCTGCCACTTCTTGACTGATCTTCTCAACTAGTTTGTATTGATATTTCATCTCTACCTATTCTTCCATTTGCTTCTCTACATCTACACCTTGAGTGGTGATGGCATCAGTAAGAATTGGAATTTGTTCCATGATTGATATGTTATCTTCAAATTTTATATCAGGAACAAGTTAATGTAGTATATCCCTAGCCTTTTCAAGTGCTTGGGCTTCCTTATGTGCCTTTTTCATTTTCTCTTGTATGGCTTTTCTCTGACACATCACTCCAAAATTTTGAAGTGTTTCAGTATCTAAAGTAGATACATCCCACTTTGGTATTTCAATTACCTCATCAAGTGTTACAGCCAAGATGTCTTTCTTTATCACTTTCTTCTTCTTCTTCTTCTTTCTTCAGTTGGTAGACAGATTAGTGAACTACCATTTGTAGATCATGGGATTGGATGGATTTGGTAGGTAAAGGTCAAGAAGATGAAGCAGCTTGTTGCTTCTATTCAGAGTCCACTTGTTGGTTGTGTGAAGACGTCTCTTCAATGGCCTTAGGTGTATCAATAGATTTTTCTTCTTTTTCTTTTATGCTATCATCTGGTTTAACTTCTTCACTCTTTTCTTTTCTTTCATCCTTACTCAATGTTTTATCCTTGTTATTATCTTCCCCTTTGTATTTTTCAGTAGACAACTCTTGCTGATTGTTGGTTGCATCATTCATCTATGTATCTATATCTTTTTTTGTGTATGATGTATCTTTCTTTTCATCATTACCTGGGTCCTTAGGTATATCATCTTTCTTATATGATTTCTCCTGACTTGATTCAATATCAATAGCTTCAATTAATATTTTCATGTTGGTCAATGTGTTTACCTCTACAGTGTCAGTAAGTGCTCCCTGACTGTCGGTATTACCTTGTCCAACAGTGACATTTTCTTCTTTTTGCACCTCTTCTGTAGGGTCTTTTCCTTTACTGTCATTGATGATGTTATCCAACCATGTTTCATCATTGACATCATCATCTATGTTACCTTTTATTGTTAATTCTTCTTTGGTAACCTCTTCTTCATTACTCAAGTCAATATGAATTGGGCTTGGTGGAATTTGGCTTTCCTCACTTTGAGTTTTGTCAAGAGTAGTGTCGGGTCATTCTTCATCTGCAACTTCAGTGTTCTTGTTACCTAGTGTCTCACTCTCTTCTTTATCCAATTCCACTAATGAATCATCTTTTGCATCCTTAACGATGATGTGTTTTTTTTTTCTGGGCTAGCTTCCTTAGTGGGTTTCTTTAGAATTTTACACCACTTGTTAATGCTTTCTTGATCTAGCTCAATGAGCTTCCCTTTGAGAAATTTATATGCTCTCATTTTAGGTGAGAATTATTTCTCATATTTCTTCATCATTTCATCTATCTCTTCCTTCTTTGAATTAGAAGGCATAAGAGTCACTAGTACTCTTTCTCTTATCTCTTTTTCTGAATGAAGTGCAAATGTCCATCTTGCAGACAATCTTTTTGTTAGCTCCTTGGGTACTTCAAATTCTGAGAATTGAAGTGGAACATAATTATGTTTGCACATTTTAGCTATTATAGCTTCTTTAATTTTTTTTTGATCCTTTGGATCAAATTTCAACCATTTCCTAATGTTAGGATCTGAAATAGATTGGGATTCTGAAATGTTCTTACATATTTCATCAATGGTGTTAGGGATCAAGGGTTATTTTTCCTTTTGTACTTCTTCATTAGTTTCATACATAGCTAATTCATCTAGATCCTCTTTAGTTCTAACCAATTTCCTCCTTTTGGTAGGTTTTGCCTTTGGTGAGGCTAATTTTCTCTTGTATGTCCTCACTCTCCCTTTCTTCAATGGTGAAGGAGTTGTTTCCTTTACTATTTTGCTTCTTGTTCTTGAAGAAGTTGTTGTCTTTGCTTTCTTAGGTGGAGGAGGAGGTGGTGAATCTGACTTTGTAGCCTCTGAATCATTCATTTCTATATCTTCACTGATGGGTGACTGACCCTCATTTTCTTCCTCCTTTCCTTTTGTTTCCTCTTCACCTTCTTCAGAAACTGCTAATTTCCTTTTCAGAACCTTTACCATTTTGTTCTTCTTGTTTACAATTTTCTTGACAACAAGATCTGTCTTGATTTTTGGTTTGGCTTCTTCATAAGTGCCAAATCTTGTTTTCTTGTTGTCCAAGGGTTCATTCAATATTTCCTTAATGCAATTTGTAGCTTTCTCTATTTGGATTCATAATCTAGTGGTGATAGCCATGATTTCCTAGGTACTACTGGTTTGATATACATATAGTCAGTATCTACCATAAAACATATATCATCTTTGTATTCTTATATCAAACTCTTAGGTATCCTAGTTCTTGCTTGCATCTTTTCTTTATATCCTTTGAAATATTTACTCATTAGGTCATCAAAATCTATACCTAATGACTCTATGTGCTCACATATCTATATGGTGACTGGTTTTCTTATGTCCCATACTACTTTGCCTATGGAGGGAAAGTATCCTTCAAAGTAAAAGAATATGTACATAATGAGAGAACCAAACTTACAAGTGTTTGTCCTTGATGCCCTTATAGTGTGCATGTTCTCTACAAGTTGATGTAACAATATCTCTAAAAGATTCATCTTCTTTCCTTCTTTGATGATCTTGTAGGCTGTGCTCATAGCAGTGCTTGCTATGTTGTTCATTTTTCTAGCTTGAAATATTTTATACCCTATCACACATTCACCAAATTTAAGTTCCTCATCAGTGATGGTGCTCACCTTGAGACCTCTCTTGTCTGATTTTGCACCAATTAACTTTTCTACTTCCTTCAAGGATGGGTGCGTGTGAGCTTTTGGCTTGTCAGTTGTGGGATATCCAGTAACCACATGAATAACATATTTTGTTATTCATTTTGGCTCATCAAGCCATAATGTCTAGTTATGCATTCTGTTGAGAACTATCCTTATCCATTTGGTCTTAAAACCCCTAGGAAAGTGTAATGCATTTGTCAGAAATTTTTTGTCTAGATGATTGTGCTCTTCTTTCAAGTTTCCAATGTCATCACATAGTGCCTTATAGGAGTTATCTAGGTTTAGATCTCCTATTTTTGAGATCTTGCAATGAATATAGGACCTTACGTCCTCTACCAACCTGGGATTTTGGAGAATGCTCCAAAATCATCAGGTTGCAATGCAATTTCAGGATGTAACTTATATTTAGGTTCGACACAAGTACTATTTCTAATAAGATTGATCATTTTCTTCTTAGCCTCTTTCATTTTTGCTATTCTTGATGTAGATGCCATCGTATCTTGAAATTTAGGGCTTTTCGTAATTAAACACAGGGTGGTTGTGATTGTAGATACTTACTGAATCTCTTTTATCACTCATGAATCTTTTGAGTTGTGTTTGAATCTTGCTGAGGTCGCACTTCAATTTTTTCTTCAATCGCTCTACTTAGCTCTGCTTGGTTGCTCAAAAATTGCGGGCGTGAAATGAGTTCATTCGTCATGCTTTTATAACTTTTGTACCCTAAGTTTCCATTAATGCCCAAAAACTCATCGGTGTACTAAGACTGAGTTCATTAGTTGAGGCATAAATAACATCATCAGTGTAGGCACAAATTTTTGGGGTAGCTAGCAACTTTTGTGATTTCACCAATGATTGTCGGTAAGATGGTGATGACAACTTCTGTCAGCTCAAAGATCACTGATGTCTGTCGGTTACACTTAGTGACTTGGCTTTTGTGTAATGCCCGATATATTTTGGTAAGTAGTGTCAACTTTATTGTGTGTGTTCACCGATGCTTGTTTGTACCCTTTAACCAATGGAATTTTTTTACAACAATTTTACAAGTGACAATATAGTGTATCTCCAATAATGCTAATTTTGTCAATATGAACAATGTGTAATAGAACTGATGCATAATATAACCTATCATAATTCAGTTCCATACTTGTGCAACTTGGTTGGGAATAGTGATGCCACCAGATCCATTGGATGGGGTGTCATCATTTGCATTGCCTGTTCCAACACCTTTAGTATTTGTGTCTTTTATCCACATCTTGTTTCTCATCTTCTTGATGTCATCAATGGTGTTTCTATTGGGATAAGTGCTTGTTTCTATCAGTCAGTCTTTGCAATTGTTTATCACATGTCCAACCTTCTGACAATGTAAACATGCCATACCTCGATTGAACCATCCTCTTGGTCTTCTAGTCCATTTTCTCATATATTTGGCTTCAATATGACCATACCTTCCACATGTTGTGTAGTTTACCCATGTGTTATAGTCCCAAACATATGAGTTACTGACTCTTTTTGGTTTGTAGCCATTATCAGGTTCTTTTGGTGTCCATGCCTTTTTGTTCTTTTTCTAGCACTCCTGATGTGTATGTCCATTCATTTTATAGGTAGGAAAGTACTTGTCCATGTAGGTTTCCTTCATTGGATTTGTCACCTTGGATCTACATTCATGTGCCTTGTGTCCTTTCTTGTGACATTTATAACAATTACCAATGAAAGTAGATTGTACTTGAGGAATACCTTTCATTTTTTTTCTACAAATGTTTGAAGTGTGGCCTAGTTTTCCACAGTGATTTCATGATAGCTTCTTGGTTCTTGGAGTTTCATAAACATTCCTTTGATCTGATTGATTAGATGATTCTCCATTGTTGGTGTACCCTATACCTGTGTATTTGTTGACTCTTCTTTATCCGTCAAGAAAATCATCCATTCTTTTATTGCTATCTTCAACTTTCTTAATTAATTCCTTGTGTTGATTCTAAATTCTGACTTCATGCTTTATCTTTTCATTCTCTTCTCTTATCTCACCGATGATATGTGTTCTTTCAATGAGTTCAGTATTTAATCTATTTGCCTCTTGACTCATAAGAATAATCTAATTGGTAATCTTGTGCTGATGATCAGTAAGCCTTTGAATCTCTGTTTATTTTTCTTGTAGCTTCTCTATGATTTTCCTCCTATCATCAATAGCCAATGTTCTCTTTGATTCAGATTTTCTTGATTCATTCATGACATCAATCACTTTTACCATCTGAGTCTCTTGACCTATTTGTAGCACCTTGATTTGCTCTGTGAGATGTAGATTGACCTCTTTTAGACTTGTGATTTCTTCTACTGATGTGTCTGATGCTTTGCTTGTTGTTGATTAAGCTAATTTGAATTAATGTGGGATCTCCTCTTCTTGATAATATTTTTCACTAAGCCTAGTTGCCATAATCTTTCTTTCATCAAGCAACTTTCTCATTTTGACTCTCGCCTCTTTGTACTTCTCATAGTAAATCTGAATTTGTAACTGCTCATTCTCAATAGTCTAGTCTAGTCTATACTTTTCCATTGTCTTGATCTTTTCTCTTAAGTCTTTAAGCTTTTCAAGAAAGAGAATTAGCTCTAATACCAATTTTTGGAATTACTGGAATGATGTACTGAGAGGGGAGGGGTGAATCAGCAGCTCTAAAACTTTTTATGTGATTGGACCATTAACCTTTATGTCATCAGATTTGTATATTCACCTATCTATCTATTCATCTTTCTTTATGTATGTGTAATCATAACATAAGTTCTTTACATGTGTAAACATTAAAGAAACATACATGAAAGTAAATAACACATAATACATGATATGATATCGCAGAAAACTCCTATTAGGAAGTAAAAACTACGGTGGGGATGTCACCCACAAAAATTCACTATCTACAGATAAGAAGGGAGCTAGTTAAGGCTTACAATTTGATCACTTCTGATGATGTACCCTGTTAGGAGTATTATAGTGGAGACCTTTTAGGATCTACTTCATTTGAAGCTTTAGCAACACCGTTAAGTGTGCACTTTGTTAAGATATTTATAAAGAACTATTAAGTCCACCTTCTACAAAAGGATTTCTAATGTGATGCACTTGTTATAATGCACCTATATTATAAATGTTGATCTGATAGTAAATGAAATCTCTAATTGTTGATAATATATCCTATAAATCTTACAATATATATGTAATCACCTTGAGTGGTTGAATAATACCTTGTCTCTGCTCGTCGGTAGCCTTCTCTGTGTTCTTGAGAACTGATATGATTTGTTTCTAAACTTTGCATGAATTCACTTCTTCTTCTTAGATGCTCTCTGTGGCTACAATCATTCTTCAACTATATTATATTACAATGATTTAACATCTATATATACTAGTTTCTAGGTCCATTCTTGATTCACGCTTTTCAAGTTTAACTCTAGATCCAAGGTTTACAACTTGACCTTGATCTTTAGTTAGTTATGTTTTAGATCCGTTAGGATGCTTTAACACATTTAAAATATAATTTCTTGACCCTCAAGTAATGATTTAAAACAAATTATACTCTATAAATAGAATTATAATGTTTTATCTAACGTGGAAAGTCAGATCCACTATTTGTGGGTTCTATAACTGACTGTCGATTCTGATGGTCGGGCTGCTCTGTCAATTTTCTTTCATTCTTTGCTTTTTCAGGCTTCTTCTCCGTTGGTGTCCCTTTTTGAAATGTTTGTTGGGTTCCTTTCCTTTTCTACTCTTTCTATTATGTTCACAAAACTGTATCATCAGTAATGTCCTTCGGCAATGCTTTGAAAACTATTTCATCGGTAATGTCCTTTATGATTTGTCGCCGGTTCAATACTATGACAGTGTTCACCAAGAAATTATATACTTATCATTTTTCACGACAAGAATTTTCATGTCATCGGGTATGCAGTGTGTTGTCTGTTGATTATGCCTATACCGATGACCTTTATCATGTTTTTCAATTAAGTATACTAATGGCAATACTTAATGTCATCACAAATAAGATTATTTACTTACCTAGAGCTCAACCCTATGAACCACAAGTGAAACCATCATGGTGGAGTGAGTCAAACCATTGTGAATTCCTTCAAAATCATGGACATAAGACAAATGATTGCATGCACTTGAAACATGTGGTGCAAGACCTTATTGATAATAGAGTGATCAAAGTGGAAGGACCTCAAAAAAATGAAGATCACACAACATTCATAACACCTTTCTTCAAACATGAGAAAGGAGAATCTTCAAATTCTAACAACAATTGTAATAATTCAAGAGGTAATAACAAAGTTAACTTTACCCATAGTTATGATAATACTATCAATGCCCTATCAGGACATGATAATACTATCAATGTTGTGGTGGTAAAGTAACAACCTAGCAAAGAAACCTCTAATATTGTTACTAGGGGGCAAGCAGCAAGGATAACCCTACAAGGAAGTGCTCCTAGAACTTTTGGTCCTACACAAGAAACCACTTGGACTAAATAAGCGTCTTCTTCAACAAGGTCCTATAGCTTAGTGGATCAATTATAAAAGACACCAGCTCAAATTTCCATTTTGGAGCTATTGAAACTTTCTCCCAATCATAAATAAATCTTGGAGAAAGCTCTTGTGAAAACTACTGTTCTTGAAAATTTGGAGGAAGAAAGGTTTCAAAACATGGTGGGTCATCTCATTGCACCTCATTTCTATAATTTTTTGAGAAAGATGACATGTCTATAAACCATACTTAAAACCTCCCATTGCATATAGAGGTTTTGATCCAAAAATACCGTGTCAAAAAAGTCCTCATTGATGGAGGAGCTAGTCTAAACATTTGTACCTTGATTCTAGTTAGGGCTTTAGGGTTATCCAAATAATCTATTGATCCAAAGAAACAAATTACTATAAAATCTTATGATGAGGAGGAGAGATCTTCTAAAGGGATAGTGGTTTTGCCCATTCAAGTGGGCCCAATCAAGAAAGATATCATTTTTCAAGTCCTTGACATGAAATTAACTTATAATATATTTTGGAAGGCCATGGATTCATCAAATGCAAGCGGTGCCTTCAACATATCACTAATGTATCAAGTTCCCATACATGGGTGAGGAAATAACTATTGGAGGAGATTCAAATCCCTTTCAATATTGTAATATGGTGAAACCTCTTCATGAGTTATTTATTCCACATAATAGAGAAGGAGCCATTCCTAGTGTCATCATTGAAGAAACCAAAGAATAAGGTCCTAGTTCAACATTAAATGCTAGTTCTACCTCAATTCCTAATGAAACTAACTTATCTAAATCAACTAAGGGAAAAGAGAAAGTTAGTTTTGAGGGTGAAAGTTCTAATGATAATTCGGTAAAAGTTTCTACTCCAAGGGAAGAAACTTTGAGACACTCTAGGATTGAAAGAGAACAGACCAAAAAGGAAAACTATCAAAAGATGAATGAGATGATGCACAAGTTTGAAAAATAATGCATAATACATCAAAAAGGAGTGGGGGAATATTCTATTTCCTTATTTGACCTACCCACTTCTCCAAGGACACATGGAAAGAGAAGATAATGAAGTCTTGTGATGACTTTATAAAGATGAGGATAGTCTGAGTGATCCCATTGAATGAGTGCAACATGTCAACATTCAAACTAATCAATATGGAAAAGGATTCCAAATAATGCAAAATATGGGTTGCAAGGGGAGAGGACCCTTAGGTATAAGAAATAAAGGCTTGTTAGAACCCATCCAACCTCCTTAGAGATCCAAGGATGGAAAATCAGGATTACGTTATCAAGAGTAAGGAGTTAGTTCAAGCACTATTCATGATGCTTATGAGCATGTACATATGTTAGAATCTGAAAGTGAAGATGACTCCAAAGAATATGAATGGGATTCTCTATCAGAAGATTCTTGTCATGACAAGGAAATATATTTCATTCATACCTCTGCTCCTATAGCTAGCCAAAATAATCAAGCCAATATGGATCAAGGGTCGAGTTCTACACAAATATCAAATGATCCTCAAGTACCAAATGAAGTACAAGTATCTAGTGAAAATCAATGGGTAGGTGAAACATGGGTACCTTCGTGGGGGGAGATTCAAATGTTACGTTTAATCCATAAGTATTTTTTCCCATGGAAATCCACAAGGACTCTAGTGAAGAGAATTTTGATCCAATTTCTATGGAACACCTCGAACAAGAACATGTCATTGACTTAAGCGATACAATGTACAAATCTTCAAACAAATTCATGTCCTTAAACCTTGCAAATGAAAATTTACCTAATGAGTCCTTAGCTCTTATCCATCTTGAACTTAATGATTGGGATTTGACCAAACCTAATGACTTACTCTATTTCACCAATGATAATGCTATGGCCCAATACCTCAATACAGTTGAACCAACTTCCACCAATGAATTTGATACAAACATGATGATGGAAGCAAGGGTCCAATCTCTTAATCCACAAGGAAAAATTAAAAAAAAGTAAAAAATTGAAAAGGTCTAGTGGTGAAAACCACCATGTGGCAGTGCTAGACCCCAAAAAAGTAAAAATAAAGGATATTTACGAAGGTGAAAACCCAATTATGACACATAAGGAAGAGAGATTGGACACTTTACCTGAACATGAAGAGAAAATATCTCCTATCCTAATTGAGCCAAAGGAAAAGGTCAAAATTGGCACAGAATTGGAACCTAAATTCATCCATCTAGCAACATATTTGACTCCAACAGAAAGGAAGGATTTCATCAAATTATTCCAAGAAAAGAAAATCAATTTTGCACGGTCTTATGTAGATATGCTAGGTTTAGATCCAAGTTTCATAATGCATCATCTTAATGTGAGACCCGAAGTAAAACCCGTTAAGAAAAATTTGAGAATAATGCATCCCCATGTGGCTTTGTTGGTTAAAGTGGAATTGGAGAAGTTACTAAAAGTTGGCTTCATAAGAGTAATTTCTTATGTAGAATGGATTTCAAATATTATACCTGTGACTAAACATGACAAATCCATCCGAGTATGCACAGATTTTAGAGATCTTAACCTTGTGACTTGTCTACCCTAAGGATGATTTTCCATTACCAATCATTGATGTTATAGTGGATTTGACAGTGAGACACTTCATTTTCTCATTAATGGATGGATTTAGTGGGTACAATAAGATTATAATAGCACCTAAGGATCAATAAAAGATTGCTTTCACTTTCCCTTGGGGTATCTTTTGTTGGAATGTCATGCCCTTTGGCCTTAAAAAGGTTGGAGCTACCTATCAAAGGGCAATGAATACAATATTTCATGACATGATGCATACCTTTCTTGAAGATTATGTGGATGATATTTGAGAAAAGTCACATAAAATAAAAGATCATTTACCTATTCTAGAAAAAATATTTACAAGATTGGAACAATTTAAAGTAAGGTTAAATCCCCAAAAAATGTGCATTTGGTGTCCAATTTGGAAAGCTATTCAGCTACATAGTTTCAGCCAAAGGGATAGAAGTAGATCCGAAAAAGGTGCAAGAAATTATGGATATGGAAACACCCAAAAATAATATCCAAATGAGGTCACTACAAGGAAGACTCCAATATATTATAAGATTCATCTCTCAATTGGTGGAAAAATGTCACTCTTTCACCAGGTTGTTGATGAACTATAATTTATTGAATGTTTGAAAATGTTAAGTTGATGATCACCGAGATGCAAAAAGTTAATGCAAGACATTAAATCAGTTAATGTATTGTATTTTCATTGATGTCAACTTGATATAATCTGAATGGTCACATTCATATTGTCAAAGACTTCAAAGAACCAAAGAAATAAAGGTTATGTTATCAGTAATGCATAAAAGTTTAGTATATACCAAGTGACAAAAAACACGCATGGAGAGTGCACCGACGAATAGAGAACCCCGAGAGAAGAGTCACAGTGATACCTAAGAAAGAAACCCGAGAAATCATTATCGAGCAGAACCAAAGAGATACCCTAGCAGAACTAAAAGTCACAGTGTTGCCAAACAAACAGACAACCCTGACAAATAGAGATGCCCAAGGACAACTGAAGTCAAGACTGAGCAACAAGGAGTTAAACATTGATCAGTTTTGAAGTTGTGTGACCCTTTATGTAAGACAAAAGACTTAGTTGGTAGGAGCTAAACATGGATTTAACTGGTTGATTACATTGTTTTCATCAACAAGTTAAAATCTGGAGATAAGATATAGTTTTAAAGATAGTTTTATTCCAGTTGTTAAGGAGATATCTGCGGGATAAAACTAAAGCATTCTTTTAAGCAAGAATGGCAAGATTTCTGGATCACATCAAGAAGAAGAAAAGACAAAGACCTAGAAATGGAAAAATCTATGGGAAACAACCTCTACAGCTCCATAAGTGGGGACCAGGTTTTGATCCTATTGCCCACCTTTTTAGATTATTCCCAATCTGGATGAGGCTCCTTGGTATCCCTCTAGAATTATGAGACAAAGAAGTGGTTGAAGAAATTTCCAACTACTTTGGAGAATTTTTGGGCCTAGATATAGTGACTAAAAACTGAGTTAGATTTTTTTTTTCTCAATTCTATGTTTCTGTTGTTCTAGGTACTATCATTTCTATGATGGTGGAGCTCAAATCCAATTTGGGGTCTTGGTCCCAAAGACTTGAATATGAAAAATTGACTCTGTTTTACCATATTTTCTCTTTAGTGGGTCATCTCAACTTAGATTGCAATAAATCTCCTACTTTAGGCAAAGGTGTTGCAATGGTTTCTAATGCTTCTAAGTTGGCTTCATCTTTTCCTTCATAGGGAAAAGGTCTCCTTGGTGATAGTCCAGTGACCTCTAATGCTAGGGTTTTTTTTTACCTTGTCCAAGATTATGTTTTCTCTACCATACATTTTTTTGAAGCTGGCCTAGTTGTCTCTGACTCTAGAGTTTCAAAAAAAGGTCATTCTTAATAGCCTCAACCTTGCTTCTTTTGTCTTAGACATTCAATTTTTTTTTCTGATGAGGCCTTGGTGGTTGATATTCCTCTCATTGCTTCTTCCTCACCCCCTCTCCAATTGGTTCATTTTAGTGCTTCCCTGGTTCTCCCTTCTTCCCCTTGGTTCTCCCCATCTCACGTTCTTCTCGCCTCTACGGGATCCCCCTTGTTTGGGTGATTTTTAATCCCTTTCTCCTGGCCCTTGTGCAATCCCGATCTGTCCCCCACTATCTTCTAAGGAATGCCCTCCCCTTGCCTCTCTCTTGAGGATTCACAAATCTGTTGATATACAAAACATCTCAAAAACAAGTCAAACATCAGCAAAAGAGATTTGTGAGACCAAGGAAACAAAAGATGGACCACCAATGGAAGCCAAATCAATGGGTATCAGGCTTGCTCCCAAATATTTAAAATATGATTTCTCTTTCTTGGAATGTCAAAGGGCTAAATGACTCTCACAAATAGGTTTTAGTCAAGAATCTAATTAAAGATATCCACCCTGATATTTTCCTAATCCAAGAAACTAAAATGTCAAAGGGATCCTTTTACAAAATTAGTAATTTCTTATGGCCATTTGCTAATTGAGTGGTGGTTGATGCTGAAGGATCCTCCCCAATAACCTCAAGGGTTCTATACACTCTGAGAGAAAAAATTTCAGGCAAATCTCTTTTAGCAATGTTTCCTCCTCAACTAAATGGATTCTTTCTAACATTTACACTCCCAACACTGTCACTCAAAGAATAATTTTTTGGGACTATTTTCTCCTTGACCGATCCTCTTTTTAGTTTTCAAAATGAACAATTATGAGAGACTCTTTTCCCTTCTAAAAAATAGGGGGTTATCTAGATTTTTCTAATTCCATCCAAGATCTACATGATTTCCTAGACAAAGGAAAAATTTCAGATTTAGAGTTGATGGGTAATAAGTTTACCTATCCAATTTGCATACTGATAATCATCTTATCCAGATGAGACTAGACGGTTGTCTTATCTTAATGGCCTCACCTATCTATGATAACTATCTTCTATCTTCTCGGATCATAAATAGATCATATCATAGTCCTATACTTCTAAGCTAGAATATCTCTAAACCCAAACTATTTTGCTATTTATATTTGAGGCAATGTGGACTCACAACCCTAATTTGTAAAGTCTCTTGGTTAACTGCTAGTTTATTCTTGTTGATGGTACTTCTATGCTTAGATTGGCTAGAAAGATAAAGTTGTTACACTCTCATCTTAAGCAGTGAAATAAGGTCTCATTTGGTAATATTTCTCAACAAAAAAGAACTTAAAAACTCAACTTTCAGAAGTGTAGAGTTAGATAGAGAAAGATAGTTAGTCCCCTCAGATGGATTTGGTTGAGAAGTCACTACTGGCTAATCTTCATAATATCATTTCCAAAGAAGAAACATTATAGAAACAAAGATGTAGAATCAAATGGATAAAAGAGGGCAATGGGAATACAAATTTATTTAACTAGCCTACTCTTAAACATAGAAACAAAAACACTATGAGAGAGCTTATTCGCTCAGATGGGTCTATTCTTAAGTTATATATATATATATATATA
>MU226492.1:690840-703073 GCA_018584345.1 Thuja plicata
AAATCATGGTCACACCAATACATAAAAATTAATTAAGAAAATTAGAAATGTCAACTTTTCCTTTCCTTTTCATTTCATAGAATTGAGGTTCCATCTCACACATGGAACATAAAGGTCACTCATAATTTTCTCAAGAAGTCATTACATACAATGATCATCATGGAGAAGTTTATATCTACCACACATCTAATATAAAAACAAGTAAGGTAAACGGCTCTCCTTAACGAAGGGAACATCAAGAGAAGAAAAGAAGAAAGCAAACTTGGCGTTACAACAACGGTATTTGTGCAAGGAAAGCAGCATTAAGTGTTGGAACAACTGAGCATTAAAAGCTGGAACAAAAGATGAGTTAATGAAACAAGCAGATATTTGGAGGAGATCATGAGATCAGAACAAGTAAGGCATATCCGATGTCAAATATAAGTAGTGACTAGAAATCAGCAGCTGTGCACAAGGTTTCATTGAATGAAATAGCAGATCAAGTGCAAGAATAAGCAAGAAGAGCAATGGTTTCAAAATTTAGATATACCCTACTTTGCAAGAAAACATGAGCTCAAATATCATGTGTTCACTCCATTTCATGTAACTTCAACTAACAACGGCCTTCAAACTATAAGGCCTTCACTGCGACTAGTTCTATTTGCTACCCATTTTCAAAAGATAGAAACACATCTTCAAGTTATACAAAACTCATTTCCAGGACTAATCTTTAATAACTTTATCTCGAAAACTATTCTCAAAACAGTAAAATAAAGAAAGCATACCAAAATGCAATGAATGAAAAACCTGGAGTATGTGGCTGAATTAAATGGAAATTTTCTTTGCCTATGCTCGAACATAATCAACCTTTCTGTTCTCAAAAACCTTAGATCCTCACCACCGAGTTTCTCTGTGTAGGCACAGCATCAATGGAAAGGAAGGCGAAGCCTCTGCATTGGACATCATGTCTAAAGATTGCAGAAGACATAGGGCAAGGTTTGGCATATTTGCATTCGCTGGAAGTCATTCACGGAGGTCTGAAGTCGTCCAATGTTCTGATTGGTTCAGATTTTGAGGCATGCATAACAGATAACGGTCTGACTGTCCTGGGCTTGGGCTGTGAATCAGAAGCAGACACCTCTGAGCCTGCCCCTTCTGACTCATTTTTCGCTTACAGAGCACCAGAATGCAGCGGCCCACTAAAGATGACTCCCAGCGCTCATTATCTCTCTAATAATAGCTTTTTTTCTCTGCAACTTTGAATGCTCGCTTGCTAGGCTTCGCTAAAAATATTATATAGACGTCAAGATTTAGAACCAGGAGCCAGATCTTTGTAAAAACTCTTACCGAAAAGACCATCACTCTCGAGGTGGAAAGCTCCAATACAATTGATAATGTGAAGGCTAAGTTCCAGGACAAAGAAGGAATTCCTCCAGACCAGCAGAGGCTGATCTTCGCTGGCAAACAGCTTGAGGATGGACTTACACTGGCGGATTACAACATTCAAAAGGAGTCCACCCTTCACTTGGTTCTCCGTCTGAGAGGAGGCATGCAGATTCTTGTCAAAACCCTCATTTTTCTTGACTTTATCAGGTATTATGGAGTCTATCAGGAACTTCGCATTGCATTGATGAACTTAAATTTGCATCGGCTCTTCAACAACTTTTGCAATCCGTCGTCAAAACCACATGATTTCTTAATTTTTATCAGTACTTTTAACAACTTTGGCAACTCTTCATTATTACCGACCACGAAATGGACTTGATTTGTTTGCAATCTTCGGGTTCAGAAATACCTATGAAAGATTTTTTATTTTTTTTTGAGTGGGAAAGAACACCATCTCAGGCATTGATGGGCATGCCAGACCTCCCCAATTGGGTGGTTTCTGTGAGAGAGCGAGAAGAGAGTGGGAGTGGCTGGATTCTTCTTATCAGCGAAGTCAGCCCAGAAAAGCGCAAGGGCCCGATCAAATGAAGAAACCTGCTTTATGTCCAATGTCTCATCAATGTATTGAAGAATAATGAGAGACTCGCATATGGGCTTGCCCTTGTGAATGGGGACAGGTACTTTTTTTTGTAAACAAGATTCATTTGCAGGAGGAGATCACTCTTCTTGGTATTCATATTTCACGCCTTTCTCTTCCAAGGCAATTAGGATGCGCTTGCTGAATGGACTGAGCCATGTACCGAGCACCTTCACTTGTTCCATGTCCAATCCCCCACAACGCAATGTTCAGACGAGTAATGTTTGTTCCCTTCTATTATGCATCATCAACCAACTAATCCACCAGAAGGAGCGTCAATCATGCAAGATGATTCCTGCCTAACTGAACTCAGTTTCTACCTCCACTAATCACGAAATCTTCATAACCAAAATAAATTACTTCCTATTAATTAGCAACCACTCTATGTTAAAATTTAAAGTTTCCGCTAAATTATCGGTAAGGAAAAAGTGGGTTGTGACAGTATATGTGTATACATGGATACACAGTTGTATGTGTATATACACACGTGTGTATAAACACACGTGTATGTGTGTATATGTACACAAATGTGTGTATATGTGTGTATACACACACATGTGTGTATGTGTGTATATGTGTATATATGTGTGTATATACAGATATACACATGTGTGTGTATATATACACGTGTGTATATACACACACATGTATGTATGTCTGTATATATACACATGTGTGCATGTGTGTATATATACACACCATATTCAAAGAAATTAAAAAATAAAGAATTAAAATTCCTTATGCATCCTCTGGGTGAACCAAATGGATCAGACCATATTCTAGATTTCATTTTGAGGATAGACATCTTCTTGAATATGCAGCATCTTCCTGAATTGACCATATCCAAGATATGGTATTCCTGCTGCCAAACGAGCCCTTAGAGTGGGACAAAGGCTTATAAGCCTGAGCTGTTATCATTTTTAATTCCAGAAACAAGAAATAAGACTTGTATGCATACAACTCATTAATGATCCCAACTCCATATTTATGTCAAGCGGTAGATATTGAAGACTACTCGACTACTCTCACATAATTGGACGCGGTTGCAGGCTACTGTCAACAAGCATTGATTACCAATTTCTTCAGGAAAGCTCCAAAAATTGAATGAAACAACTAATTTAATAAACCAACTCTGCAAAGTCCACTTGTTCGACAAGGATGGTTTAATATGGGCGGCCAACAATTCCCTGATGACTGTAATTGCCTCACGAACAGTTACAGCCATTGATGTAAATATTTAGCCTGACCTTCTTCAAATGGAAATGCCTAGGGTACTTTTTCATTGATATTAACCGTAGCACGGGAAATATTCAGATCAAAGATACCATGTAGTGCATAATGAGGATAGGTTAGGAGAAGTGTGTGGCTAGGATGCCTTACAGAATGCTACATCTTAATTAACGTTAGTCACTGAAATATCGTATTAAAGAAAAAAAAGAAAAGACATTAGTAGTTTGGCAGGCAACGTTTCTTCAGTCATACTAACCGTCGCACAACATATATGGAGATCATAATCACGGACAGTGCATCTATACCCGCTGCCTAGCACATACCCTCCGTAACTATAGCATGTAAACACATGTGAATATCGAACATACTTGAGGTTATACCCTGGGTGGTGCGGAAGCTGCATGACCTGCTACATCTTTCACGAAAGTCGCTAAAATGTCTTATAAAATGAAACGAGAAAACAATAGATGTATGACAGAAAAGGTTAATTGTGTACCTTTCCTTCCGCCATGTTAACGGTGGCATGGGATATATGAAGATCAAGATTGCAATAAGAGTATTACAATTATAATTTATTTTAAAGAAAGATTATTATTATTTTTTATTTATAATATTTTATAAGTTTTAATTTAGTAATATAATATTCAATTAAATAATTTTTCTAATTATTATTATTTTATATTATTTGGGTTTGATTAAGAGAAGAAGAAATTTCCAATCTAGAAATATTTATATAGTAAGCATTAAAATGTTTTTGAACATTACTATTATTTTCCTCATTTTAAAATAATAAACTTACTTTTTTAAATTCAATCTGAATTAAATACGGAGGTTTCTTGTGCTGGTCTGCGTTTCTCGCGCTGAGTTCTCGAATGATCACTGCATCTGACTAGGCATTACGACGTGGCGACTTCATCAACTAGGGCACCTCCACCGATGACACAGGTGTGCGCGTTCCATTGTTTATTTGTTTTTTAAAATTTAAGATGTCTGGCCCGCCTTTATTACCCACGGCAGAAGCCGTTGCTCCTGCCATAACGCCCATTAATGCTTCCGTAGCATCCCCTGCGTCTAAACCGACTAACAACAATAATGATAACCACAAAGTTTTTTCACCATCCAAAACTTTCTCTGAAGCGGTGGCTAACACCACAGTCGCTGCTTCGGCTAAATTTTGTATATCGCATCAACATGAAGAGGCCGAGCCAGGTAAGGGCTCTGTGAACATCTTGAGACCTTTTTCCATTTCTCCGAATCCTGAAATGCTAGGTGAAATCGAGAGGGAAAAAAGTAGATTAAAAAATTTTGCCATTTTCTTTGCTGCTGTTGATATAGAAAGATGCCCTGCTAGGAAATTTCTTGATGATTGGTTTTACAATTATTGGAATATCAAATTAGGGCATAGCATATCTTTCTGTAGACAGTTGCAGAAGGGTTTGTTTGTTATCTTCTTTAAAACTGCGGAAGCGCAGGAAGCTGTACTCAAACGACAATATTGGAATGTGGGTAACACTACCTTTCGGGCTTTAGCATGGACCCTGGAAGCTATACATGAAGAGGTGCTTGCTCTGTCGGCACCAAGATGGATCATTGTTAAAAGTCTGCCCCCATATCTTTGGCGTTTTATTTCACATCTCCTGGAACCACTAGGTAAGGTCATTAGATTAGATGATTCTACTCGGCTGGTCCCTCACATGGACGCTAGAGCTTTAGTATCGATAAAACCTGGTATAGAAATCCCTTCGGCCCTCGAAATCAATATTCTTGGAGAGGTTATTTCATGTCCTCTGGAAATCCTTGGGGGTCTGAATGCTTGTTTTTTGTGTAAAAAGGAAGGACATCTTCGCCGAGAATGCCCCATTATCAATAAAAAGAATGAGGCTAAATCTACTCCTAAAACTGCTGATTTAGCAACTATGAAAAACTCTGTTCCTTCTGCTAATACCGTTGTGGTATCTCCAGGGCTATCTCCCACACCTGTAACACCTATTAATGATCAAGCCTCTACCAAAATGGCCGAACCCACTCTAGATGTTAATATGACAGATGGGTTTCAAGAAGTTAAAAGGAAATCAGACAAGAAAAGAAGAAGAAAAATCGAAAACCCGGAAGCCCGTGGTAATAAAACTAACAAATCTAACATTCCACCTGTGACTCCTACAACCTATGCTCCTCCCACATCTGTTGATATCATTCCTACCTCTGCTGAAAATAAGACCTTCAAAGAAATTGATGAAGGATATTATTTGGAAATTGTACCAGCAAATAAAATTAACAAGATAACTACTCCATCCGAGCACACAAAAGACCAAAGTATCTCTACTCTGTCGATTAGACCTGAAAGTGGGAATGTCTACTCTAAGATTTCTGAAGCGGAAGCGGATGACTTAGAATGGCAGAAAGATTTCCCCAGATCCAAGAGACGGGGTAGACCTCCGGGGTCAAAAAACAAGAGCCCTGGTGGGATCGGGTCTAAAGAAATTTCTTCTCAAAACATTCCTAACAGGACAGAGGGATCCATGGAACTTATTTGCGTCCCCACTAACAACAATATAGAATGAATTTTATCTCATGGAATGTAAGGGGTCTTGAATCCCCGGATAGGAAATATATAGCTAAGTGTTTTTTAGATACTATTAAGAACAAAGATTTCATTATGTTACAAGAACTCAAAGCTGTTGATTTTATGTTAGATTGTAGTCTTGACATTATCTGGAAAGACTCCATAAAAATCTGTACTGCTCACCCAAGAGGTAGGGGTGGAACTGCGCTGCTTATCAATCCGAAATGGACCAAACACATTACTGATAAAGGTCGATCTCCATGCAATAGTGATGTGTGGGCATCTATCTGTATCAATAATGTTTCTTTTGGAATCTGCTCTGTTTACGCCCCTAATGACCCTATGGAGAGAGCCCACCTTTGGATTTGGTTAACTTCCCTTCCAGACATCCCATGGATTTTGGGAGGAGACTTCAACATGGTTGAATCTCAAATTGATAAATCGGGTGGCAGACCCTTTAACTGGAAGCCTGCTGAGATTCTTCCTTGGAATAATATGATCCAATATAAAAGACTTTTTGATCCTATTAAAAACAATGTCAATATCTCTCCTAATCTTAGATACACCTGGTGTAAATTTCAGCAAGGATCTTCCTGTATATATGCTAGACTTGACAGATTCTACGCTCATTCGAATAGTTTTTCCTTTATCCCTGATAAATTTGGCAATGTTGTATCGGTTCATCCCATGGCCCTCTCTGATCATCATCCCATATCTTCCTGTATCAAACTTACAGGTATTCCTCAAGCTCCTCTGAATGGTAACTCCAGATATATACTCAATACCTCCTTGCTGGAAGATGATGACATATTGATTGCTATCCAACTTATTAGTTCGGTCAATAAGAATGGATACCCATCCCTTTCATGTTGTGATAGATGGAAAAAAAATATGCTTTCTTGGAAAGCCCTGCTCCAAACACTTGGACAAAAAGAGGCCAAGAACTTTAGAATGGTTGAGAGAAATCTCGTTGATAAGCTTAAATCTGTTGAAACTCTTCTACAGAATAACCCTTCCAATCATAACTTAGTCCCTATTGTTTCACCTGCTAGGGACAACCTTCGATTGCATCAACAAAAACTTGTCAATGGTGCCAAACTTAGATGCAGGACACACTGGATACAAAACGGTGATAAGGGCTCCAAATTCTTTTTTAACTATCTAAAGAAAAAACATATTAACGAAACTATTTCTAGCATTTATGTTGATAATAAGGAGTTAGTTGACCCTAATGACATCAAGAAAGCTTTTGCTAACTATTACTGTACACTGTTTACATCCGGGGACAACAGAGAATCCTCTGCACTCAGGAACACAATTAGTTCCATTATCCCTAAAAAATTAACGCAGTCCGATTCAGACATTCTGGGGCAAAATATAACTAAACAGGAAATTGTTAATGCTATCTCTTCACTTAAGAAAGATAAAATGCCTGGTCCTAATGGGATCCCGGCTGAGTTTTATCAAGAAAATATTGGATGGATAAGCTCGGATCTCCTTGACCTTTATAATGAAGCATTTAATAAAGGGTCTCTGGGCAGTATTATCAACAGAGGTATTATCAAGCTTATCCCTAAAGAGGGAGACAAGACAAATATAAAAAATTGGAGACCAATTACCTTATTGAATGTCTCATATAAAATACTTGCCAAATTTTTAGCTCGCAGGTTAGAAAGCATCTTGCCTAAATTTGTTGGATCCACTCAGACTGGATTTATTAAAGGTAGATATATCTTGGAAAATCTCATAACCAACTGGGAAGCAATGCACTGGGCTAAGTCTTCCAATCAGAATGCTGCTATATTTCTCTTAGATTTTGAGAAAGCATATGATAGAATTGAATGGAATTTTATCGATCTTATGCTCAAGGATTTTGGTTTCCCTAACATCTTCTGTAACTACATAAAGATCCTACTTAAAGATGCTATGGCTCAAGTTGAGATTAATGGATCCTTATCTGATCCTTTTCCTCTGACCCGTTCTATTAGACAGGGATGTCCTCTTGCCCCTGCTCTTTTTGTAATTGCTTCTGAAGCTCTATCCTATATTCTTACTGATAATAATATATCCCTGGCTGTCAAAGGCATCACCTTACCTAACAATGAAGAGTTGAACATCTGCCAATTCGTTGATGATACTAGCTTATTTGTTAAAATGGAAGATATTAACTTTAGTTATCTTACCAAAAAGCTTGACCTTTTCTGCACGATTTCGGGTGCTAGGCTCTCTCAAGCCAAATGCATTTGTCTTGGCTGGGTCGAGCAACCTCCCGGTTGGTTTTTGAACTATGGTTTCCAATGGGGGGGCCCCAACAATATTGTCAAATACCTGGGTATCCCTTTCACCGTTGATCCTTCTATTAAGGATATGTGGCTCTGGATTAAGTCCAAGATCACCAAAAAACTTAATAACTGGTACAACCGTTCCTTGTCGCTTGCTGGAAGACTTCAAGTATGTCAAAAAATATTATCTTCATACAACATATATTACGCTTCAACTTGGATGTTTAACAACTACCAAATATTGTAAATCCAGAAGACCATAAGGAGTTTCCTTTGGTATGACGGTAAAGGTAACAAAAAGATACACGCGGTTAATTGGGATTGGTGCAGCACTGATAAAAAATTTGGTGGGCTTGGCCTGAAAGACCTCAGGCTCCAAGGTATTGCACTTGCCACCAAATGGGTCTCTCACTGTGTTGAAGGAGATGAACCTTGGAAAGTACTTGTCAGAAACAATATTTTGAGGGGCTACCCAAAGAAGGCTAAATCATGGAAAGACTTACCATTTGCTGATATCTTATTTGGAAAATTACCAACAGTTGTATATGGATCTGCTGTCTTTAAAACCATATGGAAAGCCTGGGAGTCCTCGAGACACTGTATTTCTGATAATTCCTTCCACTCGGACAGCCTTCTTCATGGTGAGAGGTCCATATGGTGGAATCTGTATCGCCAAGGGAGGCCTCTGGCCCTGACTCAAGGCTGCTCGGCTAAATACTGGAATAAAGTAGGAATCTCCGCCTTCATTGATTTATTTGAGAATGACTATTTGATCAGTTGGGAAGAGTTAAAAAATAAGTACAATCTTCCGGCAGCTCATAAAAAAACCTACTACATGATATCTAGAGCTTGCACAAATATCCCCTCAAAATGTTTCATTGACTCACACAGATATGGAAATAGCAAATGGACTGATGGCACCCTGCTATATAAAATCAAAGCTAAGAATGTATATAATTCTTTGAATAATAAACAAGATATTATAAAGCATGTGAATAACTTGTGGTATACTGATCTAGAGATGAAGGAATGGAATAAAATTTTTAATAGAATTTGGAAATCCTCTATTGATCCCAAGATCAGATGTTTTAAATGGCTTATGATGATTAATAGGCTCCCCATCAACAGATATTTGATGCCTAATGATATCTGGTATCTTTGTAATAAACCTAAAACATGTAGACACATATTCTTTGAATGTAAATTTGCAAAGAAAGTTTGGGCCTTATGTGGAATAACGTACCCTAAATTCATTGATATATTTGAAATAGTTACTGGTTATATACATGGTCTTAAAAATGATTCTAATATTTTATGGTTCATTATCTCCTCTAACATTTTATGGCAGCTATGGAAATGTAGAAACGAGGAAAGGTTTCAAGGTGTACATAGATCTCTTACTGAGTGTTTCTTAAAACTCACCCTTCTTAAAATTGCCTCGCAGGTTTGTATCACAATGATGATCGAGAGGGAAAAACTTATCAGATTCCTCAAAATGGGACATTCCACAATGTTCGTGTTTGAAATGAAAGACGGGTACGACTACCGTAGGCACATGAACAACATGGCACTCTTCAACAAAACGGTGAAAAAACTACACAAGGAGATAACCAAAAACAAAAATGCGACTGATGATCAGATAAAAATGATTTCTCAAATCCAAGCCAATAAAAACATTGCTTGGATGGAAGGGCCACTTGGATGGACTGCGTGGGTGGAATAGTTTGAATATTTACTTCATTAATCTCTTTCAAATTACTGCTCTTATATAGTTACTCTTTCCGTATGTAATGTAACTTATTTATTCAGTCTTTTTTGATAGTTGACTGCTCTCCGTGTGAGGCTTGCCTCCGGAGTTGATATTTTCTTGAGACTTCTTCAGACTGTATATTCCTTTTTGATTACTCTATAATTAATATAAAAAATCTGAATTAAATTATTTATATGCAATTATTTAAATATTAGTTGAGTTCATAATAATTTTGTAGTATTTGTGTTGCTACTCTTCTATCACTCCAATAGACTTTCTATTCAGGCTTGTGATTTTTGTGAAATTTAAAAAAAATTAAAATTTTAAGTGCTAAATTAGCAATTGACTCTTGTTATATAGATAGAAATAAAGATGGTGATGTATAGAGAAAGAAAGAGAGAGATGTACAAGAATAAAGGGTTATATATATAAATGTAAAAGTTAGTTTCTCGTTAGTATATAAAGAGGATAGGGTAGGATAAAGAGGAGAGGGTAAGATAAAGAATAGTAGCATTACACGTCAAAAATAGTACAATAAGAAATTTTGTTTCTCTCATGGGAAAAGAGTGTGTAACAACCTCAAATGCTAAATGTGTGCAATATGGATGATTGTACGTAATATCTAGAGTAAGAGCTATAGATATAGCATCCACTTTGCTCTTAAGTTGATTGAACTACTTCATTAGTATATTCAAGGCTTATAAGTCCAGTGAATAGTGGTAAGAGAAGCATGAGAATGGATGATGTCTAAAGAGAGGAAGATATAAGAGGGGATGGAATGGAAGCACAAGAGAGAACCATACAATAAATGTAGATTGTCACAATTTAATAACATCACAAGTCACACACATAATACACATGTACACAAAATAATTATTTCACTAGTTTCCACCTAAACACATACCTTACCTAAACCTTCTTCAACTCCCTTAAATTTAAATGTTCACCACTAATTCAAGTCTAGTAAATCATAGGTACAATTTCATACTGTATCAAAATTATCTATGAATATCTAGCTCAATTGTATATAAAATTCTTCTAAAGCAGTTGCAACTAGCTCTATGGGAAATCCTCTATCCTTATGCTTGATGAATGTTTATATCCTGGTTCCAAAGCCCCCATTTGGCACAGACTAGGAGGATGGTGGAAAAGGTTGTAGGGTCCAGCTTCACACCTATCAATTGCATTTGGTTACAAGTTTCTAAAGCCTTTGCTGAAAATTCGTTGTGAGTATATGGGGAAATTGAGGCGTTCCTTGGGAAGACATTTCTTTGAGGCATTTTATCAAATAGTTCACGTGCCTTGTCTATGCTCCCAAATTTTGCACATCATCCTTGAGCAATGCACACGTGCAGACACCTATGGAGGGAAAAATGGCATCTAATCTGATGTTGGGCATGTAGCCCCACAGGAGCTTCTTTGGTGAAATGAATAATTTGAGGACTCTGGAAATGGCTATTAATGAACTGCAATTATGCATCATGTATGGATGGGCGGTTGATTGATGGTCGGTTGATTGCAGTGTGACTGAAACTCGTTGATCATATAATTCACTCACCTTACCGGCTCCGGGGAAGATCAATAGGAAAAGCAAAAACACCCAGCAAATGCCAAATGGTTCAAGTGTCCTTCTTTTGCTTCAACATTTTGCATTTAAACCATAGTAAATGAGACAAAAAAAAAACACTCTGCTACTACACCCTAACAAAGATCCACACATGTTTCAAAGCACCCAGTTCCGTGCCAAGGCTCCATTTCACACACAGGCAGAGATAACACGATATTAGTGGAAGGCGACACCATTCCTATAGATTGTATTTACTTGAAATTTTGATGATAGTTTCAACAAATCTGTGTTGTGCCATATTGCCAAAAATTACATTCACAGAGATCATAGAAACAAACTTAATTAGTGTATTACGGCACAAAGCTCCTTGGAAGATGTTTCTCGGCCTTAACAAGACTATTTTGTGCATATAATCTGTCATGTTAAGAGGAGAAGTGGATTTGGGTTCCGATCCACTTCTCCAGAGCAGGATTTGCTTTCCTTTTTGCTGTGCAACACTTCTGCCTCCCAAACATCCTGGCAAGGCTTTGAAGGTCGCTCTATTTTTTGAGATGAATTGCCAATGATGACAACAGAGAATCAGGGAATTTAATTTTGCTGAGAGTCACCATGGCCACAGGTAGCAACCTCAGCACCGAATACGCTTCAGGGACAGCCTGCGGGTGCACCTTCCCCTTCTGATAAACATTCTTGCCAGGATCCATCGTCAAAGGGGAGAAAACTGATGAGAAAAGTGTGAAAAATCTAAGCTGAAACTCCATGACAGCCAGGAAAGGGGCAGAAAACTGACGCGCAAAGGCTGAAAATCTGAACCAGAACTCCATAACAAAGGGGGGAAA
>MU226492.1:703146-715272 GCA_018584345.1 Thuja plicata
GTTCACTATAAACTAGTAAACACACAGAATTTTGCAAACACACCATGTGTTAGCACTTCTGCAAACACACAGTGTGTTTACAGAAGTGCATTTTGGCCCCCGTAGATAGTGCCAAGAAAGAGTATGCTTCGTTGATTCGGTATGATCAGGTCGATACATTTCAGATTGAATTGATATGGTGGAGCCCATGCAAGGTGTTTTTATTGATTGATTATTTATTTTTTTCAATCAACAACACAGATGATTTCAATGGCAGTCACTGCCTTTTTAACCAATAGCAACCGTAGATCCCAAAATATAGATCGGGGCTTTCCAAAATAGAAATGCCTACGACGAAATTATATTAGTCATTCTATTCTCAACATTCTCATGACATTTGGTTTGTTTAATATTGAAAACCCTTCGATATTGAAATTGCCTTCTAACCAATCTGGTATTGGATATTGACTGCCAAGAATTACAAAGCAAGTTTGTTTCATCTTTACTTTTATTTGAAATTCCTCTATGACTGGGTTAAGAGGAGTTTGCACATTTAACTTATTTAATATTTTTGGGATTATGATTAGAATTGAAATAAATTCTATTAAATCTTATTATATATTATATGAAAATAATATTATACTGAAAAATTAAATTACAAATTATATGTTCATGTTCATGTAAAATGATATAGACATATTTTAATATATTTTATTATTGTACAGTTTTTTTTTATATATTATATTTTTTATTAATTCTTTTTGTAATCTTGTTTATCAATAAATTAAAGTTATTTATAAATACTTCTTGAGAGTTCATATTAAATTTGAAAGTTTTTATTTTATTTTATTGAAATATTAATTTGAGATGTTATTATGTTCTTAAGTGTTGTAGTAGAATAAATTAATAGTTATCTTATTAGTACTTGTTGTTAGCTATATACTATTGCAATGAGTTTTTGATGTATATTTCTTACATTATAAATTAAGAAAATTAATTTAGAGCTATCTACATTTTAAAAGTTTACTAAATTTTTTTTTTTTACACTTTAAATTTTTATTTTTCTCTAAATATAAATTTAAAGAAAATATTTTTAATAACTTAAAGTAGTAGTTTTTATTAAATAAAGGGAAAAAACTAGGGCCATTTCCCTTATAAGGTCTAAAAGTAAAAATACTTCATAAGTAGTGTGATCAAAACAATGAGAATCTAATATTACTACTAGACTAATAATAGAGCTAGCATAACTAACAACATAAATAATAATAATAATAATAATAATAATAATAAATATTATTATTATTATAATAAGCCAACTAGCTAATTAGAGACTTAGCCAAGACACATAAGCTTGACAAAGCCCCACCTTCTCTAGTCATGTGAAACTTGAGAATCAGATTAATGTCTTGAATCAACCATGGTAACTTCCCCTTCATTGAACTAGCTATATTTAACTTTTGCAATATCTTGAATTTGTTTTCTATGAAATTAAGAGTAACTCTCCTTGCTCAATTTGACCATGTTACTTATGGAATCTTATAACTATTTAATATTTCTATCCCAATTAAAACCTATTGGAGGATGTCTATTTATTTTTATTCATGTGTAAAATAACACAAGAGTGTAATACTTCTTGTTCATCTTCATAACTTCACCTCTCTTTATAGGTTGATTCACTTTGGTAGGAATTTCATTTAATTTTTTTGATCTTTGAAGTCATTTTCTTGGGGTTTATCCTCCTATTTTTAATTAAAAATCTATTGACTAGTTGCTTCCCCCTTTGGTAAACGTTTCCCTAATCTAGTTGACAATAGTAATAGGGGTATTTTTTGGTACTAATAGTATTTCTTGAATATTTTGATATCATGTTAGCTAGGCTTTGTTCTTCTTGGAAATCACTTGTTTTAGTATTCGAATGAATACTGTGTTTATCCTTAATTTTTTCTTTTAAAGATTTCCTAGGTCCATAAAGGTTGTCCTCTCCCATAATGGAATGCACAACATCAATTTCATCAAACTTGAGATTATCCTTCATCAAAATTCGTATGTGTATCTCTTAGTCATTTTTGGGTTGGATTGGACCACTTCCTTCCCTTTCATAATAGTCTCATATTTTTTTATAGTCTTGCCTAAAAAGAGGTTTTCTCTAACCACAGACACTTGGGGGGCCACTAACCTACTTTACTAGCCTCTCAAACCTACCCTCAAAAATCACTTGGTATTTTAAACAAGAGATGGTGGAAATTCTAAAGTGATTTTCCTAAGTTTGGGAGCAGGGAATTTGAACACTGGCCTCCTATGGTTAGTCATACTAGGAGAGATGTTAACATAATAAAAATAAAAATAAAAATGACCCCCTATTATAAAGAATGGTGGATTTCATGGATTCATCAATAAATGATAGTAGCTGATATAGAATTCTTATGAGAAAATTATGTGAGAGATGATTAAATAGAGAAAATTAGTATACAAATACACATTGAAATCCTTATTCTAATAATAATTATCTTATAATATAGAAATGTATCCCACTCTAAAGGCTTGAGAGGTCCTCTTTCTTATATTCATTCTACAACTGCACAATCTTGTGTTCCATAAGAAATACATTTGTGAAGTATTTGTCTCTAATACCCTTTAGGTGTTCAAATTTCTTTCCCTTTGTGAAGAGGAAAATGGTTGAACTCATGAGATATTCAATCACCTTTAAATATCTCTCTCTCTAATATTGACCTTTTATTCATTCTATAATCGAAAAAAATTAAAAAGAGAAAGGGGTGAAAGTCTCTTGTAGCTTTAGACTATGTCTAGCCACCACTTATTTTGGAGGATTCTATTAGTCCTTTCTTTTCAAACCTACCAAAAAATATGCAAGGGGTAAAATCCACATATCCATAATAACATGATGACTAAAGAGGAGATACCAAATTTCAACGAAAGTTTCTAAAATATAAGGTATTACCTAATTGACTGCAAATTTTTTGAATATGATTTTCCATATTGTATTTAGTATAATCACAATAGAAGAAGAGGTGGTCAATTATTTCTTCATTCGAATGACTACAGAATGCATCTATTGGAAAGTGATACTCCATTATTTACAAATATATGTATGTAACCTTTTTATCATGTGGAATGGTCTACAAAAAGTTATTAACTTTTAGAATTAGTTTTATACCTAAAGTGACTAACTTTTGGGATTAGTTTCCTATTTCAAATATTATTCTGTATCTTTTCAATGCTTAGAATATTAAGTTGAATATTTTATCCAAATTTTACTAAGTACCTTCTATTTTGGTCCTTGTCCCAAAACATATAGTCCTATGGTGAAAACTAGGAAGTTTAACAACCTTTAATTTGGGTTTTATTTCATTTTTATTTAAGTACATTATACATTGTGTGTTCGATTACAGAACAAATATGTTTTGAAGGGACCTGAAACCGATTTTACAAAAAGATACTAATGATAAGCATTAAACAAGGAACCCACAAAAAAAAAGCTTCCCTGAAGGATAAGAGACATAGAATCGATAGAAACTAGATAACAAAAAACCTAGAGCTAGGAAACAAAAAAAGAACAATACACGGAAAAGATCACTAAACAACCTTAAGAAAGATTCTTCAAGGCCTTTGTAGTTTTAGCCTCCAACTTGGTCATGTTGAGTGCTATTTTCTTCAAATCAAGGATATCCTGAGGAGCTTTATCTACCTTTCTTTTCAAATTTTCTCTGGTTCCTTTGCTCAAACCAATCCCCTCTTCCTTCCCTTCTTCTTTATCTAGATCCAAATCAACCACGAGCCTTTCTTAATGGATGTTCTCTAGTTTTTTCACCATAGTGTTTAGGCTCTCAACCATATTATTGATCACTTTATAACTTAGGTTAACAATGGAGATCATATTTTCATTGATGCTCTTAAGTTTCTCCTTCAAATCCTTGATTCTCCCTTCATAGTCCTTCATTTTTTCCGTGGAATCCAGCATTTTATGTAGAAAATTGACTAGGATATTATTCACGCTTCATTCCATAACTCATAACCTCTATTGTCTTGTTTGTTTCTTTTATCCATATCATTTCTTGAGGCCTCAATACCCTTTTCATTTTTGCTAATAATTTCCATTTGCTTGATTTTGATCTCCTTAATCTCATAGAAAGCCCATTTAATTAGCCTGAACAAATCAACAACCCCATTACGGGATATGGTTGGAATATCATCTGAGTATTCCTGATAAAATTTTAAATAGTGATATTTTGCATTAATATCTAAAGGGAATCATGATGTCCCTTCTCTATGGTGGGGTACGAGCTATAAGAATCATTATTAGAAAAGGAGTCAAAAGTCACAATTTTCTCAGAGAAAAGGGGGAATTCTTTTTCACTATAGACTTCTCTTTCTCAGTTTCGTGGGAGAGAAACTTCCTTTTTTCCTTGGAATTCCCTTTCTAAGAAAAAGTGGATTTTATTTTAACCTTATTCTTTCATTGATTCTTCCACGGTTCATCATCTAACTCATCCATATCAGTGTTCCACTCATCCTCCTTTGACTAACTCATCTCCAATTCCTCACCATCTGAAAGAGAAATAGGGGAAGAATTAGATGGGAATGGAAAGGACTTGAGATGCTCATAAATTAAGAGTAACAAATTCTTGTGAAGTACAAGGTACTTATTAGGTTTATTTTTATGGCCTGTAATACTTGCATTCAAAGAAGAAAGCTAAGAAAAATGGAAATAAATTATAGCATTATGCCTAAAGTGATTAAGGAGGAAAAATTAGTGACCAAAAGCCCTAGTTAAACATCTATCCAGATTAATGTATTGCATAATTACCTTTGCAAAGTAACTTGATCTAAGAATTGTTGTTGTTGCTTTCAGACACTTTATTGTTTTTGTATTTTTAAACTTTTTTATTATATGTGCATATCCTTATTGATGGCTTTCCACAATTTTGAAAACCATTCATTTTGATTTTCTAAAATATTGGATGAATAGTAGAGAAGATTGCAATATACAACTTGCATTTCTTAATTGGATCATAAGTAGAGATAGGTATTCAACTATCCTTACTCTCTCTTCTATCTACAAACTTTGAGGAATGAAATTAATCCATACGTGTGAGGATCAATTAGAGGGAACATATAATCTTAAAATTTTCCATTCCTGATCGAAAAACCATGGTTACGACTTAATTGCATGCCTCGTCTTTGTTTTCAAGTTTATACATATTGTCGTTGCTTGAACGTTTCTAAATTATTATATTCCACAAATATTAAAGCTAATTAGGGTCTTGTAGTTTGGGTGTTTGCAGAGGGTTGTTGGACAAAAAAAGTACACAATCCTTACTCTTGAGACATATTTAAAGAATTTTTAAAAGTGAAAAGTCTAGGAGTAAGTACTTTATATAGTTGCTTTGTAAAGTGGGTCAACTAGGCCTAGGAAGGAAGGTTGGAGCATCAATATTTGGGGTTAATTATCCAAAAAAACCACACCTGATTTTAATATATGGTAAGGGGGGTCCAAAAGGGTATTTGAATCTACCATTACATTTTGGAGTGTTTTGTGAAGTTTGGGCAAAAATTCCAAAAATTAGGGAAAATAGGGCTACTAGGGCTACTAGTCATATTTAGGCTTAAGAGAAAATTGGGGTGTCAGATCCATTATAGGGGATTTAAAATAGTAGGAGAAAGTTTTGAATGACTTTGTAATTTGATTCAAGGTTCTAGAGGCAGTGGGTAGGTCTTTTCATTCATTTTATGTAATTGGAGCCTGTAGTGCATTTGGGAGTTCCTAGGGTAATTTGCTTTATCTTTGCAATCGTAGAACTCTTAAAGACCTTAATAGTTATCAAACCAATTACCTTTGCATCATTAGGGCATGAAACTTTTTATTCTATTAGCCTAGTTACATGTTTTTGATTGAGGTTAAAATAGTTTTTGAAGGGAACCGTAACCCTGTAAAATTTAGATCGAAAGATAAGCAGGAAACAACACTACAAAACAATTGTTGGGGGAAGAAGATGGAGACAATAGAAANAACCCCCCCCCCCCCCCACCAAAAACTACCAGCAAAAAGAAGCCAACCCTACAAAAAGATTACAAGCCTAAAAAATAGCACAGTTAGGTCAGTTTATCCATAATCTCCGTAGAGTCATCCATCACCGTCTTGTATTTGTCAATAGCCTCTCTGAGATCCTTATTTACTTTGTGCTACCTATTTTCTCCTTTTTTGCACTCACTCTAGTACAAGTCCTAGGACCAACAATGCTAGGGTCTATAGCAATATCATTATCCACAGTAATGGGAGTAGTGTTCCCATCCAGCACTAAGAGCAGCACCCTTAAGTTGTTGTCAGTCACCTTCATGCCCTCATAGTTATTTTTCATGACATAGTTGAGAGTGTCTTCAATAATCTGAATACATCTTTCAGTCATCTGATGATGGAAATTAACCACTACATTAATCCTTAGTTCTAGCTTCTCTAGCAGCCTTTTATCCGCATCTTCCTCCTGGGTCTCATTATCATTAGTAGCCTTGGTCACCGGTTTAGCAAGCAGCAGAGCAATCTTATTCACTCTGTCCTAGAGTTATTCATACTTACCATTTATATATTTGATTCCTTCAAGAAGCCATAAATTTAGCTGATAGTCCATCTCAGCCCGTTCTTTAACTACTTGCATAAATCTTGTGGGCTCTTGGCTTTTCACTGTCTCATTATCATGGTTGCCTCCAGCTTTCTTTTTTCCTTTTTAATCATTCCCCTCTTTTTAATTAATCTCAATCTTCTCAGAAGTGTCCCTGGAGAGCATACCCTCTTTAGACTGAGAGTCTGCATAGTTCACCAGAATAGGATTAATGTTGGGAATAACCTTCGCTTTAGACTTCAAGCTGGACTCACTATTCTTCTTCACTGGGGAGGTAGTATGCACCACGCCATGGGTAATAGTCTCTTCCAACACCTTGTTGTCTTCTGGTCCTTCCATGTCCATTTCCTTTGTATTACCTTTGTTGTCGCTATCCATCTCCTCAGAGGAGCCAGTAATACCCTTCTCCTGAGATTTAGTTTCCTCCTCTGTATCTATACTAGCTTCCTCAGAGGAACTTAGCCGCTTCACCCTTATCATCTTTTTCTTCCTCCTCCTTAGCCTTAGTTTCATTATCTGTGTCCATACCAACCTCCTCTATGATAATTTTAGTAGGATCTACATTTTCATTGTTAGCTTTGGCCTTTCTCTTTTTACCTGGAGTGTTACTTTCATTAGCCATAGGTCTTTTCCATTCTTCCCCCTATTTGAGCTAGTGACCTAGGTGTTATCTTGTAGCTTAAATTTTGCATACTCATAGATTAGCAGAATAAGCCCATCATGAAGGATAGGTTTCTTTGCATTCTTCCTATTTTCCATGATGTTATTACCCAGAGATTTGAGCAGAAAGTAGGGGAAAGAAATTATCCTATTGTAGCAGAAGTGATTAACAAGCGTAAAATGGAAATTGTAAACCCTAGTGTACTGACCCTCAAGCGTAAAATATTGCATGATAGCTTTGACCAATTTTGCCAAGAAAAGCTTCATATGACAATGTAGGACATAGTCCCCCGACTATTTGACAAGAAGATCTCTTTCACCCTTGGTCTGAGGATACATTCTAGCCACATTTTTGGCCATAGCTTTACTTTTATAGTACTTCAACCCAGACATTTTAAGACCCGTAATTTCATAAATTAGTTTCTCAATAACACAGAAGGACTTACCACAGATTGTCACATTTCTATTATCCTAGTTGTCCGCAAATTCCTTTGAGATGTCCTTGTCATAACCATGGAGTCTCTCCATATAATTAGTAACCCTGCCTTCCTTGAGTCTATTCTAGACCTCGGCCTCTTTTTTCCATTCACAAATCGAGGGCTCTTCCCGTTTCAATTTTCCTCCCATTTTACCAATATACCAGACTTCAGAATGTCACACAGAATGAGTGCGGAGATCACAAAAAATAGAGTTGAGTGAGTAAATTATGAAAATAGGCCACCTTTTAAAAGAAATGAACACATCTTTCTCACAAGTGTAATTATTATTGCAATTGCCACCATGCGTGCGAGACCCAACCCAAATTTAAGAAAACTATAAAAACTATCCTTTCTTGTAATCATTATTACTAATAGTTTTGGTTTTATGGTGGATTTGATCATACCTTATAATATTTAGGACTTCAATATTTAATCCTTGATTACCTTGCTAGTTCCTGGCATCATCACTATAAATGCCCACATTCGCTAGGCTATTAGCCATAGAGTTTGACTCTCTAAAGGCATGAATGACATGTGTGACATCAAAATTAGATAATTTTTTTTAATTTGAGCGATGATGTGACTCATATTCCAAGACAGAGTATGACTACCATTAATGCAATTAATTGTATTCATGGAGTCACCTTCCAGCCACAACTTTGAACAATTATGTCTTTTCACCAACTTGCAAGTATAGAGAGCCGCCATAGCTTCAGTGACATGGCTAGTTTGAGATCCAATAGGGGTATCAAAAGCTACAACAAAGCTACCTTGGGAGTTTCTAACAATGTAGCCACATCCAGCAATGCCAGGGTTTCCTTTAGCCGCGCCATCAAAATTAACTTTATACCATCCAGGAGGAGGGGATCTCCAAACAACAAACTCATGGGTAGAAGGAGAAGACTTAAAATTTGTAGATAAATTCCAGTGCTCAATAACATGCTTATCAGAGACCCCTTCCATGAGTTTCGGTTTAATAACACAAGCTATTTTTTTTATTTTCAACAATACTTCTAACAGTTTTGGAGCCAATCAAAAAGGAAGTGAAGATTTTGTTTCTGAATATCCTGTCATTTCTTTCTTTCCAAGTCCTCCATATGTCATGTGGGGTAGTATAATTCCAAATAATTTTTCCCAACTGATGAGTGATGGGAGATCTCCATTGGGATAGGAACTCTTTAATAGTGTTAGGGAAGACCCAGCTAATTTTCCAATGCTGCAACACAACCCTCCAAATTTCTCTTGAGAACTGACAATGAAGCAAAAGGTGAGAAGAAGACTTGGCATCTTTCATACTGAGATAACATCTATTAGGAATCATCCATCCTATTTTAGTCAGATTCTCGATAGTAAGGATTTTGTCCTGAACAAAAATCCAAAAGAAAAATTTAATTTTGGGGATAAGGGAAGGATACCAAACCTTAGGCTAGTAGGGCTCCACTCCATGGGAGGAGATCAGCGAATAAGCAGAAGCCACTATGAAATTCCAATTAGGTTTAGGGGCCCAAATGAGCTCATCTTCACAATTAACTTTGATATCCCAGGGGGCTAGATCCAAGTTAATATGTTTCAAGTGGGGGTCAATGTCACTGAGGTTGACCCATTTATTATCCTTCCAGTAATCCGCAGCTTTACACCCAATTCTGAGGGAGAAAATTTATGTAAATTGAGCCATAATAGGGTACTGGATGAGAGGTTTGTCCCTAAACCAAGGATAATCCCAAAATTTGATTTTCTGCCCATTACCAACTTTCCAACGAGCTCCTTTAGCTACAGGAGGTCTAGCTTTCAAGATATTGTTCCATATCATAGATCCCTACACAGTGATGGGAGAGGAGAGGAAGGAATCAATAGAGGGAGTAGCAAAAAGGTATTTTTATTTAAGGATTTTATTCCAGCCTTTTTCTTCTCCAAAAATTCTCCAGCATTGTTTAGCTAGGAGGGCTAGATTGATATCCTTAATTTTTCTAATGCCAAGACCCCCATATTTGGTAGGTTTGCACACATTCTCCCAAGCCACAAGATGGATTCTATTTTTTTCCTTCATTCCCAACCACATGAATATTTTATGTAATTTCTCAATAATATCAGCAATCTTGGATGGAATTTTGAAGAGGCTCAGCGCATAAACGGGGAGATTTTGCAAGGAACTCTTGAGCAAAAGGATTTTTCCAACATTGCTAAGGAGGGTCCCTTTCCATCCAGAAATTTTTTTGTTGAACTTATCCACAATAGAATTCCAGAAAGAATTTGGAGGTTTCAGGCCCAACAGGAGGCCCAAATGGCTGGAGGGAAAAGAGGCAATTGCACAACCAAGAATGGTCACCATTCTTTGTTGTCTCTCAGGAGGGGTATTAAAAAAAAAGAGGGAGCTTTTCTCCTAGTTAATTAGTTGAACTTTAGCAGAGGAATAGGTATTTAGACCCTTCTTGATAGCTTTAGCTTCTTTAATCGAGGAAGAACCCATTAGCATTGTATCATCCACAAACTACTCGTGGGAGTTGGGGGAACATGAGGACAAGGGGAGGAGACCCTGAATCAAACCCTCCAGGACCCCTTTAGAAAACAATCGCCCAAGGATTTCATCCATGATAGCAAAGAGGATGGGGGTTATGGGGTCCCCTTGGTGGAGCCCTCTAGAAGGAAAGAACATATTAGAAGTAGAGCCATTCACCAACACCGATATTGAAGGAGAGGAAATAAGTTGATGAATAAGGCCAACCACTTTCAACGAGAAACCAAAGGTTGTAAGAAATTTGCAAAGGAAGTTCCAATCCACTATATCATAGGCTTTTAAGAGATCAACCTTCATAAGGAATCCATCCTTTTTTGAGGCCTCCAGAGAATGGATATTGTCATGAACATAGATAATAGAATCAAGAATCTGTTGTCTCGGGACAAACCCATTTTGCTGGGGAGAAATAATATCTAGGAGGAGCTTCAGAATACGAACCATGAGGACTTTAGAGATGATCTTATAGGAAGTGTTACACAAGTTGATCGGTCTAAAATTATTAGCATTATCTATCCCCAATCTCTTAGGAATAAGGACAAAAAAAGTGGAATTAGCTTCCTTCAAAAGGGAGCTAGAACCAAAGAACTATTTTATTGCATCCGAAATATCTTTCTCCACAATGTGCCGGAAATCCTAGAAGAAAAATGGAGGGAAACCATCTAGCTCTGGGGATTTTTCTCCCTCAAAAGAGAATACCACAGCTCTGATTTCTTTAGTAGATGGTATTTTACTCAACGTCATATTATCAGCTCTGGTCATGATGCACAGAATATAATCCAATAGCAGCTGTTGGTTTACTTGAGAAAGGTCAAGGTCAACTTTGAGAAGAGAAGCAAAATAACCAAATAATTCTTTTTTGATATCCTCCTCCTTACTCACCCTACCATGAGAACCATTGATATGCTCTATGTTGGCAAGTTGAATTCTTAAGGAAGCATGACTCATTTTGTGTTGTTAATCATGGCACAAAGTCATTCTTAAGTTATGTTATGAAAGACAAAATGACTAAGTGTGAAAATAGGGCAGACAGACACATATAGAGATCAGTACATTAGCGCACGTGTTAGAGATCACACTAGAGCATGTGTGCTTAGGTATATACTCTATGGTGTATATACATGCTAGATCCAGACGCACAAAGTATGGAACATCAGTACGAAAAAGTTACAGGCAGATTAGTAGACCTGCAGTCCAAGAAACAGAGCATGGAAGCCGACTACAGTTTTGATCAGCGTGAATGATTTTGTACTGTAACTGCTAAGAACCTTTAGTTATAAGTTTGTATTAATGTAATTAATTTTTTAGTAAACACACTTAGGCTGACTTGTTCGGAAGCGTTGTATATTTTGATTTAAAGGCCGACTAGTATTTTGTTTTTGGGTCGTGCCTATTCAGATTTGCATATATAAGTATGTAATGTAAAGATATGAAATGAGTTTTGATTATTATGTAAGAGGAAGTTACAGAGAGACATTACTATGAAGTCAGTATATGATATAGCTCTTTAAGAGAGTAAGAGCATTGCGCATACATGGAACTGATCAGACAACAGTGTCATCACAACAGTTCATTTTTATATAGTGCATATCATCTTTCAGAAGGTTGTAGCCTTCATCTTACTGGGTAGTGAGCCTAGGCAGTGAGCCATATACCTTTAACAAGGTTTTTTAAAAGACTCCTAACAGAGTCAGACCTTTAACCAGGTCACTATACTCAAAATGTAAAGACTGGTTCTAACAAGGCAAAGGAACTTTAACAGGTTCATTATACCTAGTACAATATTTGTGGGTACTAATCCCCACCGGAGTTTTCCTCTGATCAAGGTTCTCTGTAATCATATCATGTGTTATGTGTTCTT
>MU226492.1:720038-735508 GCA_018584345.1 Thuja plicata
AATGTGTATATGCGGAGAAGTATATATGTATATATCATTAAGTATTATGATATACAGTCATTTTTGTATGAAGTCATTTTGAGTAACTTAGCCACATTCCTTTGTTTCCATAAATGAAAAAGGGGGATATTGTTGGAAAGTTGACTTCCTAAGGAAGCATGACTCATTTTGTGTTGTCAATCATGGCAACAAAGTCATACTTAAGTTCTGTTATGAAAGACAAAATGACTAAGTGTGAAAACAGGGCAAACATACACATATAGAGATTAGTACGTCACCGCACGTGTTAGAGATCACACCAGAGCATGTGTGCTTAGGTATATACTCTATGGTGTATATACATGCTAGATCCAGATGCGTAGAGTATGAAACATTAGTATGAAAAAGTTACAGGCAGATTAGTAGACCTGCAGCACAAGAAACAGAGCATGGAAGCTGACTATAGTTTTGATCAGCGTGAATGATTTTGTAATGTAATGGCTAAGAACCTTTAGTTATAAGTTTGTATTAATGTAATTAATTTTTTAGTAAACACACTTAGGCTGACTTGTTTGGAAGCATTGTATATTTTGGTTTAAAGGTCGACTAGTGTTTTGTTTTTGGGTCACGCCTATTCAGATTTGCATATATAAGTATGTAATGTAAAGATATGAAATGAGTGTCGATTATTGTGTAAGAGGAAGTTACAAAGAGATAGTACTATGAATTTAGTATATGATATAGCTCTTTAAGAGAGTAAGAGCATTCACGCATACACAAAACTGATCAGACAGCAGTGTCATCACAGCAGTTCATTTTGATATAGTGCATATCATCTTTCAGAAGGTTGTAGCCTTCATCTTATTGGGCAGTGAGCCATATACCTTTAACAGGGTTTTGTAAAAGACTCCTAACAGGGTCAGACCTTTAACCAGGTCATTGTACTCAAATTGTAAAGACTGCTTCTAACAGGGCAAAGGAACTTTAATAGGTTCATTATACCTAGTACAATATTTGTGGATACTAATCCCCACTGAAGTTTTCCTCTGATCAAGGTTCTCCATAATCATATCATCTGTTATGTGTTCTTGTGTTATGTTTATTTAGTTGCACATTTGATATATGTTTAATTGGCTGAAATATAATTAATAGATAAACACTGATTCACCCCCCCCCTCTCAGTGTTTCTAACACTCTATCCTTTTAGCAGCCTTGTGTTTCTGGGCAGTCAAATGGAAGAACCTAGTATTCTTATCCCCCGCATGGAGCCATAGAGCCCTGGATCATTATCTCCAAAAAACATTCCTCCTTAGAGATGATGTTATGATAATCACCTTGGATTTTGTTTTCCTTAAGTTTGTTTTCCACAATCAAACCCTCCAGCTCGATTGTTTGTTGGATCTCCTGGAGGTCAGCTTGGATCGAGATTTTATTTTTGAAGATATCCCCAAACTCTTCTTTGTTCCAAAATTTAACTTTGTTCTAAATACTTTTGAGTTTTTGAACTACTTTGTACATTGATATGTACCTTCCACTTGGACATTCAACCAATCAACAATGTTCCTAGCAAGGTTAGGGTGCTGCATCCACATTTTCTCCAATCTGCAGGGGTAGTTTCTCTTACCCAAGAGAGGATTCACCTAGATAGAAATGGGAGAGTGGTTAGAACCCAGACGGTGAAGGGTAGACAAAGAGCAGTCATTGAGGAGGATCCAATCCATAGAAATCAGGGTCCTATCCAGGAGAAATTGGATCAAGTCATTCCCAGTTCTTCTATTCGACCAAGTAAAGTTGCTACCTCTGAGATCGAGGTCCAAGAGGGATTGATTATTAATAAAATCCATAAGAGCCACTCCACTATCAATCTGAGAAGAAATACCTCCAAATTTTTTAGAGTCACTAAGAGGAGTATTGAAGTCTCCAACCACCATCCAGTAATCATTCTTGAAGTTGCTTCTTTCAGTTTCCAGTTTACACCAAAATCTATCCCTGCCAGTTTTATAGTTGGGCGCGTAGATGTTTGAAAGAACCCATGTGAAGCCATATCGAATATGATTAAACCGAATAGAAGAGATGTTACCTGATGACATACTAATACCCCCTTGAAAGGTATTAAGGTTCCAGAAGGAAGCAGTACCCCCGGAGGCCCCAACCGAATCGCATCCCACAACACCACAGTTTTTAAAAAAATTTAACTTTTCCACTTTATCTCTGGCCATTTTGGTGTCCTGTATGAGGATGATATCTGGCTTTTGATCCCTACCAATATTTCTTAAAAGGTCATTTTTATGGGGGCTATTCAATCCCCTTATGTTCCAGGAAATAATTTTCATTTATAACTTTTGAGAGCAATCTTGGATGGTTCGATGTCTCCCATCCGCAATACTTTGTCTACTTTCCTGTTTTCTTGTGAATATGTTTTTAGGTTTCCCCCTGGGAGGTTTAGGAGTTCCCAAATCTTCTCTCATAACTCTTGTTACAACACCTACTAGGGGCATCCCTTGATTAAGGCTATTCTGTTTCTTCTTACTATGTGAGACCTCAGTCCAGAGTTCCTCCGAGCAGGCTAAAAAGGGGTTAGATTCTTCAAGAGAGTCTGCCCAGCTAGTATTAATTTGGGGAGTTTGAGGGCTTAAAATTTTTTTTGTACTCTCAAATTTGGCACAAATTTGGAGTGACCAATTCAAATTTTTCTCTAAGGCAAGGTGAGTACTCCTAAAAAACTCTTTGATGATGCTTACTTGAAGTGCAAGTAAAATATGACCTGATGATTTTTATAAGATACTGGTGGGGGAACATGTGAAAAACCTATCATGGGGTAGATGTAATGTGATACAACTTTCAGAATTCAGATTTGATGTGTTTTTGAGACACTTGTTTAAAGGTGTTTACCTCAAATCTACATTCTGCACATTGTCTGATCATAGCAAATGGCCTACTTTGCATGCTTGCATCTTTGACCTGATAGAGTTTCATGATATAAGGTTGGATCTAAGGTGTTGTAGGCATGAGAGAGAAGCTTTAGTTTCATTTGTAGATTCTTATGAAGTCATGTGATAAGTTTCCCAAGATTATTTTGTTTGTGATTAATGTTGATTATCAGAATGTGAAAGTGCAGAATTATGAAGTTACTGACTTTGAGGTTTTACAACTTGCACCTAATTGAATGGAGTGGAAAATTGAATGCTCCTCTATATTATAGGGATGGAAATGTGCTACCATGAATATTTTTAGGCCATGATGAATCCGTTTGGGCAGTTTTTCAATCTGATTCCGTTTGCAATTTCTAACAGTTTAATGCAGATCAGTTGCATAGTTTAGTTGGAGGCCCTGTTCGTGATGTTATATCTCAAATACTATGATTGGTCATATCAAGAAAATGGTTCCCATGTATTATAAACCAAATTTACTTCAAGTTTTCAAGTTTTTAGCTCTTGAGAGTTTCATAGGCATGCTTATCTAGATTCCTTTCATTTGCAGAAATTAGTATTCCTCATGTTGTCATTTTTGTAATTCCAAGTGGCTACCTTCAAGGGTCTGCCAAATGTGACTGGTTGATTGTCATGAGTCATCATTCTAGATTCACACTCTCCATGTAATATACTTCCAATATCTAGAAGCTAGGGTCTTTAGGAGGTCACTTGATTTGTTTTCAAAGTCAAAACCAGATGTGTTTTATTATTTTTGACAGGGTAATTTGCAGAATTATCCTGAAGAGGCAACTTGGGTGATTAAAATATTTTGACTTGTTTGGTTTCGTCAAGTGTCACATTACAATATGGAAGAGTGCTAGCCATTGAATGTGTGTTCCCAGTGCCACGTTCCAATTACTTATATGCATAAGTTTTTAAAGTTGTCTCCAGAAGCCAAATGCTGATATTGGTTCAATTTACAGAATTGTAAGAGTCGGTTCTAAGCGGTCGCAAGTTCAATGTTTTATTATTTAAATTGCACACTTGATCAAGTTGGAAGGTTGACAGCACTACAAAACCTTAGGATGGAAAATTGCGAGAGTTTGAGGACACTGTTTGAAGATTTTGTCGGCTTATCTTCTCTTCAATACTTGGATATAACTGGATGCATTAGCTTAAAGTGACTGCCAGAAAGTTTTTCAAAGCTTTCCATAAAATCCATTGATCTGGAATCGTTGATTAGTTTACATGAACTTCCACTAAATATTGAAGACATGTCATCTCTCACTCGCCCCATGCTAGACTCTTGTAACTTTTTAACTTCTCTTCCCTATAATCGTGTGAAATTGAAAATGTTACAGTATTTGGGAAATTAAACAGTGCATTAAGCTAGCTACTCTCCCCAACAACTTTGGCTAGCTAAGTTATTTAACGCAATTGATTGTAAAAGATTGCCCTGTTCTGAAGGAGTTACCTTATGGATTTCAAACACTTCCCCTGTTGAAAATACTAGAGTTTGAAAACAAATGTATTGGTAAGTGAGGAAGTGTTCTTGCAACGATAAACTATGGATATTAACCAGCACGTATGGACTAACAAGAGAACCCAATCAAATGCAGACCCCAAGCATAGTCAGCGCAGTAGTGAAGGAATTTCTTAATAATTTTAAAAGCAAATGTTAATGCAAGGAGGAAGTCCACGCATAGTTGCAAGGAGCCAGCGCAGAGTTTGTTTGGGAATATTTTGTTTGAAGTTTTCAAAAAACATTAAATAGTATATCTACTAAAAGCCAGTGCTTATTTTGGGAGGAAGATTTAATGCATTAAACAACAAACCAAACTCAAGAGGTTGCGTTAAATTTTTGAGGGAAGTTGTAAAGTTTTTGCAAAATATAAAGAATGTGTTAATCTAAACATTCAATGCAGAATGTAAAGCAAGGCACAGATGTTGCCTGCGCAGATCAAGAAGATGCCAGCACAGCATCTAAGAATGCAATCTTAAACATTTCTTGTGGTCATAGAAGTCCACGCAGCATTTGGTGGATATGACCACGCCAAAACCAAAGAAGAAGTTGCGTAGCATATTTTGGAGGGGTTTTGTTTTAATGATTTTTGTTTTAGCAAATGCTATTAACTTAATGGTTCTTGCACAGAATAAGGAAAACATAAATAAAACATGCATATTGGCAAAGCTGCGTAGGGTTTCAAGGGGCTCCAACATATTTTAAAAGGCAAATGTAATATGCAAACCGTGCCATATGCTTTAGAGGTTGCGCAGTAGCAGAACAGAGAAAAGGTTGTGCAACAAATTAAAATAAAGATGTTTGTAACATGTTAAAACAAAGTCATGTGAACTATGGAACAGTTAAAGGACTATGAAATAAAGTAGAGAGCCCATGCTTGGGCATTGAAAACAAATACATATAAAATGTTGGGCGGTTTTGTGCGCAGGAGGATAGGTGGTTTAGTCCCACATTGGCTGGGAAACATGACATTTTATGTTTATATAGACCAACACTTAGTATCTAATTTGAAGTAAAGAGCTATATGCTCTTGGAGACCGTGTGAGCTGGAGGGCTTAGTGTGCGGTGGGCCCCATAAATTTTAAAGAAAAATGCACATGAAGTCTTTAAAAACCAAAATAGATTAGTCCCACATTGAGCAGGAAACAAAATAATAAGGATTTATATACAAGAATGTACAAGCAGTAATTTGAAGAACAAAGCCCAGAGGCTCTCCACGCGTAGGTGACGAGTGCATTGTGAAGCATGCCTGGAGGACAAAAACCCAATTTTGGTGGGACCTGCAAAGATGATGTGGCAGATGAGTTGGCTAATAGGCTGCAGGTTTGGGCATGAATCTCGAGGCAACCAGGATCAACGACCAACTTAATAGCTTAATAGGAAGATGCTTGAAATACCCATCAAGCCATTAAGTCTGAGTGACATGTGGCAGGGTAGACACATGGCGCAATCTACTATAGCGCAAAGGAAACCAATCAAAGACCAACACGTGGCAGGCTAGAGTAGAGCAGGGTGCAAAGGTGGACATGCGGGTGAATCAGAGGATGGCACGTGGCAACTGACAGGTGACATGGCACCTAGTGGACACACGAAACCAATCAAATGGTGCCACATGGCACAATCTAGTGCACTGCAGATTAAAAGGGATTAATATTAAATTTAAATTGAATTTATCTCAACATAGAAAAGGTTAAAAAAACATGCAGTTTGAAAGAGATCTTAGGGTGGACTTAATGGCTTAAAAGAAAGATGCATGAGATCTAATGGGCAAGCCATTAAGCCTGACTGACAAATGTCACGAGCTGATTAAATATGGGTGAAATAAGGATAAAAGATAAAATATGCAAATATTTAAATGAAATGTCATCTCAATTCAATAGTCTAACTATTGAAAATGCACAAATATTTCAAATTTGTTGAAAAGGGTATGCACGGGAGGAAGAGTTTGATTTAATAGTTGAGGGGGTAAATTTTGTCCAAAATACCAAGCATCATATACTACCGAAAAGGTCTCAAAATGAGGAATTCATTTTTGCAGTCCATTTTGGTACAGGATCAAATTAGTTTGAATAGAATTAAGAAACAATGACTCGGCTTAAATTTGGGAAAAACAAAGAAGACATTTCTGCAGATAAAATCAGATTTTTGAGCAGTTGTAAAAGGTTCAATTCAAGATATTTGGGAGAAGGGACAAGTGTTGAAGGGAGGATGAATTTGATGGTTTTTATCTTTCTACTTTTGCAGATTTCTTCCATTGTTACAGGGTTCAAAATCCTGGTCTCCATAGTGAGTTGTAGAGCACTGGCTCCAGGGATGTCCAGTTATTTCATGGTTCCATTAGGATATAGTTTATTGGACTGTATTAGCTTTGTTATCAAATAGAATTGATGTTTTTCATATCTTTTGCATATTGTTGAAGTGGTAAATGTTGTAGATGATATTGGTACAGAAGCAAGATTCATCACACTTAATGGAAGTTTTCTCAAATTCAAGTCCCTCCTCTGTATTGTTCATTTGGATTATGAATTTTCTGATTCATTGCATGGATTCATCTATGTATGTGTTATTAGTCCTTAGTTCTAATTTAGAATTAGAATAAATAAAGCTATGGATATGACACAAGTTTCATATGTTCCGCATAAGGATTTGTATAAGTAGTGTATGGTCTGATATCATTTGTATTCATGGCTTTGAGTCTTTGACAGTAGTTTATTTCTGTATGCTGCTCCTGAACTAGAAGTATTTCCCAATGGACAAGGCACTGATCAGAAATAAATATATTCCTTGTTGATACATGACAAATCAGTCTTGGCTATGTTCTGCAAATTGAATTTAAACTCTGACATATCTGAAGGTTTTATATGGTTTGTTGTGTAGTACTAGAATCTCATGCTTAACTTCAAGGTCGATGTTCAATTGGTGATTAGCCTGTCACCTAGTATCTCTCGGTCATGTTAAAGCCATTGTAAGATCTCTATGATTTATGCCAAATTGGATATTTGAGGGTGTTGAAGGGTGTCCCCTCTTGGTTTTGCAGAACCTAAAGCATAGAAGGATGGATCCGCATCCTTGTTAATTGGTCCTTTTTAGTCTTGGTTGAATACCAGGATTTGGCTACTCTTTAAAATACATCAAAGGGTGAAAAGGTTGTTGTTCAATAATCATAATGTAAAAAGGAACCAACAAAATGGCAACTCTTCTGGGGAGTTGAAATAATTTGCAGTAAATAATTCAGGTTTATCAAGTTGAGCTAGACTCCTGGCATGTTTGTTTATAGATCCAGTTATTTTCCACCATATCCATTTGAGGGTAAGAGTTCTTAATGTTTGTAAATATGAAATTTCTTTCGATCATAGTTATCTAGCTGGTTGTTGATGTTAAAATAATTATGAATATCTTCTTTAAGAAAGAAATATGTCAAATCCAATTGACTTTCTTAAAGTCTACTATCTTTGCTTGAATCCCAACTTGTCCTTGTTCTATTGATGTTTTATTCATTCTCACAGCAGTGAGTGGCAACTCTGAAAGATCTCTGCACCAGTGTGCATTTAATAAATAAATTTGTTGATTAGTTGGAGACACTTGCAGCAAGGATTTAGCAGATGCTCAAAAAATTCAGTGGTGGATCGACCAAATTAGAAAGGAATAAGGAGAATGATAGCAGCAAGATAATTATCTAGGTAATCCTCATTTTCTTTGAGAAAGAATCAAGAATTGTTTCCCTATCAATTGATAACAGCACTAGTTTAAAGGGAAAAGTATTTAAATATGGTTTGCATACTACTATATTGTTAGTTTCAGCCTTTATCTTTGGTTGTGGTATGCAAGTGGTTTGAAAAGTCTGGTCAAGTTCTTTATGGTCAAACTGAAATGTTGGTGAAGGCATTTGGCAATGTATTTTGTTTATTTCCAGCCTTGTGTATGTTAAGAGTAACCATGCCCAATAAGATGTCTCAGAAATATAGAAAATAGGGTTCCAGTATTAAGTTGTGTGCAGCCTTGAATTTCAATGGCATTCTGCATTGCCCGAATCTTATTCTATCTAAAATTAGAAAACATTTTCCAAAGTTTAGTGGTATAAAATAGGAATCGGCTGAGAAGCATTTGAATGAATTCATTAATATGATAGAGGATTTTGATGTTGTCCATGAGGATATCATTATGAATTTGTCTGCGCGGTCTTTAACGGATGAGGAAAGAGAATGGTTCTCATTTTTGTTGCCACAATCTATCAGCTCATGGAGAGAATTGGAGGTAGCATTCAATGAACAATACAAAGAATGGGTTAGTGAATATGATTTTATTTCTGATCTCTTTGATAATCATATTCAAGATAAGGAGCTGGTATCTAATTTCAATCTTAGATTTATGAAGACTTTGAAGAAAATTCCTAAGAAGTGTAGACCTCAAGATGCCTGGCTTTGGCTATATACTTGTGTGCATTTGATAAAAAGATGAGTTACAAGCTGAGAGATAAAGAACCTTAGAATTTATATCAAGCATGTCAGCTGGTGAGGGACATTGAATGAATGATGAAGTTTGGTTTCATGAGAAGTCATAAATCTGAAAATACAAATTCTTTTCGGACCGCATATAGGACTGAATATAAAAGTGCATAATCTCCATGGAATTATCAGAATTTTGGTGAGTTTTCTGCCCCAAATGACACACAAATAACTAATACAAATCCGATTGAGAATGAAGATTTCAACCAGCAGTATAAATTTTTTGCTGACTCTTCTACACATATTTAGTTTCAAGTTGAGACAGAGGTAAAAGAGCGAGTAAGAGATGAGATTGTTTCAGCAATAGAGGTTCAAAGACAACCTTCTAATGATCATGTTGATTCTGAAACAAGAAGTTGTTTAATGTACTCAAAAGGAATGGATAAACCTCAACATGTGTTTACTCCAGTTCTATGTGTTCCAAATGTTGTCCAGGAAGAATTGATTGATGTGTATATGCATGAAGCCAATATTGAAAATGATTGTGTATGTGATGTTAATTTCAACACAAAAGCTCCTTCACAGAGTTGGTGATTCTTCTTTGTAGAATTCTCATCAGCAAGGTGTGTTTGACCCAATGTATATGTCTGAAGAGATTGAATCCCTAAGTGGTCATAGAATCCTTGCAAGTTTTGTTGAAACCAATGAGGATTTTCCTGGTGAAATTCATAGTTATAATTGCTTATCTTCTCAAGCTCATAGGTTTGAATGTGGTTAGAATTTTGATTATGTCGATTCAAATTTTCTAGCATTGATGAAGATGAATGTGATATTGAAAGTGAGTATGGATATAATGAAGTTCTTAATCCACTCTTTGATGATGAAGTAGATATGGATCAGCCAATGCTTTGTTGTTTAGATTTTGAGAAGGTTTTCCATGTGGTTTCTAATCCTTTATATGAGAACATAGTTGAAAACTCAGTTGATTTGAATGATATATTAGATTGTGAAAACTGTGATTATGTGGACCAAGATGAAATGTGTGATTCAATATCCTTCTCTAATGATCAATCTTCTTATAGTTTTGATTTTGAAGATTCTTGTAGCTTGGAAATGAATGAAGTTTTTTATTATGAACCAAGTCTGACATCGAAAGTTACAATTCAAAGTCATTCCCTAGAATGTTGGTGTAGTATGTATGGGGCTGAGTGTGAGAAGCTTTTATTTGATGTCCAAGCACTCGCTAAGATAAATCATTATGATGTTTTTTATATGGTTGAGCTTGAATGTTTTAAATTTCCATGGCAGCCAGTTGAGTATTTATTTGAGCATGTCAACAAAGTGGATAATGAAGAATATCATGTTCCATATGAATGTTCACCATGTATTGAGTGCAAAGGATATTTTTTAGATTATGGATCTTTTCAGCCAATGCATGAATTCGTTATGTCACAAGATGATAGGTGCAATGAAAATGAGAAGTGTAATAGTGACATGAGTTGTGCAAAAAAAATTTAGAAAGATCGATTGTTTGGAAAGAAGTTTTACAGAATGATCAACCTGTTGAATGATGAGATTCAACCATTTGATAGGTGTAAGTGGTGATTTAAGTTTGGTGACTTTGGATTTTTGTAAATATTGTATAAGTTGTATAGTTTCTTTTCTTTAGTTGCGTGTTAGGTGTTTGATGCTTTAAATAATGAACCAGTTTTTGGAAAGTTAAAAAGAGGTCTAATTTTTTGAGTGGTTTGCTTCACCAAGAGATTCTGAATTCACTATGTGCTCGCAAGGGGCACGGGTCCCCAAATAGAGCCACTATTGGTACTCTCAAATTTGGCACCAATTTGGAGTGACCAATTCAAAATTTTCTCTAAGGCAAGTACCCCTAAAAAACTCTTTGATGATGCTTACTTGAAGTGCAAGTAAAATATGACCTGATGATTTTTATAAGATACTGGTGGGGGAAAATGTGAAAAACCTATCATGGGGTAGATGTAATCTGCTACAACTTTCAATTTAAGATTTGATATGTTTTTGAGACAGTTGTTTAAAGGTGTTTACCTCAAATCTGCATTCTACACATTGTCTGATCATAGCAAATAGCCTACTTTGCATGCTTGCATCTTTGACATGGTAAAGTTTCATGATATAAGGCTAGGTCTAAGGTTTTGTAGGCATGAGAGAGAAGCTTCAGTTTCATTTGTAGATTCTTATCAATTCATGTGATAAGTTTCCCAAGGATATTCTGTTTGCAATTAATGTTGATTCTCATAATGTGAAAGTGCAGAATTATGAAGTTACTGACTTTGAGGTTTTACAGCTTGCACTCGATTGAGTGGAATGGAAAATTGAATGCTCACCTGTATTGTAGGCATGTAAATGTGCAAACATGAAGATTTTTAGGCCATGATGAATTTGTCTGGGTAGTTTGTCAATCTGATTCCGTTTGCAATTTCTAACAGTTTAATGCAGATCAGTTGCATAGTTTAGTCGGAGGCCCTATTCGTGATGTTATATCTCGAATACTGTGATTGTTCATATCAATAAAATGGTGCCTTTGTATTATAGACCAAATTTACTCCAATTTTGCAAGTTTTTAGCTCCTGAGAGTTTCATATGCATGCTTATCCAGATTCCTTTCATTTGCAGAAATCAATATCCCTTGTCATTTTTTGTAATTCCAAGTGGCTACCTTCAAGGGTCTGCCAAATGTGACTGGTTGATTTTCATGAGTCACCATTCTGGATTCATGCTCTCCATGTAACATACTTGCATTATCTAGAAGCTCAGGTCTTCAAGAGGGCGCTTGATTTTTTTTCAAAGTCAAAACCAAATGTGTGTTATTATTTTTGACAGGGTAATTTGCAGAATTATCCTGAAGAGGCAACTTGGGTGATTAAAATATTTTGACCTATTTGGTTTCGTCAGGTGTCACTTTGCAATATGGAAGAGTGTTAGCCATTGAATGTGTGTGCCCAGCGCCATGTTTTGATTACTTGTTTGCATCAGTTTTTAAAGCTGTCTCTAGAAGCCAGTTGTTGATATTGGTTCAATTTACAGAATTGTAAGAGTTAGTTCTAACTGGTCGCAAGTTCAGTGTTTTAATATTTAAATTGCACACTTGATCAATTTGGAAGGTTGACAGCACTGGAAAAACCTTAGGATGGAAAATTGTGAGAGTTTGAGGACACTGTTTGAAGAGTTTGTCGGCTTATCTTCTCTTCAATACTTGGATATAAGTGGATGCATCAACATAAAGTGACTGCCAAAAAGTTTTTCAAAGCTTTCCATAAAATCCATTGATCTAGAATTGTTGATTAGTTTAGATGAACTTCCACTAAATATTGAAGACATGTCATCTCTCACTTGCCCAATGCTAGACTCTTGTAACTTTTTAACTTCTCTTCCCAATAATCGTGTGAAATTGAAAATGTTACAGTATTTGGGAAATTAAATAGTGCATTAAGCTGGCTACTCTCCCCAACAACTTTGTCCAGCTAATTTCTTTAACGCAATTGATTGTAAAAGATTTCCCTATTCTGAAGGAGTTACCTTATGGATTTCAAGCACTTCCCTTGTTGAAAATACTAGAGTTTGAAAACAAATGTATTGGTAAGTGAGGAAGTGTTCTTGCAACAATAAAATATGCAGATTAATCCGCACATGTGGACTAAGAGGATAACCCAATAAAATTCAGACCCCAAGCATGGTCAGCACAGCAATGAAGGACTTTCTTAATAATTTTAAAATCAAATGTTATTGCAAGGAGGAAGTCGACGCATAGTTGCAAGGAGCCAGTGCAAAGTTTGATTGGGGATATTTTGTTTGAAGTTTTGAAAAAATTTAAATAGTATATCTACTAAAAGCCAACACTGATTTAGGGAGGAAGATTTAATGCATTAAACAACAAACCAAACTCAAGAGGTTGCGTTAAATTTTTGAGGGAAGTTGTAAAGTTTTTGCAGAATATAAAGAATGTATTAATCTAAACATTCAATGCAGAATGTAAAGCAAGGCATAGATGTTGCCTATGCAAATCAAGAATATGATAGCACAACATCTAAGGATGCAATCATAAACATTTCTTGCAGTCTCAGAAGTCCACACAACATTTGGCAGATATGCCCATGCCAAAACCAAAGAAGAAGCTGCATAGCATATTTTGGAGGGGTTTTGTTTTAATGATTTTTGTTTTAGCAAATGCCAGTAACTTAATGATTCTTGCGCAAAATAAGGTAAAAATAAATAAAACCTGCATATTGGCAAAGCTGCGTAGGGTTTCAAGGGGCTCCAGCATATTTTAAAAGGAAAATGCAATATGCAAACTGTGCCATATGCTTTAGAGGTTGCGCAACAGCAGAATAGAGCAAAGGCTGCGCAATAAATTTAAATTAAGATGTTTGTAACATGTTAAAACAAAGGCACGTGAACTGTGGAACAGTTAAAGGGCTGCAAAATAAAGCAGAGAGCCCATACTTGGCCATTTAAAACAAATACATATGAAATATTGGGCGGTTTTGTGCGCAGGAGGATAGGTGGTTTAGTCCCACATTGGCTGGGCGACATGACATTTTATGTTTATATAGACCAACACTTAGTATCTAATTTGAAGTAAAGTGCTAGATTCTCTTGGAGACCGCGTGAGCTGGAGGGCTTAGTATGCGGTGGGCCCCATAAATTTTGAAGCAAAATGCACAGGAAGTCTTTAAAAACCAAAATAGATTAGTCCCACATTGAGCAGGAAATGAAATAATAAGGATTTATATACAAGAATGCACATGTAGTAATTTGAAGAACAAAGCCCAGAGGCTCTCCATGTGTAGGTGGTAGGTGCATTGGGAAGTGTGCTTGGAGGATGAAAACCCAATTTTGGCAAGACCTGCAAAGCTATGTGGTAGATGAGTTGGCTAATAGGTTGCAGGTTTGGGCACAAATCTTGAGGCAACTAGGATCAACGGCTGACTTAATAGCTTAATGGGAAGATGCTCAAAATCTACCCATTAAGCCATTAAGTGTGAGTGACATGTGGTAGGGTAGACACATGGCACAATCTGGTGCAGCGCAGAAGCATTTAATTAAAGACCAACACGTGGTGGACCAGTGTAGAGTAGGTTGCACAGGTGGACCTGCGGGTGAATTTGAGGATTCCACGTGGCACAGGGCAGGTGATATGGTGCCTAGTGGACACACAGAACCAATCAAAGGGTGCCAAATGGGGCAATCTGGTGCACTACAGATTGAAAGGGATTAATATGAAATTTAAATTGAATTTATCTCAACATAGAAAAGGTTAAAAAACATGCAGTTTGAAAGAGATCTTAGGGTGGACTTAATGGCTTAAAAGGAAGATACATGAGATCTAATAGGTAAGTCATTAAGCCTGATTGACAAGTGTCACAATCTGATTAAATCTGGGTGAAATAAGGATAAAAGATAAAATATGCAGATAATTAAATGAAATGTCATCTCAATTCAATAGTCTAACTATTGAAAATGCACAAATATTTCAAATTTGTTGAAAAGGGTATGCATGGGAGGAAGAGTTTGATTTAATAGTTGAGGGGGCAAATTTTGTCCAAAATACCAAGCATCATATACTGCCGAAAAGGTCTCAAAATGAGGAATTTGTTTTTGCAGTTCATTTTGGTGCACGATCAAATTAGTTTGAACATAATGGAGAAACAATGACTCAACTTAAATTTGGGAAAAACAAAGAAGACATTTCTGCAGATAAAATCAGATTTTTGAGCAGTTGTAAAAGGTTTAGTTCAAGATATTTGGGAGAAGGGATAGGTGTTGAAGGGAGGATGAATCTGATGCTCTTTTCCTTTCTACTTATGCAGATTTCTTCCATTGTTACATGGTTCCAAATCCTAGTCTCCATAGTGAGTTGCAGAGTACTAGCTCTAGGGATGTCTAGTTATTTCATGGTTCCATTAGGATATAGTTTATTGGATTATATTAGCTTTGTTATTGTAGACGTCCAAAATCATCCTTATATTAATTTAATTAATATTCCCATAATATTATAGTTAATTTTAATTAATTATATTTGTTATATTCTTCTATCTATTTAATTAAATTTATTTAATTAAATATGATTCATTCTCCTAAGTATTTGAATCTAATTTAAATACTATCCCTTTTAATGTGTTAAATCTTATTTAATATATTATCCCTCCATAAATCCCCTTTTAAATAAATTTTAAATTTATTTATTTCCCCACATTTCTAATATTTTTCTAAACCAAGATTAAATTTAATAAGACCTATTAATCCTACCTAGAAACCTACTCTATTCCTACCCTACCCTACCTATCCCTCTTAATAGACCTACTTCCTCACTTAAACACACACCAATCACACTTAAAGTGTGATTCCTACTACTTTTAGCACTAATAGAATGCTCCCACATGTGTGAGAAACTCCTCAAAAGGAAGCCACCAACTTCCTTTAATATAGCCACTCTTTTGTCCCCCACTCCGTTCCCCAAGTGTTTCTCACACATGTGTGAGCAAACCTTGAGCCACTCAAACCTTAAAGGCTTGTGTTGACTTTTGCATGGCTTGTCCTCTTGCCCTTGTGTCCTCTATGTGGCATCTATGTGGATGC
>MU226492.1:748269-824586 GCA_018584345.1 Thuja plicata
TCCACCTCATCCAATTCCTTCCCTTCCCTCCAAAACTCTATAAATAGAGGCCTTTCTCAAGAGCAAACGATCTTTTATTTTTGCATTGTTATCATGCCAATTTAGCTCTAGAGCATTTAGCATTTTTTTATAGCATTTGTAGTAATTAGTTCATGTTTATTTCATTGTTGAATCTAGATATCACATCTTAGGTTTATAATGGAATGAATCTTAGATAGTTTTTGTTCATCTTGCATATCAATCTAGTTTAGTTTTGCATCCATATGATCATTGTAATGACTTGAGACAAGTTCCTCATACTTGCTCTTGAGTCTTTCACTCTCTTAGTTGCATGTTTAGATCAATAGTGGGATTTACATATTGTGTTGGAGAGCACACCCACAAACCTCTCTAAGAGCAAATCAACAAGGTCTTGGGTGCCCTTGTTCAGCTCATCGGAGGTCATGGTGGAGTCTTTTTTTTTTTTAAGAGTATGCTTTAGACATGTTAATGTAGTTTAAATGATTTATATCCTCTAATGTTTGCATGTCTGAGCGTGCTCCCAACAGGTAGGTTTCCAGCATAGACAGTTATCAAATAAAATAGATGTTTTTCATATCTTTTGCATATTGTTGAAGTGGTAAATGTTGTAGATCAGATTGGTATAGAAGCAAGATTCATCACACTTAATGCAAGTTTTCTCAGATTCAAGTCTCTCCTCCGTATTGTTCATTTGGATTATGAATTTTATGATTCATTGCATGGATTCATCTATGTATGTGTTATTAGTCCTTAGTTCTAATTTAGAATCAAATTAAATAAAGCTATGGATATGACACAAGTTTCATCTGTTCCGCATAAGGATTTGTATAAGTAGTGTATGGTCTGATATCATTTGTATTCATGGCTTTGAGTCTTTGACAGTAGTGTGTTTTTGTATGCTACTCCTGAACTAGAAGTATTGCCCAATGGACAAGGAACTAATTAGAAATCAATATATTCCTTGTTAATACATGACAAATCAGTCTTGGATATGTTTTGCAAATTGAAATTAAACTTTGACATATCTTAATGTTTATGTGGTTTGTTGTGTAGTACTAATCTCATGCTCCACTTCAAGGTCGATGTTTAATGGGTGATTATTTAGTCACCTAGGATCTCCTAGTCGTGTTGAAGCCATTGTGAGATCTTTGTTGATTTATGCCTTATTGAATATTTGAGGGTGTTGAAGGGTGTCCCCCCTTGGTTTTGCAGAACCTAAAGCGTAGAAGGATGGATCCGCATCCTTGTTAATTGGTCCTTTTTATTCTTGGTTGAATACTGGGAGTTGGCTACTCTTTAAAATACATCAAAGGGTAAAAAGGTTGTTGTTCAATAATCACAGCGTAAAAAGGAGCCAACAGTTTCTATCCTCAGTTTTAATTTCTATATCAATGATTACACTAGAAGGAGAAATAGATTTCTCAATACAAAGAGTTTCCATACCTACAAGGGCACCTTCTATTTCTCGTTCTTCAAGGGATTCTTCTAGTTCTATCACTTCCTTTGGAGGGTGCTTCACACTTCTCCTTGAGTTATTAGCAACTTGAGAAGGTCTATTCAGGCTTAAGTATGAGTTTTTTCCTAAAAATATAATTAAGTCTGTTGAGCTGGAAGCTTTAGGGTTATCCAATGTTTTTTCCTTCCAGATCTTCCCTGGTTCCTTTGGTGGAATGGTTTTCGCTTTCTAATTTTTGAGAGGGGAGTCTTTAGCTCTATGGTTCAATTTCTTACAAGCAAAGAAAAAAAGGGGAGGGATTCAAACTCCACTTCTTGCGACCAAACCCTAAGCTTTGAGTTAATCAAAATAGTATTTGGCAGATCCACCATCTGATGGATGTTCACACAAACCCTGACATACACCCTTCTCATTTTCACCGCTATCATTGGATCTATAGAAAGGAGGTCTCTAAAGGAGCTAGCCAGTCCACCCAAGATGTCTTCATGACAATATTCCAATGGGAGTCCCGAGAATCTGACCCAGACCTAGGCCGAGACAAAAAAAACCTGAGTCATTGAGAACCAGATTGGGGGACCATTGCGCTGATTTAGAGAAAAATGAAAAAGCATCTAGGGGCCACCACAAATGATATTAGAAAGATCTACCATATTAGAGAACTCAAAGGAAAAGAATCCTTTAGTCATTTCAGCAATATCAACTTGACCTTTAAGGAACCATTTTCTCTTCACAAACTGCCTGACAACTTCTATATTAGGTCTACCCGCAACAAACTTGCCTATTAGGGTCATCTCCATAGCAGAAATGGAGAAATCAATCAAGGGATCAGGAATGAAAATAAAGAATTCTCCTTTCGTAGGGTTAGAGACCACATTGACCGCAGGAAATGAGGATTTCCCTATTGGTTTTATACAAAAGAGGGTAGACCACTTACCCTTAGACGTTATCGATCCTTCTTTGAGAGATTCTTTATCCTGACAAGGTTCATCAGATTTTGGGGGGGCATCACCGATAATACTCTCGAAGTCAACATCCCTTGTTGAGTTCTGACCGATTTGGTCGAGATCCACCTTTTTATCATTTTGCTGAGGGATCCCTTTAGCAGAGCTGACTCCCTGAGGTGATGCTTGTTTATAATCTACACCTGCCGCACCAGTACCGCCATTGACAGGCCTTGGATTCAAAAATATTTTCCCACTCGAGCAAATTTCCGCAGACTTGCCTCCTGAAGTTTCTGCCATTTTTTAGCCTAGTTGCATGTTATTATGCCTATTAGCATATTACTTTTGTTGGACAAAAGATTTTGAGGGTAGTTGCTTTGGAAAAGATTAGGTCTATTACACATGACAATGCATGACAAAGATATAATATAGAAATTAACATACATACAACGCATGACAAATATACATAGTATGGAAATAATTCATACATACAACACATGAGAAATATATAATATGAAAATGAACATACATATACATAAATACAATGCATGACAAAGATATAATATGGAAATAATACATACATACAACACATGGAAAAGATATAATATAGAAGTGATACATACATAGAACACATGAAAAAGATAAAATAACCCTGGAAATGAACACACACACACACACACACACACACACACACACACACACACACATATATATATATATATGAAATTTCTATGTACAAAATGTGGCACCTGTCATCTCAAAATCTTTAGGAAATCAACGTATATATCTAGACACAATGTGGCATACGCCATCTCAAAATGTATCATATGTCCTCTCAGAAGAAGGAACAACTACAAATGTTTCTAGGACATCGTATTCTACTAGTGAATCATTAAAATGGAGCCTCTTCAAAGTATTGTTTGGCTCTGAAGGATCCTGCATGAACACAAAAGTGAAACCCTAAGTTAGATTACTTAATTTATATGGTTTCTACAAATCAAAAATTCAAAATCATAGTCAATAATAATAAATAAATAAATTTTAAAATTGAACTCTTATGTACCTCTCCTCTCTGTCTTCTCATGTGGTCAGTAGTCCTAACATATGTCCTTGGTAGTGAAGGGACAATGCCACCAATGTCAACCCAACCTATATATGTTTGTCAAAATGAGATTGATCTACGAGATATACTATTTAATGTTAAATCATTGGTAGAAAAATATATTTACAAAATAATTGAATTAACATTAAAACTTACCTATTTTAAACTTTCTTCAAGCAATGTCGGTTGGTTCATCAATGATATAAACCCTTTGCATTATACCTCCCTCAAACTAGGGGTGACCTACAAAATTCAAACAGATACTAGATACAATCATGACTTGACCATATTATATATACTTGATAGTAAAATACAAAAAAAATAAATTTAGAAATATACATACGGTGGGGCTATCACTACGAACTGAGATGCTTGGATCTCTACTATGGCGAACCGGTCTCATGACATTGTCAGAAACCACCCTCTATCAAATAAACAATGTAAATTAAAAATGAGTACACACAAGTGACAAGTATACATATGCGTAAACAATCTAAAATACTTAATTTCCTTCCCCTTGTCAATGCCTGACCCCTGAACCCCCTCACATTTCCCCCTAGTGGAAGCTAGTCAAACCTGCATTATTATGTAATAATATGATCATAAAAATTAGAAAACACATGTATTTACTATTATAAAAAGGAAACCATTGAGTACATTAAAACATATGTACCGTGAAGTGTCAAGGCCAAATGAAATGGATGAAAGAATGGACCCCTCTACCTATGCCATCTCCTCCTCTATCATCAACTGAACATAAATTAAACACATAAAAAAAATAAGTGGGCAAACAATATAAGTAAATTCTACTAAAAATATGAACATTTAAAATTAAATACAATGTGACAAGTTAACTGTTTACTCTTACCCTAACAGTAGGAGTCCATGGCTCTGCATGCCCCTCCTCATCTCTCCTATGATGCACATCTCCATGAGTTGCTTCACTGCCTGTAGTGTGTTGTGTAGTATTGTCCACCTTGAAGACGTAGTCATATTCATCACTATCATTCAGGGGACCCAAACAAAAATTGTTGCACATAATGCAAGTTTGGGACACACGACATGTAAGCTCATGGAGGATGTGGAAGGGCCATAATCATCAGAATGAGGAGGCAAAAATGTCATACTCTGCCTAACCAGTAGATCACTCAAGTTTTGAATGGTTCTAATAGTCTATGAGCCGACCTTAGCAATAATATCAGGAGGATGCAATGTAGGAGGTGGTGAAATTTCAGGGGGGCATATGTGTATGATTTTACCTAGTGTCCCAATGTCATATCCTGAGGAGCGCCTAAGCCTACGCCCTGGTTTGGTCTCGTGCTCCAATAGTTTACCTTCTGACCGAGCACAAATTCAACATACAATTTTCTTAATAAATATAATGGGACATCCAAATTGGTGTGGGGTGGTCTATCAATAACCATCCACTAGCAGTCCCAAAAGTGGTCACATATTGCATCATTTATGCACCATTTAATTGACAACTTGGGCTTTTTAGGGTCCACTTTTAATCTAGTTTTTCTATCCACAAAAAGGTTACATATGTCATTTTTAGTTATAGTAAGGTTCATAACTATATCATAATCAAGCCCATCATCAAACTCGGCGTGCATGGAATCGCCTCAAAGAAATGCAAAATTATGTTGCTCTGTAAGTGGAATATGTAGTGTGAAAGCCTCTATGCTGATTTAGATGGTCTCCTATAAGATCCTCTAAAGGTCGATGGTTTGAGATTGGTTGGTGTTCTAAAGGCGGGGGATTATTTTTAGGTGGTTGCGGGTTAATTGAAGGTGGTTCTAGATTGTTTGTGGGATCATTGGGATGTTTTTCTGATTGATTTGAGTCCATGTCTGATTACAATAAAAACAAATATGCAATTATAATCAATTTTAAAAAAATGATAAACAAAATCAATTAAACCCTAGTTTTTTTAAAACAATAAACTACAATAAAAAACAAAAAATAACAAAAACAAGTTAAAAATTTAAAATACCTATTCAATTTGGTAATAAATGTAAATTTTCCAAAATGTATATGCAAAATGATACGAGAAACCCCCATGTTGTGTTTCATGTTTTCACAATGAAAACTAAGAAACGCATCTTGTGGGTCTAAATAAGTTTTACTGGCCAAAATTGGATATCTAATTAGGCTTGTGCTTTGGATTTTGGTTTGGTCATGTGTACTAACACACATGCCTACTAAAAAGTCAACATTTTTTTTAGTGCGCTTTTGGACGAGTGAAAAGATCATTTTTTCACATCGCCAATTTTTGGAATACCATGATCCTGCACATAACCGTGCATTTTGTGGTTTATATTAAATGTTTATTTTATTAAAAGTATCCTAATAAGTGGGTTGTCCCTTACAAAACCAAGGTCTAAAGGAAGAAAATCAGACCATCAAAAGCACATAGACAACACAACAGGTGCTCACTAGAAAGATTAAAAAACAAAGCACAAAGGCTAGAAGCCCGTCAAAAGAAAGACCAAACTCACACCACATGAGATGATGAAAGAAAGTTTGAAGAATAATTCTTCCTTCAATTATGGACAACTATCCAGGAGATGCTATCCCTAGGCTCCCCAATAAAGGAAACTTTGCTCGGGCCACCAACAACACCCAGGCTAGAGAGCTGAAGAGGTAGAGTAGTGTCAGCAGAAGCTTGTTGCAGAACAGTAGAAAAAGTAGTAGGATCAGAATGGGCCACAAAGCCAATGAGGGTTGCAATAGATGTATCAAGGGTAACATCTAGAGTTGCACTAGTAGTAGCTATCAGAAGATGATTCTGATTAGCATTATTAGCAATGTTTGGATTTTCAGTAGGGGTCTCCTTATTATCAATAGATTGTGAGTCCTCAAAAGAAGAATTAGAAAGAGAATTTGAAGCACCTATTGTCAGATGGTCAACACTAGTATCCCTCCTCCAATTAGCAACTCCATTTTTTTGCACAAAAGCACAATCAGTAGTCATGTTCCTAGTAGAGAAGCAGCATTGACAACGGAAGGGAAGACGCTCATAATCCAACAATTGAGTCCATGGGCTCTCCCCGACCATGAACACCACATCCCCAAGAAGTAGAGCAGAGATATCCATATCAACCAAAATTCCAATGAAATTAGAATGGCGCAATGTAGTAGTGGCTTTACCACCTTTAAGAAATAGCTAAAAGAGTCACCAATGGCCTCAAAGCAAGACATCTCCCAAAAATGGAGTGGGAGATTAGGAAGGTGAACCCATATTGTATGCACATTGGTTACGTTGGTGAGAGTGTTGAAGAATTTTGTCTAGGGTTTGGCAAAAAGGGAATGATTCCCCCAAACCCATAACTTGTTAAAAATCAACTATCGGTCTTTAGAAGAGGAAACTGATTCAATAAAAAATCCCTTTGCACAAGGGTAGAGCTCAATATCACTACAGATTGAGGGTTGCCAAGAACTAGTTACACAACAATGTAAATCTAGAAGCTAAGGTCAGAGACTTACAAATCTACTGATCAAACCACAACTCTGATAGAAATCCACATTGTTCATTACATCTAGGCCATAGAACGCCACATGGGAGGTCTGCGCATAGGTAATAGGCCTACCTTTCACTCTTGAAGGGATGGTAGCACTAGATTTGGCAGCTCGAGTGTAGCTACTTCCACCATTTGCAATAGATTCTGGGGGAGCTCCATCCTTGACAAACCTAGGTCTATAACTACCAACAACAGTTCCAGGAACACCCAAGGTGAAAGGCCCAACACCCCTAGCCCCAATAGAAGAAATCATTAATCTAGTGGTCAAGGAAGTAAGAACAGACACCGACTGAGAGAAAACAACTGGCCTGAGAGAAGTATTTGACGTGTAGGAATGAATCCCATTGGAAACACTCATCGAGTAGCCAGGATCATCGACAACAACAAAAATGGCCCCATCGGGAGTAGGGCCCCAAATGATGTTAGGTATAGGAACAAGGCCCCCTGCAACCCCCAGTAATGGTGTAACCTGTATGGGCTGAAGAGTGTGAGAGGGAGTCATTATCGCCATTCAAATTCTCCATGGTTTATACTAAATGTCTAAGTAAATACTTACTTAGGTTTTGATGTTCAGAGCACTGGTTGACAGGTGCCCCATTCATACATTATTTTAACAAGACATTTATAAATCATTAGAACAAGACATTATAAGTACATTACTATTCATAAATGCTATTATCCTTGTTTGGAATACACAAGGTATACTATAGGTTTTTTCTATCATACATATAATATGTTTTTACTTTGTTGCGGTGTATATCAAAATGATCATTTGCACAACATTTTCATGATAATTCAAAATGTATCCAATATTTTATTTATATAATTTCAAGAACTCGGTTATTTTTAATACAAGTGTTGCATTCATTGTTAGAAAACCTGTTGTTATCTTATGTAGAAATGGTTATCTTTATGTAAGTGACTTGATAATAAAACCTTTGTTGTTGTAGTGTTGAAATTATGAGCAAAGATATTTTAGAATGCTCAATACTGATCACTACTAAAATAGATTATTATAGTTTCTTCAAGGTCTTCTTGTTTGTGATGGGCGATTATTATTTTCTTGGATATTTATGTATGACTGTCACATTTGGATTCATACAATATGGCAAATATTTGTGCATAAAACTATGTTTGGTTTTACATCTATTTAACTATGTACTCTGGATAGACCTGAGCTATTATATTGATTGGAACTTAAAGGTTGGTTGCTTTGTGTAGCTCATTTTTGTCAAGGAAATTATGAGAAATCTTATTACATGTTTGTCGTTTTGGAGACTCTATTGCTTAAAGGTTTTGATTGACTGTGTTTTAATGTAATTTTAATTATGAAGCTTTTAAATTGTATATTTTAGATACTTTGGTACTAGAAGAGTACTTGATTGTGAGAACAAGGGTTTCCCATAGAAAAAGTCTTCTTGTTCTATCTCATGTAATTGTTCGGTAGTAAAAATCTACCCTTTCTATTTTTAAAAAAATAACACAAATATTATGGCAAGTAAAATTCTTGCAGACATAGGATCATTGCTTCAGGTTGAAAAGCCACCCATAGGGGCCTTGACCCTTAATAAAGTTGTAATGCTAATTGATGGGCCTAGGACAACATTAGTAATTGAATGTACCAAACAATATGTGACATAGTCTCACATACTTCTTGATGTCATTTCATAATAAGGAAACAACTTAGCAATATGGACACCTTCAACTAGGAGCAAATGTCCCCAACCCTTCTTATTATTCAAGAATGTCATGGAACATGTCCTGCCAGTGCCCCACATTCCTGAAATTTGAGGGAATTCACGTCGACACCTTCAATAGGAAATGTATTTCCTCATGTAATTTTCCACCATTGAAGAATGTTATGGGATATGTTATGTAATCCCCCACTGTTCGTATTTTTTAGGGCCATAAAACATGCATCTTAGACTTACCACACAACACCTTTTTTATAAAATGATATGACTTTAGTTTTCTTCATCAGCATTATTATCCTTTTTATATTGAAACTCATAGGAACAAAGAAATGTAATTTAGCATACACCATTTGATATTTGATGCAATATTGACAAGTACCTTGTTTTCATAACATATCTTACTATTGAATAAATTATTTACTACAGATTTTCTAGTCATAGGTTGATGCTTTCCTATCTCTCTTACTACTAATTCATACTGTGTTTATATTGTCTAGTCACATGGATGATTTTCATCATGAAAATTATATTTTTTTCAACTTCAATTTCAATATGAGTGAGTCTAGATTTAGTAATATTTGAAAAACTTTCATGTAAGAATTATAAATCTTTATTTGACTCCTAAACAGATAGGGAACATATTCTACCCATATACTTTAACGATGCTAGATTATTCTGATTTGGAGTTTATTTTGGGAATTTATATGTTTGAAAAACATTAGGTATTGGAGTTTCTATTATTTAGCCACTTTTGGCTTTTTTATGTTCATACATTCTATTCATTTGTAGATTGTGACCATTTATTCTTGTCTTTTTAGTGCAAATTTGACTTGAAATAAAATGATATGTGTTGGTGGAGGGGAAGTATATGTACCATTTTTGCAAGGTGAAATCCTGCATCCTTTTTGTTTTGTCATATAATTTGGAGTGCATTTATTGTGGTTTCAAACAAGTATTTTTTATTTAAGGGAATTTTAATGAGATGCACTAATTCTGTTTTTTACAAAATATTTTTATGTTTTGACATTAAGATCTTCTAATTTGAGTATCAACTTAGGATCTATTTTGCAGAGAAGGATGTCCCAGCCCAATTTTTTGACGAATAGAAGATTTGCAAATCAGGGAGCATATGCTTTAGCTGTGAGTTTAAATGGTTTATTAGTATAATGTTCCTACATGAATATTTTCTTTTATACTCATTTTTCTAGAAAACAAAACTAAATTATAAACAAAAGCTACAATTTATTTTAAATTGAGACCTCAACATTTCATTCTTGTGTTTCTAGGAGTAATGGCTTTTAATATTTTTTGAAGTTACTAATATTGATTTAAAATGACTGCTTTGCATTGCTGACAATAAAATTTGGTGTTTATATATATTTTGTTCCCATTACTTCTATTTGTGTATTGTATATTTTTGGCTATGTATTTGTTAATGAAAGTTTTTTTTTAAAGCATAAATGAATCATAAATGCTTTTATTAAATTGAATGTCCATTAGAATGTCTTAGTTGATTCTCAAGGTGATTCATTAATGATTAGAAATAAGATGGATAGCTTTTTAAAGGAGCAATCTTCATCAAAATAGTTATTTAAATAACTTGAAACTTAAGACTTTTGTGTGTCCTAATTAATTGAGAGCTTAAAAGTATTTTTGAGAGGATGCATTGTGAGTTGTGAGTGAACTTTTATACACCCCAAAGCTACTCTTTTTTTTTCTGATCATGAACTTCCTACAATACTTTTGTTTTTCAAATATGGATTGTGTATGCCCAAACATAGCCTATAACTTATATTTAATCCACCTATATAAAATAATATTTATTACAATATAAGAACACCTACTTTATAGGGTGCTAGATAAATGGAAGAGCACATGTTTTACAAGCAGCGGGATGATGGTTCAATTCCATCGCACCCTAACATGAATCAATGATAATATTTTATTGTCTTAAGAAAGACAATAAGTGAGATTAAATACAAATTTGCCTCTATAGAGACAATGTGTTTTTTAGTATAGTTATAGTCTTAATAGAGACAAAACACATTTGTCTCTCTAATACTACTATTTTTTATTATTTTTATAAAGACAAATTTTTAAGATAATAATTTAAGACACTCTCTTAAAGACAATATAAAAAATTTATTTAGTCTCGAGTTAAGACAATTTAGTTAAAAAATTATCTCAAATATTCTCTTAAAACCCTCATTTTTGTAGTATTAGGGCGTTCAAAGTATTGAGAGACGGTACCAAAGAGAATGAGAACACTATACCATTTGAAGACCTTTATACTCATAAATTGTGTTGCAAGGTCCATTCAATGTGAATGTTTGAGTACAACAAAATTCAACAGTTTCAAACAAAAGAGTGTCCTCGTTCTATTTTATATGGGCAGTGTTGTGTACACATGTATATGTATGTTTGGCCAACTTTAGGACCGCTTGAAAGTATTGGTTCATCTCCCCTTACCATTTGCATTTGAGGTATATTTTTATGTGATAATGACAATTGAATGTGAAAGAAACTTCACTTTATATTAGACAAGGTCAACTATAGGAAGGTCCAAATAGTTAAACTTGTTTGTATGTGATAATGACAACTGAATGTAAAAAACACTTCAATTTAGATTAGAAAGGCAATCTACACATCTAGGACAGGCGCACTAATCGGTTATTGGTTTCAAAGAATGACATATATGCATGAATGATTATTTGCATGGAATATATAACATCTAGGAAAAGTATGTATTTTTTAAACTTGAATTTAAAAGACACTTTAATTGAATGCATAAGACACTTCAATTGTTCAGGATTGTTCAAGTTCATTTCATTTTTTAGTTTTTTGTACCCTTATCGACTATTTGACATCCTCATTGTTTGTTTGGATTCCATGACATTTAATGAACTATCACTTTTCTATCCTCTCTACATAATCCTTGTTGTTCAATGCATTTTCAGGTATCCATCCTTTCTACTTTTGGCTTCTTATTAAGGTGAAGCATTATGCAGATAATTGTGGATAACTTACCATGATCCATTCTAGACAATGGACATGGACACAGCTCAATGCCGACATTAGCAACCCAGATCAACACTACAATATTTTCAAGAATTATGAATACAATATGGATAACTATTACAAGGCCCACCACAAACTAACCATTGTAGGTATTATTCGTGCAACCTACTCTGCAATTGATGCAGATGAAGATATCATTTCATATACCCATGAATCTTTTCCTACACCCCACAAACCGATTCCCAACAAACAATGGCTAGTGGAGATCTGATATCCATGAATTCAAGCACAAAAAGAATGGATTGTGATTCATTCTCATCTTATTGATCAATTATTTATCGCTCCATATCTCTGTGATGATCTTGTCTTCCCCACCACATCTTGTTTCTATTTTAAATTATTCAAGGTCATTCTTGAATCATAACAGACCAACTACTTGAATAGATATTTCTTAGAAAACTATGGTCCTCAACTCAGAGAGTTCTCAGAAACTCTTTCATGGAAACAAACCCCTCAAAGAGTGGTCACCAACCATATCCCATCTTGGGTTTTTATCAAGGTCTATATTAAAACTCAAACTTCTTTCTTTCCTACTATGCCTTGTCGTGTCTGCACTGAAAAAAAATTATGTGGAAACTATTAACAGGCTTATTGAAACCATAAAAAAAGATAACTTATTAAACCCTTAATCCCTAACATTGGAAATGAAATTGAAAACCCTTAACACTAAAATTGAAACCCCAAACTTAATAAATTGAAATGAATTTGGAATACTTTAACAGGAGCAGTGACATTTAAAACCCATAAACATTGGAATTGAAACCTAGAAATGTGTGTCCGTGTCTTGTTCTTTCTTCCTACTCTTTGATGGATGTTGAATGACATGAGTGGGAAGAATGAGTTTGTTTCAACTCTACTTGTATGTAACAAGTTTGCTATGTTGGTGTGATGTATTTAATTTATGTACTATTTTAAATTTGAATTTGAAGTTCTCATTTTCAGTTGCAAGAAACCATCTGATTGTTTCTTTAACCTTGGATTTGATGGCCTTTGAATGTGGATTAGTGACCTTACACAAATTTTATTGCTCATTGCAGTTGGTTTAATATTGAAATGACCACAAGGTGCACACATGAGGTGAAATGAAGTAGCTGTGGGGCTATATCAATGAGAAATGGTCATGTCAATTGTTATAGCATGGTCACATCTTAGCAAATACTAGTGGTCTTAGTGTTTTGATTGCATTGCCATTATACAACTTTTTTTTGGTCTATACTTATCCACATGGAAATATTTTCCTTTTACTGCGGTTTATGGCTAAGGTTACGAGCTTCATAAATATGTAAAGAATTAACATGTGATGTTATGGCATTGGGTTTACTTTAAATCATATTTGATGGTAATTTTTCTCGGAATGGCCCAGTAGACTATGCATCAGAACCTATTAGTAATTTATACCTAGGTTGAATGTCCGACAAGATAGGGATCCTTGTGTTTATTTTGAGTGATTTAAAAAATTATATTCATCGTCAGTGGTATATTTTGTGGGAAATTACATTTATGAGTTGCATTTTATATTTTTGAATTTTGACCTAACACGTACTGGTGCGCAGCTATGGTGCCCATACAACTCCACTAATATATCACCTTTAGGTCCCTGCACACGTACTGGCTCCTCTACCAGACTATTACAACACACTCTATGTGATAAGGACATGACAAGAGGCCCTAAAGACTTCAATGAAAATTACAACATTGTAAAAAGAACTGACATATTTAATTTTAAATATTAGGAAGGAAACAAGAAATTTGTGCCAAATTCATCTGCTTTAGAAAGCCAATATCACTTCCTAAATAGGTGAGATTTTAAATGAGTAAATTTTTATAATTAATTTATAATATCTAAGTTTGATCATGTAAAGTATTTTACCTATCATCATTTCAGATCATGCAATATGATCCATCTTGAAATGACTTAGCTATAAAGGTGATATTTTACTAATTATTTTTAACCCAAATTTATAGGATTAGTCAACGCACCTTTCTTATTTCTAAGCCTCCACAAAAATCTATAACAACAACCCCAATTTCATCCCATGTGTTCCATATATCCGGGAAATAGCTAAATGTGTGATGGAAAGCAAATAATCCCAAATTTTAGTAAGATATTTTAGGGTAAGAACGGACACTAGCATCAATGACATTAGAACATTCAGATATAAGCTTCCTGGAGATCATGTAATTCTTTTACCTATTTGGAACAAAAAATCTGCTTGAAAAGTTAATTTCAAAATATGCAAGAAAAAGAAAAAGTAACAAACAAGTAAATTACTCTCATCTAGGACGTAGTATTGTCAACAGTGTGAGGAATCGCAACATTGTTAATTTGGTGCAGCGTATAATATTGGCAGTGAAGGTGTGGAAAATGTCATTTTGGCTGATGTCAATTGTATACGACTCCTTTCTCGAAAGCCTGACATGATGGAATGAGGTTGCTCTCATTCTCACCTACCGTAAAAATCTTCTTAAGCTCAAAAGAAAAAAATGTGATAGAAGAGACTAGGCACTTGAACTTCTTTGCAGATGCCACCTGCCCCTGTCCACCATGATTTATTAGCAATCTTGCAAAGACTTAGACTTGGTTTGAAATTTCAAAAAGAAGAGAAGGTGTTTTTTGCAAGCAGACCTTTGCAAGAAGAGAAGGTAATGAAACATTTAGATTTCATAGCAGTGCCTTGGAAACCTCTCTTTCTGCAATGCAATATCAAAGATATTGCAAGAAGTGCCTTCTCTTGCTTTGGAATTTGAAATTTTTGTATGATAGGGGAAAGGACTCAATAGCTGAGAATCCTAACTTTGCACTTCTCAAAATTCTACATGGAAAATTTAAATTACTACCTAATTTTTCTAGAGTAGCTTACTTGGCAAGCCCTCTACTTATAACTAAGGTTTCAAGGCCACATCATTATGCTTTTTCACAAGGTGTCCAAAACAGCCCCAAAAAAAGTTAGAGCAATTGTCATGTAAAAAGGGTACCCATACTTGTGCAGCTGATGTAACATCATGTTATTGGCTACTTTTTACAACTAAGTGTACATTTCATACAATTATGAGTAGTCATCACAACTATTGGTGCAATGTTGTTAAAAAAATTGAACATTAAATCAACAAGTGTGGGTATTAAATCAGTGAGTGTGAATATTAAGTCAACAACTCCTATCACAACCATTGGAACGTTCACATATTGAATCCTTTCCCTAATCTCTATTCACCCTTATTTTACTAGCCCAATAAAAAAATAAAAATAAAAAAAATTAATATATGTTAAATTTAAAAAACTTGCACTTTTGTTAGCTGAAACATCACATTAATAGGAACTAATAAAAATCTCAACTAAGAGTGGTCGGTGCTAGTAGTGTTTAATCACTAGTTAACTCGCAAGCCCTCCGCAATAGTTACTATCATATGCATGGCAGGAAATAAAACTATTAAAGTTGAAGCTAACAGGAACTTTATACCTTTAAAATAGCTGAACTAGACAATTACATCAACTTCAAAATTATTGTAGCTGGTCCATCCCACTTTAAAGATGCATTATTCAACAAGAATATTGAATAAATGAAAAAGTTGTCTGCCATTCAGAAAAGTAGATGTCAATAAATTGTATAGGATGGGATTGTGTTGTTTATCTATCGAACCATGTCCGACCAAATCCATCATCATCACAAAAAGTAATGGTGAGCTTAAAAAAAGTAGTCACATGCATCAACTTTAAAATTGCTTTAACTGGTCTCCCCAAGACATAAGATTCTTCTCACACTGCATATAACTCGTTTCCCAGCTTTGGTTATACGCATTTCACTATTGCAGTATTCTTCTTCAACCATCTCAACATACATTTCGGCACACAAGTCATCTGGGTACATCAAGATAAAATACTGCAATATCTTTTCTCTTGCCGCTTGCCGCCATTGCTCTTCGACATCAGAAGTGTTAGGCCTGGACACCTCCCAATGCCATCCATCCAACAATCTCATATGCCCTGATCAATACATTGAAAAGGCAGCAGCAATAATAGCAACCCCACGCTTGCTGCTGTTCATTTGTATCCCTGTGTTTTTAACTCTCTTATTCCAACAAAAAGGAGTGTTGAGCCCTGTGTGTTCGCCATCAAAACACTGAAACCTCAACATTGTAAGGCTTTGCTTAAGATGGCTTCGGAAATACAGGCGGTGCCCTGTCATATAAAGTTAGTTGAGAGAAGCTACTATACTCCACCACGCTGGCGTTTAGCAACTTTTGAAGAAGCAACTCGTAATCTAGAGATGATTAAGCAGCAGGATCTCCTCAAGGAATGGCAGACGGCTCGTCTTCTTGACGGCTGGATAAGTGGCCCACGTCATAACTTCCAAATAGGAGATGACTTCAGAAGCTGCTTGGGATACATGCTTCTTATACAACTCCAGTCACCAACAACCTATAGCTCGGGTATATTGTTTTGTTCACATATCTTCTTATATTCTTTTGTTTACATTATCTTACGCTATACTTGTGCATTCAACAGGGAGCTCAGATCATGCGAGGAGCAGATATGAAGATGTTCCCCTCACCCTCAAAGGCAGAGAAGTGGCTTTGCTTTTGTGTGCTGAAGACTGGAATTTTGAAGTTTTGTACTGGCTGCTCAACTTTTGGGAAAAAAAAGAGCCTTTCAACCCAGTAGATGTCAGAGAGGGCAACATATCTTTCAGCAATAGAGGCAAATTTGAAGAGATGAACACAGTGATAAGTCACATGGGCAGAATACTGGGAGAAGAACGACTTCCCAGTGAGAAAGCGACGAGGAGGAATTTTTCTGTTGAGTCGGTTAAAGAAGTGATGGTTAACTTGGGAAAGTCCTGTTTGGACAAGTTCAGTGAGGAGCATAAGAAGATCCTTGGGCAAACCTTTCTTGATCAGATAGAAAGAACGAGCAGATATGTAAGTGACTCAAAAGTGAATTGGTTTCGAGAATTCGCCTCTCAAGAAGGCACATCAGATGCTATCTGGAACTTTTTCTGGTACATCGTCTCCTCCATTACTCTATCACAAATGGTATATATAATTCTTCCTTTCGCGTTGGAAGAATGGAAGACTGAAGAGTGTAAGACGAGAGGCCAAAGAGATTTCTGTATGTCCACTTTCGTACTCTATCATCTCTCCATATGTGTAAACAGTGAGATTAACATGATTTTTGGACAGGCATATAAGGATGCAGTAGGTGATGATCGGCAACGTTTCAACGATATGCTGAAAAATGCATCCTTCTCCTGCTACGGAGAAGCTCGAAATTACGACGTTCTCAACAATATTTTAATCTATGCAATAGATTTTGGTGTTGTCAATATAGTGAAGAAGGTATTAGAGTGGGGCGCACAGCTACAAGCGAACCTTGGCCCAGCCCAACAGAATATGGCTCTATATTATGCTATTCAGTGTAATAATGAGGAAATTGTGAGAAGTCTTTTCGACAAATGTGATTCAAAAGAGCAGTTGGCGAATGCAGCAAACAAAGAAGGAGTGACTGCTCTTCATTGGGCGTGTAGGAAGAGCGTAAGCATGTGTCGAATGATTGTTGAATACGGGGGAAGGCCGGATGTTAGAGACAATAGAGGCCGCCTCCCCCTCCACTATGCTGTTCAGAGAAGGAAGACAGATGTTATATATGTGCTGATTGGGGAAGGGAAGGGGGATAAAGTGCAGAGTGAAGATTTCAATGAAAGGATGGCAAAGATGGTTACATTGAAAGACAATGATGGAGTGAGCGCTCTGGATATGGCTGTCAAGAACAATAACATAAAGCTGATGATAAAGCTATTGTCGGTTTCTCAAGAAGCGGTAGAAACATATATTGATAAGGTTGATTCTGCCAAGCTTCTGCGGGAGTTTGTCTCTGAAGGCAATATGGAAGTTGTAAAAAGACTCTTGGAGAGCGGAGCAGATCCACTTGCCTGCGATGAGCATGGCCAAACAGCTTTGCATCATGCCTCTATGTCTCAAGACGCCTACAAAGCAAGTGGGTTGATAGAGTTAATTCTCAACAAATGTACAAGCGAGGAGGACAAGAAGAAATGGGTAACCAAACAAGATGATATGGGTAAAACGGCTCTCCATGTTGCAGCTATGAAAGGACATGAACGCCTCTGTTACTTCCTTCTCGGAAAAAATGAAGACATTCTACAAGTAAAAGATAGAGATGGGCGAACAGCTCTCTTCGAAGCAGTTAAAGGAGGCCACTACAATGCTGTTTCTAGCCTACATGGTCACAGGGATGGAGATTCCATTGTTGACCGCAGCGGGCTGACACCATTGCATGTGGCAGCTTCAGAGGGCAGAATGCGTATAGCTGATTACCTTCTCAAGTTATCAGGCAAGCCTAAAGCATATGTGAGGAAAACAGATGTGTATGGACAGACGGCGCTTCATAAAGCTGCGAAAGGGGGACACGCGGATATCATAAAAGTTTTGTTACACTGGGGAGCTCATCCCCTTCTCGAAAGAGATTGTGATGGCAGAACGCTATTCCACTATTTAGTGCAATCAGAATTAAGTGGAGAGGATGGGAAGGAAGTTGCGAAATTGGTGTTAAAGAAGTGTGTATCCGATGAAAAGAAATTGCTTTTGCTGTGGGCCTCCGCTGCAGGGTTAGGCACCGCAGACCAAAATTTAGGCGATTCTCCTCTCAGAAAATTCCTTGTAGAACAGAAGAATGGTATCACGGAAAAACTTAAAATAACAGGAAAGGAAAACAATTTGCTAAAGACAGCTGCGTGTCTGGGAGATATTGACCTCACCAAAGAATTGCTAACCAGGGGTGCTCAAATCGGGGACATTGACGATGAGCACTGGAGAAGCAGTTTAAGCGATAAGGATAAACATAATGTTGACACAGGTATGTTGCTCGAAATGATGCACGAGCCTCACCCCCATTAGGAGATCCTTATTGAATTACGCATGTTATTCACCATGTGCAGTTTTAGTTAACATTTAATTTGCATGTAGTTGATTCACATGTTGATTTTCCATGCCAAATTTATGAAGGAAAACATTTCAGTTTACTGTCCATATTTAGATAACATAATCTCTATAAAAGATTGTTCTTGTGTTGTTTAATGCACACCCCCCATAATGAGAATGAAGTACAGATGAAAGACCTCATTAGTGAGGCATCATCTAATCCACCCATTTTATTGAATAAAAGAGTCCTTTGTGTGTAAACAAATTTTTCTTATTTGTGTTTATTCTCTGTATTTTTTTGCTCTAGTTGTGTTTCCAAATCTATAACGTATTCCAAATCAAACTTGAACTTGAATTTTTCTGTATAGCTATATATAATTACATATTCGAAGTCTGATATTATGTTATTTTTCTGCGCCTGCTTGTTTGCAGTTTGGAAGCAACTACAAAGCATTGCTGAACAGGGAAATGATCTGCCAACAACATCCGACAATCTTGGTAAAATATAATGAAATAATCTGGTTTCCTTTTCTAAAATAAATTAAATGTTTAAACCTTTTTTTAAGAACATGCATATCTAAAATAAAATTATTATTAATAATTTAACAGGAAGAAGTGATTTTGCACATGGCCTTGCCGCATTGCTTTTGAACCCTTATTTAAAACCTCCCATTACAGTGGGCATTTCTGGCAGCTGGGGTATGGGAAAATCCAGTCTGATGGTACAGGTATGTTTAAAATCATATGTTTAAAAAAGTCTTCTGCTTAATCATAACTTGAATATGTTTGACCTAAAGTATAGTTCGCTTCCATTCAATACAGACAGAGGGCATTTTGTTGAAGACAGCCGCACAATTGGCATTATTGCCATCTGAAACGTCAAGTTCTGAAATCTCAAGCTTTCCCGGTTTCAAAATCTTGGAACATACAGAAAAGGGCAGAAACAAATATCACCAAACTCAGAGATGCATAGATTTATTGCTCCATGAAAAAGCGAAAAAGGTAACTACTTTCAAATTATGAAAGAGTAACATAAATTATATCAGGCAAAAGAAAACCAAGGTAAAACTCAAATTTGTAGAATAATATAACTCTTTATGTTAAATCATTTCGGCTAACTCAATGTCTAATGTGCTTGTTTACTAGGAACAATCACTCCCTGAATTTTTAAATGTGTACGAGGCTAAATATCATCATATTTTTAAATCACTAGCAGCCATGGATAGCAGTGACATGGTAAATCTCTTAGTTTTAGAAAAGCTTTAGTATTGCCTTCTGGTATAATCTGGTAATTCTTTTGTCTAACTATTTCCTAATATTTGTTCTCAGTTCGAAGTAAAAGGTGAACAATCACTGTCAGAAGTTGATCATCCAACAAAGGGAACAAAGGTCTCCTATATTTCATGTTCTCTGTTGAAAGTAAAAGGTCAACAATCACAGTTAGAAAACGATTCTCCAACAGAGGGAAGTGTGCCTGCTATATTAACCATCCGATATAACGCTTGGAAATACAGGAGTGAATCAGAAGCCTTAGCGGGCATGGCAGTAGAAATAACAAAAGGAATGGAAGGAATAATGACAGATGCCCAATGGTTGAGCACATGTGTGAGAAACACATGGAGAAAGCAGAAACAGGTCATCTTGATTGAAATTATATTTCCATGCCTGCTTGCGGTGTTATTGGCCACCTCGTTTACCTGGATCTTATGGTTGCTGCTGGATAGATACCAGATCAAGGAATCATTGCAGCTAAAATACGCATCTTTCCCTCTAACTGTAGTCATTATGGCATGGGCTCTGGCAAAGAAAGTGATGAGCACAGTAAATCCAGTGAGTGCTCAATTAATGAATTATATGAAACTTCCAGACCACACTGAAAAGCTTGGTTATCAGGAACGGGTAATCTCTGACATTACTTTCTTGAAAGAGGAAATTAGCAAAAAGCCGTATTGTCTGTGCACTGCTGCTTCCTACATATGGAATTTCATAACAGGGTCTTGCATTATTTCTTTTCTATCTTCTAAATACGATGGAAACAACATGCCCAGTTGGATACCAAGTGCTAATATTAGAACAGTTGTATTTGTTGACGATCTTGATCGATGTCACGAATCTATCATTCTCCAGGTAATTTTAGAAGAAATTTAGTTTCAATCAAAAAATTTAACTGCTTAGCCATTGACAATGTTCTAAAATAAATTTTTATGCTACATAGGTTTTGTCCGCTATTAATCTGGTATTAGCTGTCTGCGAAATCAGCGTGGTTCTGGGAATGGATAAAGAGTTGATCCAGAGGGCAATAATGAAAAGGCATGGAGACAAATCCCTTAAAAATAGCAAATTAGCAGACAAGTATTTACAAAAGATAATACAACTGCCGTTAGACCTTCCTGACCCCAGTCAAGAACAATCAAGGAATTTTTTGGATCGACACTTGGGAGTCTTCCAAAAACAAAGTAAGGAAGGCCATTCAGACTCACAGACAAATGATGAAGACGATTCCATACGGCCAGAAATAGATAGAGCATACAATGATCTATTTTCTCCATTAGAACGTTCAAAGGTATCTATGCGGAAAATTTTACAAGAAACGATTGGCTCGACGACTCCCATCTCAGGTATGATATGAAACAAAAGTAATGTTTTGAGGACTCATATCTGCTTTGTATTTTCTAAATGTCTTAACTAGAGCATCTGATTTATACATTTTTGCACACCTTATAAAGAAGCCAATAGCTCAACAGAAACAACAGTAGCTCCACGACAAGCCCAAAATGCTGAAGGAATTCAGGGCGTACATGCAATAAGTATGTCCAAACATTTTTACAATACTCTGGTAGCAAAGTTATAGGCTCTGCAATTTTACGGAGGATATGTCTGCTTTGTAGTATCTAAATTTTGTAACTGATTGACAATGCTTTTTAATTAGCAGAAATAGGAGAGGCTCCCCCACAAATAGCACCATCTGAAGGAATTGAGGGCCCAGATAGCAGAAGCATGATAATAAGGTTTTACAATAGTCTGATATCAAAGCTACGTAACAGTTGTAACTGTCGACGCTCAACAGAAACACAATCAGCTGAAGGAATTCAGGCCGCACATGGAACAGGTGTGTCCATATGTTCTTACAATATTCTGTTATCAAAGTTGTTTTACAGTTATAATTTTAATCTCTCCATTTCACGCTAATTTTTATAATAATGAATGAAAAGTGGCAAGCAAGGAGAACAAATAATAATGCAAGGCGATTATTAAGAAAGACAATATACCAACTTTGAAAATATGCATTCAAAATGGTTATTTTGCTCACCAAAATATCTTGTATTTATCTAAATGCTTGGCTTCGTTGTTGAATATACCATTCACAGAAATATTGTTGAGTTTCTTTCTACATTCGCAACTACAATATCATTTGGTATTTACTTGTATTTCTATTAATTTTAGCTGGCCTTGATTACTATTAGAATAATTATTAGTAATTCAGACGAATTCCATGATCACTAATGAATGACTGGGCATTAATAAAATTACATCTCTTTGGCCAACGTATCATAAGTCAGATCCCAAAACGGAGTTAACGGTTATCTACAACTCACACATTTTTTTTTATCTATTGATACAAACTAACTATTTATTCATATGTAAAAACTATTGAAAATAAGACAAATTAGATAAGAAAAGTAAAAATACGGGTACAAAGATCTGATTTTTAACCCCTTACTTGTCATAGGAAATTGTATGACAATTTTTTCATTTGAGGCCTTTCATTTTACGTTTAAAAACTTAATTTACAAATAACGTTATATAAAATCTTTTGTATTTAAATATTTTTCTCAATTTAATCAAAATACATATTATATATGAAAAATTATTTTTTTATTTTTTTATTTAAAAATATACTATAATTTAAAGATTAAAGCTATTTTCATTTAAGATTGAAGCTACCCTAAAACAATGCATCTATTTTTTTTTTAAAAGAAACAAAAATATGTGTTTTTTCATTAGTCATGTAGATGTCTTATATAGAAAAAAATTATAAAACAATGATAAATTAGTACCATATGAAAAATCTTTAATTTATTAAGTTCCTAAATTCATACGAAAAGGATTTTTGAGGCGACGAAGAATGTTGTGTGTTGTCTTTCTGTTGTAGGTAGGCCTCATGCCCTAGTCGTATCCTCTATTCTTTGAGTTGGGTATCTTATCCTTGGGAAAACAGTTTGGTGGGGGGCAATTTTTATCTATCCTAAATGTGGAGGGGGTTCTTTTCTTGTTGTGTAGGGGTTTGTAGGTGGTTGTAGTGGTAGACTGGTAGTGTGTGGGTGTGGTGGGCTTGGGCTACTTGCCCATTATGTTTTTAGGTGTCTTGTTTATGTTGCGGCTCTAGTCCTATGGAGTTTGGTGGCTTTTTGTTGTAGTTCTAGGTTTTTCTTTTCCTTTCTCTTGGTACTAGGGCTTGAGTTTATATTTTTTGCTTGATTATGGAGGGGAGTGAAGCTTCTCCAAGGCCATTGGTATTTAAAAGTATGGGTTCAATAGAGCCAGCATAATCTTTGCATGCAGATGATATGGGGAATTTGAGTAAGATCTTGATAGAAGTTGGCTCTTCTTTCAAGACAAACATCCCAAGATTAAGAAAGTAAATGGTTGTTTGTAGAGGAGTCAAGATCAGCTAGTCCTAGTTTTCTAGCCTGGAATGGTCTCTGAAGATGTTACCTCTTTGAGCAATCATGCATTTGCAATTTTATGGGGCTTCAACTCTCTATGCTTTCTCTAGAGTCCTCAGTATGACAAGTTTGGAACCCTAAAGGCCCGATATGGATCTTATGATGGCTACCAACAACTATTTTATAGTGATTTACTTGTACATGGTGGATAGAAACAATGCCTTTGAAGGAGGTGCTTACTTTTTTAATCGGGTTGGGCTCTTCATCAAGCCATGGCATGTAGGGTTTAATTTTGTTGGGGAGCTTCCCTCAAAAGTTCCTCTGTGGGTTTTTCTTCATAAACTCCTGCTTTAATTTTAGAGGAATGATATTCTTCATTTGATTCCTCTCCTTCTAGGCAAACCTATGGGCTCTACTACTCAAACTCAAGTTAAAAAGGTAATTTATTATGCTCACATATTTGTGAAGTTTGATTTAAATATTTCAAGTTACCAGATTTTGTGAATATTTCCCTTGGATCATCCTCCTGGATTCAACAAATTGATTGGGAGGCGATTCTGTTTAGATGACGTATTTGTCATGAATATGGCCATTTACAAAGGAATTGTCCTCAACTCAATCTAGTTACTGTTGTAAGTAGTGGTCTTGCAAGTTTTGTCCCTAAGGATGATAAGAGGAAGGCTCCTTTGGTTGAAGGGGATACAAACAAAGAAGGTTTCCTTCCTATTAGACCTCATAATAAGGGGAGAGGGCAAAAGAGAACATGGAAGGATAGGCAATATTTTGAGAACTTTAGTTGGTTTGAGGCATTGGAAGATTTGGTTGAAGAAGAGAGAATTCTTGTTGACATGTCGTCTAGTGCTAAACCTTTGGGAATTGATCTGTCTAAAGATAGTGGGAATAATAATAAGGATTTGGTTTTGGTCTAGAATACTAGGAGGGGAAGATATAGACATACCTCTCAAAGTCTTGGTGCTCCTATTCCAAGTGAGACACATGTCATGGAAGATACTGGTACTATACAAGTTCTTGTCAAGTCTCCTATGAAAGAGAGTTTGGGACCTAAGTAAATGTATTGGGACTTTATAGGCCTTGGATTTGCATCAAAATCTTTCAAGAAGGGTCCTTTAAAGAAGATCTCAAAAGTAGGTCGTAAGCCAGATCAAGTGAAAGTTAAGTTAATTGGTGAGACTTTAGTAGAATCCCGATTAGTGAAGACTATTGACTCCCATTTCTTCCACTCATAAATGATTTTTATATCATGGAATGTGAGGGGTATGAATACCATCCCTAGACAAATGACTATTCATGAGTTAATTGACTCATTCTCCAGATATTGTTTTTAATTAGAAAACTAAGTTGACAATGGATGGTTTTCTCAACAAAGCTCCTAGAGTTTGGACCTGTGGTATGTGTTAGTTGTTGGAATAATGGAATGGTGTGTACTGAGAGGGGAGGGGTGAATCAGTACCCTTAATTTTTTTTTATCAATTAACCCTTTAGTAATCTTTACTTGCATTACCGACCATTGATGCTTTACTACCTTATGCATGTAATGTCAAAACATAAACTTAATTACATGTAAACATTCATGAAATTCATGTACACATAACATAAGAATTGGTAACACAGAAAACCCATGTTAGAAGGTAAAAACTGCGGTGGGGATGAAACCCACAAAGCACTACGAAAAGTCCATTCCAGATTGTGTATGGGGTTCATCCAAGAGGTGTACTTGAGATCAGAGACCTAAGAGATGTGGAACATAGGAGTGCCCAAGCATAAGACTTTGTAGAGGTAATGAAGGATATTCACCATTAGGTGAAGGGTCAGTTAGAAGGTACTGCAAAGAAGTACAATCAAAGAAACAATCTGAGAAGAAGAGACCTCCAATTTCAGATAGGAGATATGGTGATGGTTCATTTGAGAAAGGAAAGACTTCCCAAGGATAAGTACACAAAGCTCATGATGAATAGGATAGGAATTTGTAAGATCCTAAAGAAATATGGTAAAAATGTCTATCATATTGATTTATCACCTGATCTTGCCATCTCACCCATATTTAATGTTTCAGATTTGATTGCATGCAAAGGTTCTTTGGATGATTTTTTTGCTGTAGTTGATCAAGAGGTAGCAGAGAAGAAATGGGTTGAATATTTGCCCAAGAAAGAGCCTTTAAAACTTGACTGCATATTGGATACAAGAGTGGAAAAGAGGATTAGGATAAATATATACCATGAGTACTTGATTAAATAGAATAATCACCCACTAGAGGATGCAACTTGGATGACTGAGGAAGCTATTTTGTAGATAGGATCTACAGTAGCAGACTTAAAGACTCAAGGTACTTGAGTCATTTTTTCCCTTAGGAGTATGGTGCAGGAGCACCACTTCAATGCTAGGTCTCTTAGGTTCTTATAAGATAGGAAGAGAGTGTTTGTGTTTGTGTTATGGTTTTAGGTCCATTGGACCTCTTTGCTTTGCAATAAGCCCTTATGTAAGGCTAGTTGATCCTTGGTGCCTTTATAAGCCTTGGGTCAAAATTAGTCAAAGTGGCATAGTTTACATATTTTTTGGTTTCTTAGGTGATTTAGGGTTTTTGTGAGTCTATTCATAGCCATTTGGACCTTAGGAATTCAATAGGTCCTTAGAATGCAAAATTGTTGTAAAATTGCAAAAGTTGCATTAGTAACTTTTCTTGCAAAATGTGAATTTACCCACCCAACGGATAATTAGTTTAAAATTGGTTGGAGACATTGGTTTTGGTGGATATTAGACCCAAAAAATCCAATTTGATTGGAGGTTGTTAAATTTATGTTTGGTGGAAGGATTGAAGCAATACAAGTTTTGATTTTCTCAAGAAATTCCCTATTTTTTGTACTGTATGGTAGATCAGTGATTGGCATGGTGTTGAATTTGATATATTTGGAAAGGGTAATGAACTAGTGTCCTTTTACTTTTTGTTTGAATTCATTTTGTGTAGGAATAAATGAGAACCATCTATTTTGGTTCAGTCTGGTCAAGAAAGTCTCTTTTCTAGGGTGTGGCAGAGATGGAGGCCTAGTAGCATTCTCACCATTAGATTCTCACAACCATTGGAGGGATTTTAGTTGGGGGACTAACCTTAATGATTCTAGAAGGCCAGGCTTGGGGAGGATTGGCTGAGAATTTTACCACTAAGCCCTAGCCAAGAAAGCCCCATGTGCTTGGTTGAGAATTTATAAAGTTGATGGTACAATCAGGCCTATCGAGTGGATCTATTGAATATAATGATGGAAACAGTGTCCAAAAAGGTAATTTTACCTGTCCAAGTGTTGACTCTATTTGGGGATTGGTCCATTTGTTAGTTTCTTTGTAAAGTGAGCCAATTAGCCCTATTAGGTCTCTAAGGACAGTAAATGCTAAGGGGGTGTAGTAGAATAGACAAATTCCAAGTCTTTCATTTATGATAGAAACCTAAAAAGGGTAATCAAAAGTGGCATTTTATTGAGGACCTTTGGGAAAGTTTCAAGTTAACCCCTGGAAAAAGTGAACTTAGGGCTACAAGGAATTAGCCTTGGTAGCTAGACCAATCTGGACAGTTTTTAACAACTTGGTGTTTTGGGCCTTGTGGAATAGTCAAAAGGTATCCAAAAAAATTGAATCACATGTGTAGAACCCTAATCTACTCCCTAAGGTTAAGGGTGTAATTATTGACGTCTCTTGGCATGTTGAGCCTTAGAGGCAAAGAGTTGAAGAAACTTAATTAAGGAGTTGAAGAAACTTAATTAAGAGTTAAAGGATCTTTAATGCTTATAGAGAATGTAAGGATTTACAAGTCACTTGAGGGAATGATCAATTTTTAAGGATTAATTAAGGAGTTGAAGAAACTTAATTAAGAGTTAAAGGATCTTTAATGCTTATAGAGAATGTAAGGATTTACAAGTCACTTGAGGGAATGATCAATTTTTAAGGAGAAATAGGTTATGATCATCACTTTTGAACAATTTTTATTGGGTTCACTAGGCTTCCACTACCACCTCCACATTATTTATTTTAAATATGCAATAAGGGCTATGGTGCTCTTTTTTGGTTGGATTCCCAGGATGACCATTCCCCTGTTGTGAACCCATTTCCTCATCTTCCACCTCTTTGTAATATTTTGTCTGATGCTAACTAGAAAGAGGTTGAGGATTATAAGACTGCCAATATTATGGATCAATTTGAGGTGGCTTGCTCAAAGGATCCTCGGGAGTGGCCAAATGGGGATAATGTGCAGGAACAGTAGGAACTTGCTAAGACCCTAGCAAGCAGGTTTTTTAGTTCTCTTAAAGGAGGGATACTCTATCCTAGGGTCCTGATCCCAAAAGTAAATTCTCTATTGTCTCGGGCTATTTGGAGCTAGATAGGAATAAATTATCTTGGCCAAAATGTAATTTTTTCTTATGGTTATTGGCTCAAGATAACTGTCTCACCTAACAAAATTTGTGTAAGAGGGGTTTTTATGGTCCTTCTATCTATGTTCTTTGTTATAATAATAAAGACTTTTCTTCTCATCTTTTTTTTCCCAATGTGAGCATTCTAGAGTGATTCAGCATTAGTGGTGGGAGGCATGACATCACTTGTGTCCATGTTACCACTTTGGTGAAATTTTGGGAAAGTCTTGAAAGACCTCTAGGTAAAATCTCTTTTCTGCAGGTTACCTGGGTAATTGGTCATATTCTCATTCTTTAGAATCTTTGGTTAGAGAGGAATCCTAAACTATTTCAAGATTATAAAATGGAGAGGCTCAAGTGTGAAGAAAAAATGTTAGCTGACTTCAATAAATTATTTTTGAAAAATGTGACCTTTTGTGGTGATTGATCCTAGCAATCATGATGTTATTAAGAATTAAAATTTGGGGAAAAGTAGTGGGGCCTTCAAGGTTGGAGAAAGGCCTTAACATGTGAAACAAAATATTCATTGGGAAGGGAGATGGATTCCTTCTCCTAATGGAGTTCTAAAAGTTAATACTAATGGGTCTTCCCATAGGAATCTTAGTCATGCAAGAATTAGGGGCATTAGGAGAGCCCACAATGGTGGTGTGGTGTTCTTTTCATTTATTTATAAAGGGAAGCATTCTAATAATTTGATGAGGGCTGAGTCTAGTTTACATGTTGTTGAGAGAGGGTGCTCCCTTGGTTAGAGGAGAATCATTTATGGGTTTGATCCTCATACTATTGTAGATTTATTGAATGAGCGAAGGTTAATGGAGTTAACTAGCAACTTTCTTTAGTGGCTAATCAGATTTTGAATCTTTGTAGCTTCTTGGAGTATATTTCTTTCTGTCATATTTGTAGGGAATGAAACAAAGTGATGGACTGTCTGGCTAAGTGGGATTCTGAGCATCTTGAAGAATGAGATGTTGGGGATTGAGGTTATTACGTCCAAATTATTCTGAGACTTCAGAAAATCTAATCATGGAAGATGGAAATATGTAATGTTTTGTTTTATGTTGTACTTATTTCTTTATATTGAATAAAATTTGACCCCTTTAAAAAATAAAAGAGAATTCATACCAAAAAATATTGTTTTTGATATTAGTAGCAGCAAGAGGGTGCTGACCCGAGGTACAAATTAGCTAATAGGACAGACTTAACAACATATTAAATCAGTATCGTCAGCAGTAGTAAAACAAGTATACTATCTACCTCTATCAAAAACCACAACAAAAAAACTGAACCAGTAGCGGTAAGTGTCCCAAAAATTAACAGTATCAGAGTTAAGCAGTCAAAAAGAAATACGAAGCCACGCAAGGCTATTTAAAAAAGTATTAATCTTAAAACAGAAATGAATGGTCCAAAAAATGGGCTTGGGGTCCGTAGTGTGGTAGCACCCCATCCCGCACTTCATCTTCAGCTAGATCCCTTCCCATCCTATAAGCGCTTTGACAGAAGCAGGTCCGCCCACTCTTCATTGAGGAACTTGAAGAGTTCTTTGTTTCCATCCACTGACTCCCCCTCCCAGCCGAGGCTTGTTCATTCAAAAGGCAGAGGGTAGTGGAGGAGGCGTGCATTACTTTCAGAGCGAATTTACTAACATCTGCCAACCTCCTATTGGTGTTAGCCAAGTCCCCATTCAGTTTGGCCACCGAGTTCTCCAGATTAACCATCTGGAATTTAATTCTTCCCACCAGGCTAGAGCCCACAACAGACTTAGGGTCCTCAATCTTGTTATCTGGGCTAGAAATGTCTTTACCCACCTCGGCCACATTGTCCTATTTTTCAATTTTACCCTCTTCCTGGTCTGTATTAGTCTGATTGTCCTCCCTACTAGGGGACTCAACCGAAACATCCTCTTTATCAAAGAGCTCCTTCATTGCCCGTTTCCCTTTTTCTTTGGCAAGCCGGGAAGACCGGCGAGTATTGGTGGGTAGAGAGTCAACATTTAGGGGCAGTCCAGGTTAATATAGATCTTTTTGCCCTTTTTAGCAGGTTGGGGAGAGTCCTTAGGGTTAGGTCATGCTTGCTGCCGTTATAGGGAGTATGGGTCAGGCGGAGACCAGAGGATTTAGGGCTAACCACAGGGGTAGAACCGCTAATGGAGTCTGAAGGCGAGGGAATGCCTTGGTTTAGGGAGACTAATGGGGAAAGATTGTGTTGAGCCATTTGGGTAATTTCCACGATGGGTGGAGGGCAGAGAGCCCGGTGGAAGTGGTAAATCCTAAAGATAAGCCCTTGGTGCAGGAAAATGGATTTTTTGCCCAGAGAGATGGCCTCATTGACGGCCACCACCATATTCTCAAGAGAATGCAGAAGGTAAAAATGCATTGAAATTAACAATTTATGGCTAAGATGATTAAGAAAGGGAAGGTGATAGTTGTAGAAAGTACCAAACCTGCCCTCCAAGGTGAAATATTTCATCACGCTCTTACACATCTTCGGCCAAAATTCTAGAAGATCCACCGTGCTATAACCCCCATTCTTAGACACAGGTTTATTGTCATTTGCAAAGAACTGGTCGAACTCTGTTCTGGCCTGGGTTTTGGTGGTTTTCTTCCACTTTCTGCCCGTGGTTGCCATGCCCGTGGCTTTACCAATCACCTCCTCGTTGATCTCAAAGGCGATGCCATTAATAGTAACTCTTCTCTCACTCCAGCTTTTGACAAAATGGTGAGAAATCATCTCATCATGCCCGGCCAAACATTTCATGAAGGGTAAAATCCCACCTTCCTTGCAAAAATACATCACCATCGGGTCGAAGGTGAATTATTCCTCGATTCTGTCAGGTTCAATCTTATGGCAGTCCCCTCCCATATTTGCAAAGTAGTTCTGAGCGATCTTCACCCAAGAATTCCAGACCCAGATAGAATTGAAACCCTTCTCAGCAGAAAACCATAAAAAACCAAAGCAAGAGAAAAAGCTAAGCCATTGCGTGAAGTGCAAAAAATGGGGTAATAACTGGCCTTTAAGCATCTATCTTTTTGCGTATGAAAACCTACTAAAATAATTGTCATTAGGCACAAAAATCTCCGCTAAGGTCGCCACCGAGGTTAGCACGTGTGAGCGGCGTTGTAAACCATCATTACAATCAAAACAATCTTCACCAAATCCTTTAATAATCACCCTAAATCTCTAATGGCATAAAAAGACATTATGACACTTTATGAAGGGGTGATGCAAGCAATCCACCTCCTCTACCAAAAAGAGATCCAACTATCTGTGGTCATGTGGCCCTTCCAAATGCAGAAACCAGGCAAGCACAAATGGATATTGCTTTGGGGTCTGCCATTTAGTGCCGAATTCTAATTTTGATTTTCAAACATCACAGGTGTTGTTACTTTTTCTCGTTTCCTTCCCAAGCAGGTCCTGAGTGATTTTTGGTTGCTGATTAGCAACGCGCCAGCAACGTAAGCCATCCGTCTGCAATCGAATCAGCGACAAAATTCCCTTCCCTGTAAGTGTGCTTTATGGTGGACTGAGCAAAGCAAAGCATTAGCCTCTGGATATTCGAAAAAATATGGTCAACCTGCCATCCAGCTAAGGAGTAACCACCAGTAGCCTCAATAATGACCTTGGAGTCCCCCTCAATTTCAATCCTGGTGCAACCGCAGTTCAGGGAGAAATTTAATCCCCATAGGAGTGCCATAGCCTCAACCTGATTAACTGACTGGTCAATAAGGGGACCAACATAAGCGGCAACCAGGTTCTAGAGGAGTTTGATCAGCAGGTGCTAAGACAACAATTGCCACTCAAGGAGAGTGTCCTGGATGTTGCGGTTAGACACCCACGGGAGGTTGAGTCTTGAGATAATCTCCTGCCAAACCCCGTCAACAAAATCACAGTGGAGCAAGATATGATATGAGCTTTCCACATCTTTCTTGCATAGGCAACAATGGTTGGCAAGGCTAAACACAGGTTTAGCAAGGTTGTCGAGCGTGAGGATTTTCCCATGAAGGGTAGTCCACCAAAAAAATTGAATTTGGGGATTAATTGAGGTTGCCAGAGCTTCCTCCAAAAAAAAACATCAGCCCAATCATTGATAAGCAGACCATAAGCCGATTTGACAGAGAATCCGCCGTGTTGAGTATGTCTCCAGAGCAATCTATTAGGTCTACCAATCAAAGGGATGCAGATCAAAAGCAGTAGTTCCCTAAGTTTATCAGCAAGATTGGTCAGGTCCGGTCTGAACTGGAGGTGCGGGAGGAGATCAATCCACTTTTTATTAGAGATGAAGTTGGAAACTTGGGAACCAACAACAAGGGACATGACATTCTTTAACTAAGAGAAACTGAAGTTCCCCAGAATGGAATCAGGTAGCTAGGGGTCATCCTAGAATTTGATGTCATGTCCATTACCCAACGACCAGATGGCTCCTTTTTCTATAATACTCCTGCATTTGAGGATGTTGTTCTAGATTTTAGAGCCGCCCAGGTGTCCAGGCACCATAAAGAGTTTACAGAAGTGGCCCCCATCCAGATACTTAGCTTCCATGATTCTGCACTAGTCAGCATTTCCCTATATCATGGTCCAAGCAACCTTAGAGAGCAGGGCCCTATTGAGGTTACGGATTTTCCTTAACCCCAGCCCCCTTAAGGTTTTGGGGAGACAAATAGTATCCCAGGAGACCAGTGGGAGGCATTTCTTCTCTTCTGATCCCGACCATAGGAAGGTGCGTTGGATCTTTTCTAACTTTTCAGCCATGAAGCCAGAGATTTTAAAAATAGACAAAAAATAGACTGGAATTCCCTAGAGGGAAGAAGCAAGGAGTTGAAGCTTACCAGCATTGCTGAGGAGTTTACCTTTCCATCCTGCCAGTTTCTTTTGGGTTCTTTCAAGGATAGAATTCCAGAAATCGTTCTTCACGTCTTTGACTGTTAGTGGGAGGCCAAGATAAGTGGCTGGAGGTTTGTCGGCCTGGCAACCCAAAATATTCAATATCTTTTTCTGGACCAATTCCTCAGTGTTGAAGAAGAACATCCAAATTTTGTGATAGTTGATATGTTGACCTAAGGTTGTCACATAATTGTCCAATATCTTTTTCCACTTAGCTACTTCTCTAACCGAGGAGACTCCAAAGAAGAAGGTATCATCGATAAACTGCTGCAAGATAGCAGGTTGCAAAGTGGTGGTTGCCTTGATCCCCACAATTTCTTTGGTGCGAGCCATCTCCATCATGTTCTGACCAAGAACTTCAGCAAGGAGGATGAAGAGGTAAGGGGACAGTGGGTCCCCTTGGCGGAGCCCTTCACCAGGGTAAAATTTGGTTCCAGGTTTACCATTGAATAACACCGAGAACCTCACAGTCTCCAAGCAACACTTACTAAGGTCTATGAATTGTTCTGAGAAGCTGAAAGCAGCCAAGACTTTGTAGAGGAAAGTCTAATGGACTTTTTCATAAGCTTTAGAGACATCCAGCTTAAGGGCCATCCCAGCAGCTCTGTTACGGTCAATGGAGTGAATGATATCATGGGTGGTGATGGCAACATCCATAATTTGTTTGCCAGGGACAAAACCTTTCTGATTGGGGCTAGTAATTTTGTCAAGCAGGGGTTTGATTCTGTTAACCAAGATTTTGGAAAAGACCTTATACAAAATATTGCACAGACTTATGGGTCTGAAATCCTCCATGAATTTTGGCTCCGCGCACTTGGGGACCAAAATAATAAGTGTCATTGAGTTGCTTTAAGAGTTTTTTGCATCTGATGAAATCACGAGCAGCATCCCAATACTCTTGGAAGAAAGCAAGGGGGAAACCATCCAGACCAGGGGCTCTTTAGGCTCCCATGGAGAAGACCGCCTTATGAACCTCCTCATCCAAGACCCTCGACAAGAGCATATCATTTTCCTCAACCGTGTTGTCCCTGGGGAGCTGCACAAAGATATTTTCCTAGAGAGAAACTGGGTCCCTAAGGGATGAATTGGTGAAAGTACTAGAGAAGTAATCAGTGGCTAGCCCTCCACGTTGGATAGGGTCTAAAATCTCCACTTCCCCAGGGTTCTAGAGTTTAGTGATGGAGTTTCTTTTTTTATGCTTACAGGCCGATTGATGGAAGAAAGCCGTGTTGCGATCCCCTTCCTTCAGCCACTAGACCCTGGATCTTTGCTTCCAGAAGACTTCCTCATTGGCCAAGGTATCTTTCCAGCTTTTCCTGGTATTTTCTTCCTCCAATATAATTCCTCTAAAAGGTCACCCCTTGCCATTTTTCCTTGGAGAGAATCAAGTTTCTCATTTAGCATCTTTTTGGTATGGAAGATGTCACCAAAAGTGTGCTTTCTCCATTCTTTAACCTCCTCTCTGAGAATCTCAAGCTTGGTAGCGACCCTGAACATTGCTGAAACTTTGACCGGAGTAGACCACCAATATTGAACCTTGTCGCGAAAACTAGGGTAAGAGGCCCACATAATCTCATATCTAAAGGGAGCTGTGTACTGATATCTAACATCCCACCCATTGGAGGAAAAGGGGGTTGTGTTCTGATGTCATTCTGGGGAGGGCAGCTAGGGAGGAGGTAGCGCTTAGGTCCCAAGTGGAAGAAAGTAAGACCCGATCCAAACGGACCTGAATTAGGTGGTTACCTTTCCTGTTGTTAGTCCAAGTGAAGGGGTTGCGCCTCAGCTCCACATCATAAAGACCACATTCACCCACAAAGTTGGCCAGGTCTCCCATGCTGATAGAATAGTCCATAATACCCCCGCATTTCTCAGAGGGAAACAGTGGAGAGTTGAAGTCTCCCGCAACCATGATCTTGGAATCTTGAAGATTGGAGATGGATATCTTTAGCTCATCCCAAATCCCCATTCTTCCCTACCAGGTATTTGGGGCATAAATGTTAAAACAGAGCCAAGTCTCCAGTGGGGAAGTGAAGGCTACAGCCAGGTGGTTGTGGGAAAAACTGTGAGCATCACCCATGACTTTGGAAGGGTTCCAAAGGGTGGAAATACCTCCCGAAGCTCCTTGAGCCTTAGAGTAGTAGAAATTGGCCCCAGGCCAGAGTCTTCCCCCTAACGCCTCAAAGTTGTCTTTAGACATTTTAACTTCTTGAATTAACAAAATGTTAATTTTATAATAAAAAAATGTATTGTTTAACAACAAGTTGTTTTTGGGGATTATTGAGTCCCCTAATGTTCCATGATAAAACAATCATTTCTTACCTTTTGGTTGAGGTCCAGGGTTTGGTGTCTTCCTGCAACAATCTCCTTTATTGTGCTCCTCTGTCTTTTGGCTCTGTTCGTCGGTTGTCCCAGTTTGGTGTCTACTCCCACATCCACTCTTTTTTTTCGGGTCTTCTTATTTTGGGTTTGCCATTCCTGGTCCCCAGTCAACGTGGTTCCCAAGGGTGTGGAGCATTCCAAGGCCATCGAGGAACCTGCGGTTAAAGGATTGAGAACAACTTCTACCACAGGGGGTGATGGAGGACCTTTGGATATGGAGTTTGTCAGTGCACAGACATTGAGTTTTGTCTGGACAAGCGCCAAGCCTGGGCTGGAAAAAGGTGGGTTTTCCAAACCCAAGTTGGGGATGTCGGGGTTGCTTACCACCTGCAAGGGGGCTACAGAGGTAGCAGTACTGCATTGCTTGATCTCCTCAACTGTGGTTTTCTCTTGCATAGTCCTCGTGGCTATTTCCCCCTCTTCCAGACCTGACACAACCTCTACTATCCCAGATACGAGATCATAGCCCTGAGTCATAGTCTCAACAACCCCTTTAACACTGGGAGTATTCCCCGTCAGGGGTGGGGGGATCGATCCCGAGGGAATCTCCTAGGCTTTCATCACCAGAGCAGCTTGCTTTAGCTTAGGTTCAGGCCTTTTGGGGGCCTTGCAATCCTTTCCTCGTGTGGCCCTTCGAGTTGCAACATTCACAGAAGAGGGTAGCATTCTCATAGACAATAGCTTGTGTCCATTTCCCTAGCTTAGATTTGAGGACGACAAAGTTAGGAAGAGTCTTATTAATAGACACATTCACACAAAAACGGGCAAAAACCAGACGGGATTTAGAGAGGGTTACAAGATCTGCCAAAATGTAGTGCCCGAAAGAGTTGCCAATCCATCTAAAATCTTGATCGTCCCAGAACTCAAGAGGCAAACCTGGGAGACGGACCCAGACAAGCGCCATCTTGTTGAGGTCCGCAGAGGGGTCAAAACCCGGTTTCCATTTGGCCAGGGTGAGAAGGTTTTTCCCATAGAGCCAAGATCCAGAGAGGACGAAAGACATGTCCTCAGTAGACGTAAAGCGGAAGAGAAAGAGACCTCTAGGCAGCGCTGACACCACCGCACTCCCCTTCAGTTTCCATTGGTTTCCCACCCATCTACGAACCATGTCAATAGAGGGGCGGAAGTTGAAGAAGCGTCCCACCAAAGCCAGGTTAAGCTCCGCCATGTTCTTTTTGACAACAGAGTTAGGGAGAGTGATCTCTGTTCCTTCCTCTGTTAGGATAGCGAGCGTTAGGGTGGGGTCGGATTCCACCTGGGTCCCAACCAGCGCACCTTTCCAGTTAGCCTTGGGAGCAGGGTGTGGCAGGGAATTCGAAGTACCTTTTCTAGAGATCAGGTCAGGTGTAGGGTCCCCAGGATGGGGGGGAGGTTCCCCCCCCCAGCAATCTCTGCCATGGCAAAAGTTCAAAAAATCTTTTTGGGCGGCAAAGTTGCAGACGATTTTTAAACATGCCCACTGGAATTGTTTTCATACCAAAAATTATTGTTTGCAATATATATTTATAATAAATATTATACAATGATATATTACATACTAATATTAAATGATAATTAATTATATATAGTTTAAAACTTTAATATAAATAAAACATTTCAATTTCTAATTTTTAAATTATGTTAATATAAATTTTAGAGTAATATTTATTTTTTTAATTTAGAAAAGTTATATATATATATATATATATATATATATATAATGTTGAATATTTTTGAATTCTTTTAATAAATTTAAATTTTTTTAATATATTACTAATATATTATTTTTTTATTTTTTAATATAAAATTGATAAAAATATGTAAATATAATTTTTTTTTAATATAAATTATAATAATCTAAATAATTTTATATAAATTTATATTTTTCTTATAACACAATAAAAGACATTAAGTATAATAAATTTTTCATATGAGAGTAGGAGTGACCATTAAATATGAGATTTGATGTTTGATAAAATTTATTAGGTTAAAAGTATGAACATGAGAGGCCAAATCTAATTTTATTTATCAAGTATTTGAGGCCAAATCTAGAGATCCAAACATACATACCCATGAACTAATTGGTTGAATCAAAATTTGTAAGGGGAGGTTGAATCAAAATTTGTAAGGGGAGATTTATCCATTTGTAGTTTGAATGAATGTGAGCAGGTAAATTATGGTCTATAGTAGACTCGAGTCCAGTGACATTATACAGTTTTCAAATTGTTCGATCAAGAATTTAAACTCCGTGATCAATCAAATTTTACGAGGGAAGTTTGGACATGAGGAAGTTAATGTTAATATTGTTAATGTTTACTTTCATTATTCTTTTATAATGAAGGAACAACTACAAGCAATCAGAACCAACATTGATGCAAAGTGACCATTAAGAAAGAAAAAATATAAAGTTGTATATACACATTCAAAATGGTTACTTTGTTTACCAGACTCTCCCATTCGTCCAAGCATATGCTTGGAGTACAGGCAAATTATTGCAACCATACATTGGTACTGAATTTGCTTTGCCTTATCATTATGCTTGCTTAATTGTTGAAATGTCATGCACAGATCAATTGTTTGACTTTCTTTTAGAATTTAGAACTAATTATTATTAGATATTAATGCTAGTAGTTTTAGTGCATCTATATTATTATTAAAATAACTTATACAAATTCCTTAATTAGAGTCGATTAAAACTCCATATAAGTAAAGGCATATGTTTATGCAGCTGAGTCAAAAGAAAGAAGAGAGTTAATTCCAATAAGGGAGCTGTTGTTCGTGAGGTACAGCGAAGGAGAGCGAGATGCGTTTTGCCACTTCCAAAGAATGGCTACAGATGTCAGGAAATTGCCTCGAGAGTGGAAGCGTTTCCTTACCTACCATCGACTGGTCTGGTATATCTTCATTATCAACAATATCTTCATCATAAACAATGAAACCAAGCATTTGGATGGATGGCAAGTCCAGTTGATTACTTGGATATTCATCTGCTGGGAATTTGAGGAAAACATAAATATTCTTGTACAGGTGTGCACAAGTTTAAAGAACATTAATTATATGTATGTGGGTGTGGTTGTGGGTTGCTGTGTATAACCCATTTGAGTGGTTCTAATATAGTTTGAGCTTTGTTCGCCTTTGTTTGCAGAGATGGAACGAGATTGGTCTTTTTAAAACCTATGAACAAGAGCTAAGATCACGATTAAAACCCAGGCCGGGACCGTCACTACGAGAGATCGTTGAGCACTGCATAAAGAAAGAGAGCTGGATTATGGCAAGCAATAAAAGTGAAAAGATAACTGTGAATTCCAATGGAAGAGATAAGGCGCCTAAATATTCAAAGAATTCTGAAAATAAAGACCCACCAGCAAAGAAATCAGAAGAAGACGTCAAAGAGAGGGATGGTAGAGATTCTAAAAATATGGAGGTTCCTGAAAGCAGCAACATAGAGCGAAGGAAATTGGAGGAAGATGCCAATGAAGGTGGAGAATGTTCTGAAAGCAGCGGAGTGGCAGGACCAGAGAACATTATCACAGTTTTGGAAGAAAAAAATGATAAGTTAGAGAAATCATTATTAATGGAACTAGATTCCCTCAAGAAAGAAATGAAGGAGCAGTTGGACGGTCTTAGGAAAGAAATAAGCCTGCTGAAAGAGCGAGATGAATCCCAAGAGGCTTGCAAGAGTGAAAAGAGGGCCGAGGAAAAGAAATTGAAGTCACGAAGCTGGCGGAGATTGAAATCTGCATTGCAGAATTATGATGTGTCAATGGAAGGCATACAAGCTTTCCAGAGGTTTAGATTCTACTGTGAAGCGGGGCATCTGCAATGGCCATTGCATCGAGAGGAGGAGGAGAATGAAGACTTTTTATAAAGTTTCCACAGGTCAAATGGATCATTAATATGCTTTGTTGACGAGTGCCACAGCTACATTAATATGCTCGAGATCATATTTTAAAATACATTTTCTGTGTTCATGTTTAATATAAGTTTAAGCCCTCTGAGAGGAGATCATAGACCCTAGAACTTATATTTGTGTTGTCCGGTAGAATTTTCAAGCTGGATGCTTGTATTATTTTTCTGTGTATGACTCAGATTTTTACTTTATTTTGTAAGTTACATTTGGAGTGAGATAATTTGCATATATCTAATGTGATGTTTATTGAATTTATTTTACAACACACTATTATTTTTTAAATAGGATTTAATGGTTTTTTATTTATTTATATTAAAAAATATATTATAGGATTGTGTTCATTTTTTAAAGTTTTGTAATTTTTTTAGCCTATGTTTTATTATTATGTGCTACAAATGTTATGTAAAAGACTTTATTAGATACACTAATCTAACAATTATATGTATGTATGTAAGCATGCATGCTATTTTCCACAAGTCAAATTCTGATATTGCTATCATGATTCAAGTGCATAGTTTTTTAGTCAAACCCATTAACCCATGTTTCATGAGTAGTGGTTCACAAGAAACCATCTCTCATGAGAATGAATGAAACACTTACCACCCATTGCATCTAGGTGATGCTTATATAGGTGAAGCATGGAACTTTCGGAGGTTAGCCATCCTAGTACTACTCCAGCTTAACCATAGAGCTTCTTCCAAGGTTAAGCTCACTTTGCTTGTGACCACATTTCTAAAGCCTTCAACAAATGTTTGAGAAAATATACTATATGAAAAGATTTAAAATAAAAACTATCATTAAATAAACAAAAAGAATAAACATTTAAACAACTATAACAAAAATAAATTGTTTATAAATTATAGAAAATTTGATATTCCACATATGCTCCATCCTTTTCTCCATTCTTTTCTATTAGATTTAATTATTAAATAATGCACATATACATATTGAATATTAATGAATTTTACTGGATTTATATAAACTATATTGTTTTTAAAGTTTACCTAATTGGCGGTTAATATTTCAACATGCACTATAGGAGTCATTAAGCACATAAGCTAAATGGAATAAAGCTGAACTAATTTCCAGATTGCATTTGGCTTTTCATGGAAAGTGCAAAGCTATATCAATACACAGCCATTTGCAAAGAGTACAACCCATTCAAACATGAAGCAATTTGTGCCTCATTTTTTGCAATGGCAACCACTTTATATGAATTACCAAGCCAACAAAACTTGAATAATTTACTCTAAAACTAGACAGCCCAAAAAACAATTCTAAATAAGCCCTACATTTCATTTTGGCTTAGAGAGCATTAAAAATCATCTCACCTCAGGTAGAAACTCAAATTAATACTGATAAGACAATTGCCGACGGCTCACCTTAACAAGAAAAATCCATGCTACCACCATAAATTTGCAGTTTGTTTTGCCTATTTCCAATCAATTGCTAGACACTACCCAAAAAGTAATGTTGCAGTTTACATTGTCAACTTTCAACCAATTAATAGAAACACTCAACAAAAGAATTACATGTCAAAGATGATTCGATAATAAATATTATTATCTTCTTGTTCTCGTACCCCTGGAGTAGAGGCTGTCAATAACTGACAGTGACAGCATTGATGTAGCCGAATTGGAGATGTTACCCACCTTCGATGCTTCTTAATTTGCCCTCGATTTTGTTAATCATTCATATCTGCTTCCTTACATGTGCCTGAAACTTTTGAATCATCATCCATCTCTCAATTATATATTTACTTGCAATCAAGGACCAGCTTTGATAATATGTACAGAGTTTCCTTTGTCAGATCTTCTAGGATTTACTAGGATTTACTGATGAATGAGAATGCCTGCAAAAAACTCTCGAGCATTTGAATCAATGCTCTATCATCAACCAATTCCAGAAAAACAATAAATTATTTCTAGTGAACTACATCATAACACAGAGAACAAACCAACATGTTACACATGATTTCACATCTTTTCTATAGTGAAAATCTCTGAAACTGTATGAGAGAGGAACCATCAAATAATACTTGGAGAGTTCATTAAAAATTTGGAGGGTAGAATTAGATTATACCTGTCATAATTTGAATCCATTTGAGGAATGGTGATCATCTCTTCCTCTGTGATAAAACGTAAACCAACAGCTTTTTGACGAATGGCTTTAATTGGATGGGTGTTCTCTAAAAATTTGTGAAGTGCAATACAATCACTATGGCGATTATGAGCCTCATAGGCCATAGCAAGCCACAGCTGAATCTGCATTCATAGCACAAGGGCCTATTACAAAACCACCCTAATATCGTATTTCAAGAGATACTATTTTCTTCTTGCAGATATCGTCAACTAAGCAATTTCTGCATATTTTACATAATACGAAGAGATCACCTGAAGAATTCATTATTGTGTACAGAAATGTATCAGCGTACAAAATTGTATCCTGTAAATCCACTGACTCAAATTTATTAACTCATAAAAAGTGCAATTTGGAATTCCCACTGAGAGTTTGGAATTCAAGTCCGTCAAAGAGCTTGCTAATAGGATATGGATCCTAGTTGAGAGCCATGATACAATGCTATTAGGGTTTATAAACTTTAGGAAGATTTGAAAGTGCACCTTCAAGCAGCTCTACTGCCTTATTGTGCATTCCCTTTCCATAGGCAGACTGACTCATATGAAACATTACATCTTCTATTTTTTTTCTTTTCATCAAGCTCTTTTGCACGCTATAACAATGAATCTATAATGACTTTATAAACCACCCATTTTCGATAGAATGGCATTGTCATGAGAGATGGACTTCCATTAAGGCAGGCAATAACACAGGCCAAATGGACCATTTATAAATAGCGAGTTCAGAAATAAATCATTAGAGGTTTGTAGTATCCGCGATCAATGTTGAAATGTAGTAATATAGCTAAAAATGTTCCATGGTAAAAAACAATCTCATTTGATATAATATGAACATGATTAAGAAGCTTAAAGTGATTTCTATCATCCACTCACTTCTCCAATAACAATTTGAAGAATACATAAAATTTGAATCCTATGTAATTTAGTTTGACTTATTAATACTAAAAGCACTAAGTCAAGAGATGGCAGACAGCATAGGTGTTGATCTGAAATTCATGTTATTTGCTTTGCAGAGGCGTGAATGTAGTAAGATTGGATAGACTGCTGGTATTCACCGATTTCATTAACTTTCAAGCACCATGCTATAAGTAGCGGCTAAATAAAAAGAAAAGATAAGTATTTTCAGTAGCTAAATTATATTAATTAACAGAAGGGAATTTTGCTACTGCATATCCTAAATTGGAAAGTATTATCCAATTCCAGCAGCTGCATAACCTGATTGCCTTCAAACTAATAATGAGTTCACAAGGCTAGCTTTATACTGAACTTCTGAACTTCATGTCTTTGGGCTCAGTTTATTCAACACTTATGAGATCCAAAGTGACTTGTAATTCATTAATAATACGATTGAGCATTATTTGCCATGATGAAGAAGACTCTAGCCATTATTTTTTTTACGTTTACCTAGAGGTATCAAAGAATCATAACACTCACGACCCTCCATTTCCAGCAAGGTTGGCTACTGATAAATAGCATCTTGAGCCCTTTGCTTTGATGGACAGCTCAAGGACATCTATATCAAAATTCCCCTCATTCAAGCAATTAAGGATGTTCCTATATACACTAAGGCTATTAGAGAACTATGTCTTAAGAGGATGTTCCTATCTATCCCTTCATTCTTGGACACCCTTAATTGGCCACAACTGATGCATTCAATGGTTTTCATTAAGGTAACATGACAATCTCATATACTCTAAGGCTATTAGAGAACTATGTCTTAAGAGGATGTTCCTATCTATCCCTTCATTCTTGGACACCCTTAAATGGCCACAACTGATGCATTCAATGGTTCTCATTCAGGTAACATGACAATCTCAAGTGGAAACACAACCAAAAAGTTGATCCTTTACCGACCTGCTCAACCACATGTTGAAGATGAACAATACATTTCGCTTACATTAGAAGATGGGGAAAAAGAATGTTTGCAAACTTTGATGATGATTGATTAAAGACCCATGATTGACTGCGAAGATGAGGACGATGTCTTATGACATATCATTCCGAATTCTTATGGGTTGGATCCAAAAGAAGAAGAATTCCTCCATTGTCTCACCTACCCGGTCCATAAACTACTTTCTCATGAAAAATATTCCATGTCAGCAAAGATATATGATTTGCTAGCTATGAATTGTAGCTTAAATGTCACTAGTTTGGATGTTTCTTCTATTATAAAAGCCTCAATCCCAATAGAAGTAAACTCAGGCAAAACATTGGACATTAGTGCTGAATTAATTCAAATGTCCAGCGGGAGGCTTTGCTAACAATGTTGCAGCAATATACCAAAGCTTTTTCCTAGAACTATGGTGACATGAAAAGGATTGATCCTAGCTTGTGTATATATAGAATTTATATAAATGAAGGATATCGACTGGTGAGACAAGCTCATAGAAGAATGAACCAAACTTTAAGAGATATCGTGAACATAGAGTTACATATAATCTATTAGATGTTGGATTCATCTATGCTATTTATGCTATTTCAGATGTTGAATGGGTTTCACCACTAGTAATTGTTCCAAAGAAGGGAGGAAAGTGACAAGTTTGCGTTGATTACAAGGAGATGAATGCGGCCATTAGAAAGGATCACTTTCTACTACCATTCATTGACCAAGTATTAGATTCACTCTTCGAAAAGGGTATTTTTCTTTTCTAGATGGCTTTATTGGCTATAACCAAATTAAACTTACTCTTGAGGATCGAGATAAAACAACCTTTACTTTCCCATGGGGTACCTATGCCTATCCAAATTTTCCATAAATGGTTTATGTAATGATCTAACCACATTTCAAAGGGTTGGTTCTTAGTATTTTTTTTCTGATTATGCACATGAGATAATGAAAAATTATATGGATGATTTTAAAACTTGTGGGGATTCTTTTCAAGAAGCATTAAGTAATTTAGAAAAAAAAAGTACTACAGAGGTGTCAAGAACGCACCTTCTCCTTTATTCATGAGAAGTGTTTTAGTATGATGGACAAGGGTGTGTTATTTGGTCACTTTATATCAGCACAAGGCATAAAGATGGACCCTGCCAATATACAGATCATACAAGACTTACGAGCACCTTTAAAGTAGAGGGATGTTAGAACCTTCCTTGGTCATGTAGGATACTACCATCACTTCATGAAGGATTTTAGTAAGATAGAAACACCATTGTATGTCTTACTCACAAAGGATATTGAGTTTGAATGGAGAACTTATAGTTAACAAACACTTGAGTTGTTAAAGGAAGCTTTTACAAAAGCACCTATTGTTAGAGGACCTAATTGTAATATTTTGTTTCACATACACATTGATGCATCTGATTTTTCCATCTACGCTATTTTGGGATAGAAAGAAGGTAACATCGAGTATGCTATTTACTACATAAGTAAGAATATGTAGGGATCTGAATTGAATTATGTAGTCACATAGAAAGATATGCTTGTTGTTTCTTATGCAATAAATAAATTTAAGCAATACATATCTAGCTATCCTATATTTATCCATACTGATCATGTGGCTATTATCTCATGAACAAAAAAGTCATTAAAGAGTGTTTAGTAATATGATTTTGATATCACAATTGTGGATAAACATGGGAAATCTGATGTATTGGTTGATTTTCTTTCAATACTACCAAGTGCCTCATCTAGCCAGCTAATTTGTGATTCATTTCCTAATGAAATTTTCTTTTCTCTAACATTTTTTTTATCTATGGTATGGTGGCATAGAAAATTACTTGGTTACAAGTTGCACTCCATATTTTCTCCGAAAGAGAAAAAACAACTGGTTCATCATACATTTTCCTATTCTTAAATAGCAAGATATTTGTTTCATAGTGGTCTTGATCATGTGATGTGAAGATGCTTGATGGAAAATAAAAGTTATGAAATAATTAAAGCATGTCATGATGAACCATGTGGTGGACACTTTGCAACCAAAAGGACAACACTCAAAATTCTCAACACTGGTTATTACTGTCTGAATCTTCTTTTAGATTCCATTCAATATACATGAAGATGTGATAAATGAAAAATAATAGGTCGATCAACTTTGTGTGATGAAATTCCCCTATAACTGTTGCTTGTGATTACACCAATTGATAAATGGGGCCTTGATTTTATTGGGCCCATTAAACCCACATCTAATGGAAAATCCTATATATTGGAATTTATTGATTATCTTACTAATTGGGTTGAATTTTAAGCTCTAACAAATGCTAAGGATTACAAATTTGTTGAATTTCTATATGAGGATATTTTCGCCAGGCATGGTATTCCAAAAGAAATTGTTGCTGACCAAGAGCGCCAATTTACATCTAATTTAAAAGCACAATTGGTCTGAGAATATCAGATAAGGCACAACAAGTACACACCTTATCATCCTAAATCCAATGGTCAAGTAGAGGTCACCTATAGAGAGATTGAGAATATTCTAACAAAGATAGTACAAATTCATAGACATGATTGGACTGCAAGGTTACTTGAAGCAGTCTGACCATATAAAACAATGCAGAAGATAATAATAAGTTTCACACCCTATGAATTAGTCTATGGTAAAAACAATTTCCTTCCTATTGAATTTAAATACAAGATTTTATGCACTACGCTTAAGCTATAAATGGACGTCACTCAAGCACAACAAGAACAACTCTAGTAGTTGAATGCCCTTGATGAAGTACTCATGGAAGCCATTCAGAGAACACAACCAATGTAGGAAAAAGGACAAAGTGGCATCAATAATCACTAATACATTTCACCCCGATTTTCGACGAAAATTTCCGACAAGGCATTATATTTATTTTGTTTGGTTGGATTATAGAAGGAAAAATTAGATTTTTTTTAATCCATGCCCGTGTTCATCAGAATTCTGACGAGAACAAGAATTACTTAAAAAATAGGTAAGATTTCTATTCATTATGTTACACGCCAGACAAAGAGCAATGTTGCACCAGACAGAGAGAAGCGTTGTGCTAGACAGACGATAATGTTACACGCCAGTGCAGTGTTGTGCCAGACAAAGGGCAGTGTTACACGCCAGTGCAGTGTTGCGCCAGACAAAGGGCAGTGCTACGCACCCGTCCAAGCTATGGCCAGACATTTTGGAGTCATTTTTTTGGCTCAAATAAGTGATTTGTGCCCTAAGACAGGTGCGCAACTATGAATCCATGGTCATTTTTAATAATTTCCTCATTTTCTTGATCATTCCATGCTCGTTTTTACTCCCATGGGTCATTATTGCCATAAACTATGGATAGATGTGTTTTTATGGTTGTTTGACTTTAAAATGTGCTATGAATGTGTATTTTTATAGTCTCTTTTATTCATAGTCATGGTTATTTTTGTTTTTCATTAAAAATCATGAACATTACTCAGAAATCATGGACATTTTTGTAATTTTACATCATTTTGCCCTGCACCTAGGGTTTCTTTTGTGCCATTTCTTTATAAATGGGATTTGTATTTGTTTTTGTGCTTATTTGGAAGCATGATTTAGAATTCAAAAAAATCTTGTGATACACAACTCAATAATCATAAATTTCCATTGACTTGGATGATTGAGAAATGCAACAATAGTTGAGGATTTATATGCATTTACCTTATGAAATAAACATCTTTCATAATCACCATGAATAATGGATGTAGTTGCAAGTATACCATCAATTTGTTGTAGTTTGTGGATAGTTTGTGAGATTTGCAAAGAAATTTTGGGGCATACTTGGTATTGTACATTTATTAGAGCCCTAAACTATTCTGACCTCCTCATCAAGCTCTAATAGCTCAATTTATGGCAGAATTCTTCTCCCAACAACCTTCTTCAAATATGAAATATGAAAAATTAGATGTAATTGTGTTTACATAGGTAACTCTAGTTTATATGCTATAAATTGGGGGATAATAGACAACACCCTTAATTATTTGACAAAACGCCTCAAAGAGATGTCAGCTCAAGGAATGAGTTTGTTCTACAAAAATGTCGATAACATTTTATGAGAAAGTTAGTTATTATAATGGTTTTTGAACCATTATAGTTGCAAATGCTCGAGTAGACATGCATGCAAGAGGTGGTATCATGGACAAAGAACCCAAGTTGTTTATCAGAAGGCCTAAAAAATAAGTAATCTAAAAAAAAATGAAGAGTGAAATGGTGGCAGGTTGCTCATACAATAGGAGGTTTAGAATAGCGTATGAGCATTCACTTAGATATTCAAAAATGTGGATTAGTAATGAGACTCGGGAATTGCTTCATAGAGTATATCAAAACTTGGAAATTTTATGACGATGCTAATACATTCAGTGATGAAGATTTTAGTTAAAATAAATGATTCAATGTCGTTGTAAAACCACCATGATCTACATCTACAAGATGGAAGGCACTAAAAAAACTGTGGTAGCATGTTCATCATGCTAGAATCATTTGACAATCTACCTAAAAGAAATGTAACCATCAAGAATAAAATGAAATTATTGTAGAATGTGTACAAGATGAAATACACAAGGAAGATATTCAAATTAATCAAACACTCTCGATCTTATCCTAATATTGTAAGCTTTGTTTTTTATTTTTTTCTATGTATATGCTTCCATGCACATTTAGTAGATGAGAGCTATACATGCTTGTGTCAAATTAATGGAATTATATATATAGTTGATCAATTGGTTTCTATACCTTCATATTCGTGGTAGTTATCTTGAGAATGCCTTAAACCTTTTCATAAAGATGCAATTTAGGATAGTGATGGATTTGTATGCATGTCATCCTAGTAAATTGATGGATTGTATTTGAACACAGGATGAGTATTTCTAAAACTATACAAATGTTGCAACTTCTCATGTCAACATGCATGGGAAACAGAGGAAAGCAAACAAGGTCCAAAGATAAATTCAACAACTTTTTACCAACATTCTTCTCGCTACACAACATGGAGCGGGCATGCATCAAATCATATCGGCAGGAATAGTTCAATTGGATGTTATAATTGCAAGTATACAACATGAGACATATATGTAAAAATGTAGAAGCTTGTGAGCTATTTGACATTATTCCTCATCACTGAGAATGTAGAAAAAGCATTGAAAGGGACCAGAGCCTGACCACTATATTATTTAGAAATATACTTCCAATGTAATGACACCAAAATAGGAGACTAAAATAGTGGTGACACTGGTTACTCTAAATGTTTTAATATCATAACATTATCTTCATAGTGTGAAGATGATAATGGTGGAAGAAATTCATTTGAATCATTGCAAAGTTTTGTTCTTGAATAGACAAGCATGCGATTTTTTGTTGTTGATAGATATAGAAAAACTATGCAATAAAGAGGTCCAACTTTTATCATTTCTTATTGTCTCGAAGGGATTCCAAGCAAATATGGGCAACATGTGGGATATTTTACAATGGAAAATATTTTCTTGGATATTTGACAAATGTGTAAGGTGCCAATAAAAGATGTACATTGATATAGTTAGGAGTGTATTTGAAGAAAAGTGATTAGTGAAAGACTACTTCTTTATGTCAGTGATGAAGGTACTAACATGTGGAAAGATGATTACAAAGGGAAAATGAAGCTTATAGATATGGATACTACAAACTTTTGGAAATGCTTAGAAATGTTGTGAACTCATGGAAAGAGAAAGGATGTCTAGTTGATGTGGCTGCATTGTGTGTAATTGAAAGAACGATATTGGTGAATAGATGCTTTATGACAATGTTAAAGGAAGATATTTGTTTAATGTTCTTAAATGGCTAGATGAAACGATGATCAAAAGCACAAATGAAGTGGATGGAGATAGAGAGAGTACCTCAACATAATTTGTGACTTAATTTTTCATCAAAGTTGCGTGCTTCAAAATGTCATTTTGTGTCACTTAGTGTAACTAAAATTAGATTTTAGAACTTGATTTTTGTGAAATTCAGATAAATTCCTAACTTGTCTTAAAATAGGTAGTTACTCAAAGCAATTACTTGAGTAGTTACACTAAGTAGTTATGCTAAGTGTTTTCCAAAGTAGTTATGGAAATGGTTGCAGGTTGGTTATCAATGAGAACCTATAAATACAAGGCTTTGGCATTGTAAAAGGGGGGAAACTCTTATGGAGGGGAAACTCTAGAGAATTTTTCAGAGATATTTGGAAGAACTTTTTGTTTGTAATGTGTGTAGGAAGGATTGTGGGATTGTATAATTTCAAAAGATGATAAAGATGACATATGCTCTAAATGTTCCTTTGTGTAATCATTAATAACTTCTTGTATGTTAAGGTGGTTACCTTCTTAGGCATATGCATAAATATGTGATAATCCGTGTATTTGATGTAAAACATAAGAGGTACCCTTCCAAGCATTTTTTGACATATCATGCATTCTATTAAAAATGTTTGACCATCACTCATTAACCACTCTCAAAAGAAATCTTGCTTAATTCTACAATAAGTTTTCAAGAATCCAAAGTGCCCAGCTACTAGAGAAGCATGTAGTTCTACCAAACATCTTAAACTTAAGTATTGAATAAAAACTATGGGTCTTATTTCTTGCATGAAAACTACTCCTATTTCATATCCTAAAACACCAAATTCCATAATGAATGTTTTAGAAATATATAGAGTAGCTGAACTGGAGTATGCCCACAATAATTCTCATTGCTTGGTTGTTCATCAATTTTATCATGCTTTGTCAAAGCATCACCCTTTGTGAATTGAGTTGATGGCTTATGTAGTGAATACACTCAATGTGAGGTAGGGTTACCATGTTTAGAAAGATTTATCATGCCTTCCATTTGATCATATCTTTCATAGTAAATGCAGTTTTGAATCAAATACAGATTTTCTTTTCAATGTTTGTTTTGTCAAAAGAATGAAGAAATAGTATCTTATGACGGTAAATGAGGTTATGAACTTGAAAATGTATGAAAAAATACAAGGAGTGCATGCAACCTTCACCTTTACCATTAAAAGTAAGTGGTTACCTTGTCAAAGAACTTCTTTAGTCCACCAACTAGAATCACTCACATGGATCCATCCACTCTCAAGGCCTAAAAAAATGGTCCAACCACAACTAATCCACTTGTGGTCCAACAGATTAGACATCTTTGCCAGAGATCCTAAACTTCGAGCTACAGTTTCTCAAGAGAGAAAGCTAAAGAGATATATCCTTTCTTAATTTGTGTATACTTTGGATTCAGGGTTGCATCCATCCAAGTCATTGATTCCACATTGGTGCAAGGGTACAAGGGCTACAAGGGTCACTATCAAGACCTAAGGGGAGATTATGAAGGGCTCGTATAAGAATAGTCACACTTCAAGGGCCTAATTACAAGCCTTCTACATCAACTATGCAATACAATGTTGTAGAGAATTTACAAAAAAAATAATGCAAATATCCCTACCTTATAACACGAGGTCATTAGTTTTCACTACTTTCAATATCCTAACTCAATATTGAGAATGGAATAGACTTTAACATGCATTCCATTTTTCATAAATTTTGATCATAGACACAACTATTGTTGTTTGAGGGATATGTCAAATGGCAGGTAATAGGCAATACATAAATATTTATCAAAATGTTCAAGGAAGACATATAGGTTCTAGGCAGTATCATTGTATTATATGTTTGTTGGCGAATCTCACAACGTCAAAACCAAACCAACTCTTCTTTATAGTAATTTAAAAAATTAGTTAGGATCACCAACATAACAATAAGACATCTTCTATAATATGTAGAGATAGAGCAACATGACAGAAGGAGGAGGAGGAAGTTGAGGAAGAGGAGGACAAGGAGGAGCAGGGAGCGGGAGGTACCCAATTCAAAATTCAAATTTGAATTTGGGCGAGAATGGTGTTGCAGGGGTAGAAGCAGGTCCTTCTGATGTGTGTAGGATTCCTGGTGAGGCTGAGGGAAATCAGAAGCAAGGTAAGGATCCCAAAGCTGGTCTAGCGCCTGGGGACCTGGGTGGGGGCCCCAAAAATTGTGATTCTTCGGTTCCTCGATAGGATAGTGCAAAAAAGTGGTCTTCCCTTTTCGGTGTTAAACCCATGGGCAAGTCGACATTACTACCTATTAAGAACATTTCAAACCTGACTCAAGGTAGTTTTTCCATTGCTATCCTAGACCAAATCATAGACTCCAATATTGCTAGGATAGAAAACTCTATTGTGAATAGATTTTTGGGTGTCAGGCTGAACATTAAGGTGGTTCGTGCATATGTTAAGAAGAAATGGTTTTTGAAAGGACAAGTTGATGTGGTAGCCATGACTAAGGGTTGTCTTTCCTTTTTATTTTCTTGTGGAGAAGACCGTACGAATATTTTATGTAATGGGCCTTGGATGATAGGCAAAAATACTTTGATTCTCCAAAAATGGCATCCTAATCTAATTTTTGAGGATGAGTCGGTGGTCTTGGCCCCGGTATGGATTAAACTTGCTGGCTTTCCTATGGAGTATTGGGTGGAGGATGTTTTTGCGGGGATTGTTGGATCCTTTTGTGAGCTGTTATCTATTGACCCTATTACGACTTCCAGGTGAAGATTAACTTATACAAGAATTTGTGTTGTGGTGATTCAAAATGTTGATATGCCTGAGTCTATCACTATTCAATCAAAGTTGGGTTCCTGGGAGCAGAAGATTGAATATGAATCGATTCCTTTTTCTTGCTTCCATTGCAAGAAAGGTGTTCATTGGGAAAATAAATGCCCGACTAAGGTTGTCTAGAGGAAGCTAAAGAAGTGGGTCCTTGTTGGGAAACAATAGGAGTAGGGGTTAGATTCTTTTAGGAGATCTCTTAGTACAGAGGTTGGGAGTGACTCTAAGAATTTGGATCATGTGGAAAATTAAGAGAATAGCATTAATATTAAGGGTGAAAATGAGCATAGCAATGGCTCCCTGCAAGGTCTATATGGGGAAATAAGGAACGGTGTTGGAATAGTCCCAAAGGATAACTGAGAGGGAGGGTGAATTAGTTATCAGCTAGTTTAATTCTTTTCTTTAATTACTTATAGAACAACATTAATCGTTAACACATTCAGATAACACAAGATAGTACACAAAAATTTTGGTTATGGGGAAAGCAAATAGGTAAAAACCCCGATGGGAATTAGCACCCACAAAGAACTGTACTTGAGTATAATTATCCCTATTAGAAGATCTTGCAACCCTGTTAGGAGTTGTTCTTTACAATGCAATAAGTACAATGACCTGATTAAGGGTCTAACCCTATTAGGAGTCTTTTACAAATAACCCTGTTAGGGGTGAGGACTCAATGTCCAAAAGCTCACTGCTAAAATGGTGAAGGCTGCAACCTTCTGTAGAAAAGATATACACTATATCTGATAAATGAACTGTTTGAGTAAACCTGTTGTCTTGATCAGTTCCAATGAATTTTAGTCTCTTCTTGCTTCTTCACATAGATCCTCAATTGATGAATGATGACTCTTTACTATTCCATACTAACGAGTAAACTGCTCTATTCTTTTTCTTTCTCCTTTCTTTTCATTCACACATAGTGATCACAAATGAACTTCTATATGTATCTTCATAAAGGGTACGATCAAGTCGGCTATAGGTGACTCTCCATTAACTTCCTTGTCGACTTAACTAAGCATGCAATCAAGGTTAAGACCGCACAACTCAAACTGAATAGACGCGTCACTTCACATAGTCGGCTCTACCAAATTAACTCAAAAATCATGCTTCAGTTAGAATACATTTAGTGCCTTTGGATAATCAACATTAACTCATTACTAAACATGAATACAAATACGCATATCCCGAAGATAGGCACAACTCAAGAAACACTGAAATTACGTCGGCTCTTAATAGATAATCTCTAGAAACTGTAACTACCAGAACAGATTAACATAACTCAACTAAAAATGCATATCTGACTTTGTGTGAATGTACATGGTGTAGTAACTATGTTTGAAACATAAAAACAACCACATAAGGCTTTCACATGTCTATACTGAAAACTGAATATAGTTCACTGCTGTATACTATATGTTGTCATCAATGACAAACATACAGTCAATTATTTGCACAAAATCAAATCTCCAACAATCTCCCCCTTTGAAATTTATGGAAACATATGATATGAAAAATACCATCAACCTAAAGTATCCTCCTTTTTACAATCTTCTCAATATCCTCATCAAGGGTTCCTCTTCACTACTGCTGCTCTTCTAACTATGTTTTTATTTTCATGACTATATACTCCCCCAGAGTATATGCCCCCCCTTACTAATACTCCCCCTTTGACATCAATGGCAAAGGATGGGCCAAACATCATGAAGCATAGGTACTACTCCAGAAGTAGAGTAGTCAACTATTCATCAGTCACCAAGGACTGATGTTCTTGCTGCAAAATCTTAATCAGACTCAGGAAAGGGAATTACTCCCACCTTCTCCCTGAGATACTCAAAAGTATCTTTTGATAAATGATTTGTAAAAATATCTGCTAATTGTTCTTTAGTGTTTACATAATCCAACTAAATACTTCTTTGTCTGCAACTTTTTCTCTTAGAAAATGATATTTGATCTCAATGTGTTTTGTCTTTGTGTGCATCACAGGGTTCTTTGACATCTTGATAGTATTGGTGTTATCATAGTGAATAACAATAGGATAATCAACCTAAATACCAAAGTCTTTAATCATCTGTTTGATCCAAACAATTGTAGAACAATTCAATGTCGCTACTACATACTCAGCTTCTGCTGTTGACTGAGAAATACAATTTTGCTTTTTACTTGTCCAAGTGACCAATCTGTCTCCAAGAAATACTGCTCCTCCTGAGGTACTCTTCCTATCATCAACACAACCTGCCCAATCTGCATCTGTATACACATGAAGTTGTACATTGTCTGAGTTAGGATACCATAAACTATAGTCTATAGTCCCCTTTAAGTATCTGAATATTATTTTTATTGCCATTAGGTGATTTTGTTTAGGTTCAGCTGCAAATCTTCCAACAATGCCAACTGCATTAGAAATATCAAGTCTAGATTTAGTAAGATATATGAGTTTTCCAATCATAGACTTGTATAGAGTCTTGTCAACTGTTGTGGAATCATCATCTTTAGAAATCTTGCTTCCTATTATCATGCGGGTGCTTACTAGTTTGCAATCTTCCATTTTGAAAGTCTTCAATATCTCCTTCACATACTTAGACTGATTTATGAATATACCTTTGTTTGTTTGTTTTACATTCAATCCAAGAAAATATTTGATAGGTCCTATCATGCTCATTTCAAACTCACTTTGCATTTCTTTGGCAAATTCTACACTAAGCTGGTCATTACCTCCAAAGATAATGTCATCAACAAAGATAGCAACAAGTAGTAGTCCATCAGGTGTCTCTCTCATGAATAAGTTGCAATCTGTTGCTCCCCTTTTGAATCCAATATTGGTTAAGTAATCATCAAGTCTCTCATACCAAGCTCTTGGGGCCTGTTTAAGTCCATACAATGCTTTCTTTAGTCTGCATACCATGTCTGGTTTGTCTGATAAATTAAATCCTTCAGGCCGTTCTATGTAAACTTTTTCCTTCCAGTCACCGTTTAGAAAAGATGACTTGACATCCATTTGATATACTTTAAAGTTCTTGAATGTTGCATAGGCCATAAAAAACTTGATAGCTTCCAGTCTTCTCATAGGGGAAAATGTATTAGTGTAGTCTATTCCTTCTCTCTGCGCATACCCTTTACATACCAGTCTTGCTTTGTTTCTTACCACTGTACCTTCTTCATTCATTGTATTCCTGAATATCCACTTCGTCCCAATCACAATTTTGTCACAAGGTCTAGGGACCAGTTCCCATGTATCATTCTTGATTATCTGATCTAATTCTTCTTACATATCACTTTGCCAATCTGAATCATTGCACACATCTTCAACACTTAAGGGTTCAATCTATGAAAGTAAGCATACCTCTTCATCAATGGTTGAACCTTTTTCTCTAGATCTTGTCAAGATTGTAGCGCTCTGATCTCCAATGATGTCTTCTTAGAGTGGTATTTGGATGTGTATTTTGAGTTTTTAGGAGTGATACCCTCATCTGTAATCTATGATTCTTCTTGAATTGGTTCAGGATTGTTACATGAAACATCAATACAGTCAAACATTTCTTCAATAACTGTGTCTTTATTGATGGGTCTAGGTTCATCTTCAATCATGGGAGCACCTTCATAGTATCTTTCTTGAATCATAACCTTCTCATCAATCTTCACATGAGTACTTTCAATGATCTTCTTCAATCTTAGATTAAAACATCTATAGGCTTTGCTTTTAGTAGAGTAACTAAGAAAAATACCTTCATCGCTTCTAGCATAAAACTTGCCAATACTATCATCTCTCTTGATGTAGCACTTGCTTCCAAAGATTCTAAAGTATTTTACAGTAGGTACATTATTAAACCAAAGTTCATAAGGTGTCTTGTCTACGCCTAGCCTTAATTGTTTTCTATTGATAGTATAGACTGATGTATTGACCGCATCTCTCCAATAGGTATGGGCAACCTTTCCTTCAATCATGATAGTGCACACTGTGTCAAGTATTATCCTGTTCCTTATTTCTACTATCCCATTCTGCTGAGGGGTTCTAGGTGCACTTAACTATCTTTTGATTCCATGTTCTTTGCAGTAATCATTAAACTGGTTAGAGGTGAATTCTCCTCCTCTATCTAATCTCAGACATTTTATCTTCAATCTAGATTCAGTTTCAACCTTAGCTTTGAATACTTTGAACTTCTCAAAATCTTCATATTTGTCTTTTAGGAACACAACCCACATCATCCTTGAGAAATCATCAACAAACAAAATAAAATGCCTTTCTCCATAGTATTATCTTGTTTGAGTAGGTCCACATAGGTCTGTATGTATCAGATCTAATTTGTTCTCTGCAGAGTTTTGTTTACTCCTGAATGAGGTCCTCACATGCTTCCCCATCACACATTCCCTGCACATAGTATCAACTGGTCTTGCAATACTTGGAAGGTCTCTTACTTCTTTTACATTACTTATCTTCACTATATTGTGAAAATTGATATGACAAAGTCTCATGTGCCATAGCCAACTGTCATCCACTTTTGCAACAAAAAAACTTACTTCAGAGTTAAGCTGAAAGACATTACCTTTGGTCTTTGAGCCTAATGCAATCATGTCTCCTTCTTTGTTGTTGATAATACATTTTTTGTTCTTGAATTCCAACTGATATCCTTTATCTAGCAGTTGTCCAACACTTAGTAAGTTATGATGCAAGCCATCAACATAAAGAACATCTGTCTTGTTCTTTCCATCTAAGGTGATAAATCCTCTGCCTATGATAGGTTTGGGAGTGTTATCTCCAAATCTAACCATGCCACCTTTTTATTTGTCCAGATGAATAAATCTGTCTTTGTCTCCAGTCATGTGATGTGAGCATCCGCTGTCAATGATCCAGTCAGTTTTGATGTCTGCTTTGGAAACTAATGCTAACTCTTGTGCTTCCTTTTCATCTTCAATGTCCATCTCCTCAAGCATTTTCTCAATGTCTTTAATGACAACAAATCCAATTTCATCTTCTCCTGAGTCATCATTAGTTACACCATCTTCAACATGATAGCATTCCTTAGTATATTTGGGCTTGTAATCTGATCTGAACTTCTTGACTCTTGTAGGACACTTGGATGCAAAGTGGCCAACTTTGTTGCATGAAAAAAATTTGAATGGTAGTTGTCCCTCATATTTCCCTTTACCTTTTCTCTCCTTCTTAGAAATCATAGAAATGATTTCTTCTAGTTCAGTATCAACTTCTTCCTTATCATTATTATTAGAGTTGCTTAAAGATTTCTTACCATGGATTGAGGCTTTGAAAGTTGTTTCCGTTTTAGGTTCTGTCTTCAATCTTGATATCTCAAATGCAGATATTTTGCTAATCATGGTTTCTCTTTTGAAGTCCTTTGAGAATTGCATGGTTTCATCCAAGATGTTAATCTTGCTTTCATAATCTGTTGTCAATGTGGTCATTAGCTTGTTCATTATATCATCCTCTGAAATTTCACCACCATTGTTCCTAATACCTGATACTACTTCATTAATCCTCTGATTGTAAGCTCTGATGTTTTCTTCAGGTAGCATATCTAAATTATTTTATCTTTTCTTCCATATCTTTCTACGTGCATTCTTTACTTGGATCTCTCCTTCAAACATATCTTCTAAGTATTTCCAAACTGAATATGCCTTTTCCGCCTTCTTGATCTCAGAAAATTCACTGTCAGATAGGGCACTGATTAGGGCCTCCTTGGCAATTGCATTTTGAGTGAATAATTATTTTTGTTTAATTGTAGAGTCTTCTTCTGCAAGGTCTTTCAAGGTGGGACCATCAATTGCATGAGTAGCAATCTCATATAGATCTCAAATCCAACACATTGAATATGTGTTATCATTTTATTCTTCCAGTCAAGATAGTTCTCTCCATCAAACTTAGGACTCTCTTTCCTAAAGTATGCCATTTGATCTACCTTAAGCTGTTAGGCTTTCTCTCCAAGGCACTTGTCTCTGATACCAATTGTTGGAATAGTCCCAAAGGATAACTGAGAGGGGGGTGAATCAGTTATCAGCTAGTTTAATTCTTTTATTTAATTAATTACATAACAACATTAATCATTAACACATTTAGATAACACAAGATAGTACACAACAATTTTGGTTGTATGGGGAAACCAAATAGGTAAAAACCCCAATGGGAATTAGCACCCATAAAGAATTGTACTTGAGTATAATTATCCATGTTAGAAGATCTTGCAACCTTGTTAGGAGTTTTTCCTTACAATTCAATAAGTAGAGTGACCTGGCTAAGGGTCTGGCCCTGTTAGGAGTCTTTTACAAATAACCCTGTTAGGGGTGAGGACTCACTGTCCAAAAGCTCACTGCTAAAATGGTGAAGGCTACAACCTTCAGTAGAACATATATACACTATATCTGATAAATGAACTATTTGAGTAGATCTTCTGTCTTGATCAGTTCCAATGAATTGTAGTCTCTTCTTGCTTCTTCACATAGATCCTCAGCTGATGAATGATGACTCTTTACTGTTCTATACTAACCAGTAAACTGCTCTGTTCTTTTTCTTTCTTCTTTCTTTTAATTCACACATAGTGATCACAAATGAACTTCTATATGTATCTTCATAAAGGGTATGATCAAGTCAAATGTAGGTGACTCTCCATTAACTTCCTCATTCTCTTAACTAAGCACACAATCAAGGTTAAGACCGCACAACTCAAACTGAATAGACGTGTCACTTCACATAGTCAGCTCTAGCAAATTAACTCAAAAATCATGCTTTAGTTAGAACATGTTTAGCGCCTTTGGATAATCATCATTAACTCATTACTAAAAATGAATACAAACACACATATCCCAAAGATAGGCACAACTCAAGAAAAACTAAAATTATGTCGGCTCTTAACAGATAATCTCTAGAAACTATAACTGCCAGAATAGATTAACATAACTCAACTGAAACTGCATATCTGACTCTGTGTGAATGTACATGGTGTAGTAACTATGTCTCAAACATAAAAACAACCACACAAGGCTTTCACATGTCTATACTAAAAACCGAATACAGTTCACTGTTGCATACTATATGTTGTCATCAATGACAAACATACAATCAATTATTTGCACAGAAGCAAATCTCCAACAAACGGGTGTTTGGAGGAAACACAGGGGGAAAATGTAAGTACCCATGAGATAATACTTAGAGGCACCTTTGATGAGGAGGAGGAGGAGGAGAGTAATAAAAATGAGGTTTCTAGTTTGAAGGATAGCTTAGGATTGAGTTTGGTGAAGGATGTGGTGGCAGGTATTCCTGAGAAGATTAAAGCATATGAATCATCCCTATGACAAGATATCATGATGGATGCTAGTGAGTTTAAGGATGCTCAACAATGCATAGTTTTGGGCCAAGGTCTATCAGATTTATAACAGAGCTCTCCAGAGGTGGTGAGGAGTACTTTTTCTGAGCTCCAAATTTTGAAATGGGGGGATGTTGAAGTGATTAATCAAGTTTTATGGGGGCAAGATGATGGATCTCTAGCCTCCGAGGATGCTATAAAATCTAAGAATAATAAGAAAAAAAATAAAATTTCCTTCGAAAAACACAAGGAGTACTAAAACTGGGGATGTGGGAGGGGTACAACCTTCCCCGAGAAGACCATCTAATCAAAGAAAGAGAGCCATTGAGGCCAACAAGAATATAGCAGATGTAAGCCAGAAGACCATCCTAGAGACAAGCTCCTTTATTAAAGTATGATCATAATTTATTTGAATATTAGGGGATTAAATAATCCTCATAAGAAAGATTTGGTTAGGAATATGATTAGAGATAATAAGCCCAATATTTTTTTAATCCAAGAGACTAAAATACCTAAAGAGAAAGTTTAAAGTTTAAAGTTTTTTAGAAATGGTAAATTTTGTGGGGGTGATTCTGAGGGGGCTTCAGGGGGTATTGCTACTCTTTGGAATTGTGATAATATTAAAGGTGATGTTATCTATTAGGGAAATAATTTGGCCTATATCAGATTTAGTCACTATAAGGATGAAACTTCTTGGGTGCTTACCAACATCTATGCTCCTAATACCAAAGCTGCCCGAGAAAGGCTTTTTGGAACAACTTATTTCAACTAAGAAGAAGTTTTGATTCTGAAGGATGGATTGTCATGGGAGATTTTAATACACCCTTGAAATAAAATGAAAAATGGGGGGAAGTCAATCAAACATAGATAGTAGAATATATTTGATCAACTTCATTGATGAACATGCCCTCCATGATGTTGAAATGTAGGGAACTAACTATACCTGGACTAATAGAATAAGTGGAAAGGATTTGATTCAAGTTATACTTGACAGAGATTTGTTTAGTAATGATTGGTATAAACATTATTTCTTCTCTTTAACTTCCCATGTGAGGGCCGGATCTGATCACAACCCTATTACTTTTTTGGCTGATCCCATATCTATGAAAGGGAATTTCCCTTTTAGGGTTGAGAAGATGTGGACTTTGCATCCACAACTGGGTCATAAAATGGAGGAATGGTGGAATATTAGGTTGAAGGGACAACCATGTTCATTCTTGCTAAAAATTTGAAGCAGGTAAAGGATAATATTAAAGGATGGAATAAGGATACTTTCAATAATATCTTTTCCTCTAAGACTCAAATTAGTATGGAATTAAAGTATATTCAGGATACTATACAATTAGAAAGGTATGATAAGATATCTGGAGAAAAGGAAAATGATAAGTTAGTGGAGTATCATGATATCATCTCTAAAGAGGATACTTTCTGGAGACAAAGATCTTGAAAGGTCTTTTTGAAAGAAGGGGACAAGAATTCTAAATATCTTAAGCATAGGATGGAAAATATAATTTCTAAGCTGGTTATTAATGTAACTAGTTCTAAAGATGAAGACTCTATTAGGATGGAGGCTAAATTTTTTTTCTAGGATTTACTCAAATAGGACCAGCATTTGGATAAGGAAGCTCAAAGGGATTTCTTGGATTGTATTCCCTCTATCCTGAATGAGGATCATAATGCTCTACTCATTGTTATCCCCTCTAATGATGAAATCAAAAGGGCTATCTTTCCCTTTGAAGGGGACAAATTCCCTGGCCTAGATGGATTTCCTATGATTTTCTTCCAGAGGTTTTTGCATGTCATGGAGAAGGATGTAACGAATGCTCTGAAGGAATTTTTCGGGTCTAGGAAACTTTTGAAAGAGCTAAATGGCACTTTCATTACTCTCATCCCTAAGAACAAAGCGATTGATAAGATGGACCAATTCAGACCAATAAGTTTATGCAACTCAGCCTATAAGATAATATCAAAAGTGCTGACTACAAGGATTCTTGCTTTTTTGCCTTCTCTTATTTCTTGGCAGCAGAATGGCTTTGTCCCTGGTAGGCAGATTCTAGATTCCATCATTTCTTTCCATGAAAATGTTGATTCTCTCGTCATGTCCAAAAAGGAGGGATTTATTTTGAATTAGGATTTATCCAAAGCTTATGACAGGGTGGACTGGGATTTTCAAAATAAAGTGCTTCAAGCCTTTGGTTTTAAATATAAAAGTATGGAACTTATTCTTCAGCTCATCTCCTCGGCTACTTTTTCTATCTTGGTTAACGGCTCTCCTACCCCCTTTTTTAAATCCTCTAGGGGATTGAGGCAGGGTGATCCCTTATCTCTTGTCCTCTTTGTTATCATGGTTGAATGCTTGGGAAGATACATTGAGAAGATGGTCCATAAATGTGAGTTTAAGGGTCTGTATCCTTCTTTGGCGAATCAGGTTTGTTCTCACAAGTAACTTGTTGACAAATATTTTGTGATGGGGGAAGCCTCTATAAGAAATTCTAAAAACATTAAGAAGACCTTGGAAAGCTATTGGATAGCTTTTGAATAACTTATGAATTGGGTGAGAAATTTGGTGTTCTTTTTCAATGTCCCTGAACAAAGACAATTGAAAATTAAGAAGATATTGGGATGTGAGATGGAGTATTTACCTGGAACCTATTTAGGTCTCCCTCTTTTCTTAGATCCTCTTGATTCTTTTTGGAGATCTTTGATGGATAGATTTCATAGAAAATTGGCAGGGTGGAAGGGCACTTTGTTGAGTCAGGTTGGTAAGATTCAAGTTTTGAGGTCTACTTTGTAAAGCTTACCTCTGTATGCCCTCGGGATCTTCAAAATTCCCAGAAAGTATGGTGAGGCTATTGAAAAAATTCAAAGAAATTTCTTGTGGTCAAGGTTGGAAAAGAAAAAAAGGATGACCCTTATTGCCTATGAGAAGGTTTGTAGACCGGTTAAAAAAGGCGGATTGGGATTGCGAAGAATTAGAAGTCTAAATGACCATCTCCTTGCTAAACTTATTTGGATATTTTACAACTCTAAGGGAGAATGGACTACTATATCTAGAAGAATAAGGATAATAAGGAGTGCCCTTCTATGAAAAGTTTGCTTAGTTATGATGCCCTCCCTGGAGGGTCAGTTATCTGAAAAACAGTCTTGATAAATAAAGAGTATATAAGGAAGGGAGTCAAATGGAAAGTTGGCGATGGCAGGAATGTCCAGTTTTGGGATGAAGATGGCTCCTGGATCATCCATTAAAGGAGAGTCCTAAGTGGAATATTTTTATGGACCAATGTAAATTGAGGTTTGGTCTCAAAGTGGTAGACTATTGGGAGCGAGATCACTAGATTGATTGATCTATTATAGATCAGTCCCTCGGTAATCTTAATAAAATCTTGAATTATGTTACTTTAATTGAGGAAGAGGACACTCTTATCTGGAAGTATAATACTAATGGAAAATTTTCCATCTCTTCTCTTTACCATCAAGACTATGAGAATCATACAGTGCCTTGTTGGGCCAATGCATGGATCAAGGGCCTTACTCCTAAGGTCAATGTTTTCTTTTGGATTATGCTCCAAAACAAGATCCTAACTACTGATAACTTGAGAAGAAGGGGAATTACTATGGATAATATGTATTATCTTTTCAAACAGGATGAGGAGTCTGTTAACCATATGTTTATTCATTTCCCTTATGTGAACAAAATATGGGAAAAATGCTTAAAGTTGTTGAATGTGGATTGGATCTTCCTAGAGGACTTGCAAAGCCTTTTTACCTCTTGGGTGTCTCCTTCAAAGAATGATATTGTGACATCTATCTATAAAATCATGTTACCTTAAATCTATTGGGGTGTTTGGAAAGAAAGAGATGATAGAGTTTTTAGAAATAAGGCCTCGAATGAAAAGGTGGTTTTTCATAAGATCAAAAGAGCTATGCTGGAGAATATTTATTTGAAGGGTAATCTGATTGAACCTTTAGAGGATGGGGATATTACTTTATTTGAGAACTAGAAGATTAAAGGGAATATGAATTATTATAAGAATGAGTCATTGAGGAATGAAGCAATATGGGATGGTCCTCCCCATGGCTCGATGAAAGTCAAATTTGATGGGGCTTCTAAAGGGAATCCGAGAGTGTATGGTTGTGGATTTTTTATTAGAGATGAGAGTGGTCTTTGTAAAGGGGTGAGAGCGATACCTATTGGTGTTCATTCCAATCACATTGCAAAGGCTAATGCTTCTCTTGGTGGTTTGATTCTGGCTAAGGAGAAGGGGTGCAAAAAAATATGGATTGAAGGTGATTCTTTGAACATTATAAAAATGTTTAAATAATGATTCTACCTCTTCATGGACTATATCTAATGTAATGCATGAGGATAATAATGTTATCAAGTCTTTTGAGGAATGCGTCATCACACATAACTATAGAGTGACTAATGTTGCTGTCGACTGAGTTGCCAACGCGGCTCATAAGGTTGATTTGATAACAAAACAAGATGGCATTGATGATTTTCCTTTCGAGGTGAAATCATTAATTGATAATGACCACTCACAAAGTAGGTAGAAGGAGTTCTAAATTTCCTTTCTAATGAATAATTTTTATTGCAAACTGATGTTTCATTATTTCTTTTTTGGTTCGAAGGTCTATTATATGACTTGTTTCTTTATTTCGCACAAATTCCAGTTATTGTATGAGAAGTGTTGTTTAAATCGGAGATTGAGGCTTCTCAGAGACAGTGTGAGGAAATAATATAGTGGTAAAATGGGTGGTAGTAAGGAAAGGTTTGAACTTGTGAATTGCAAGGAATGAAAACAAAATAAGGAGGTTGGGGGATTCTGAAGAAAGGTGGTGTTGCAGGTTTCATGGAAATTTTTCATGGAAGAAACCCTACCATGTCTAAGAATTTCTTCAAAACTTGGAAGAATGGAAAGGTGTTAGTGGGTAACCAGTATATGGAGGTTATGAAGGATATCATTGTTGAAACTATGGGTATGAGTATGGAAGGGCTAAAATTCTACAGAGATAGGAGTATTTTAGATAAGGCTCCAGAGAGGTTCCCTGATACGGAGATGGAAAGAAAGAGGTTGGTTAAGGAAAACACTTCATACTACAACCCAAAGCGTATATCTTAGCCTTGGAGGTTTGTCTTATATGTTTTTATTTACTACATTATGCTTGATGGTAGATTTACCAGAGCTTATGGCCACCATTTCATGTTTCTTAACCATTTTAGACATGAAGAGAAAGCTAGTTTCCATTTCTATCTATTGATCTCTTTGGATTTTACTATTAAAAGAATTTAGAAGGATGAAGATAATACTGAAGGGGATGAGGATGATGAGATGAATGATGAAGATACTGAAGATGACGAGGAGGAGATTTCTGAGGTGAAAAATACTTAAAAGACTAAATTTAAGGGGTCTCCTTCTAAGAACAAGTAGGGCAAGAATGTTGTGGAAGATTCTGCAATGGATAAGGATACTAAAGAGGATGACTATGAGGAAGCAGTGGAGAATGATGGTGGCAAAATTAAAAGAGGGGATTTTAGGGGAAGTAGTAAAAAGACTAAGAATATTAAAAAACCTCGTAAGAAGAATATTGTCATTTCTTCTCAGGAGGAAGAAGACTATAAGAAGATGAAGAGAAATGAGGAAAATATTAATGAGGGGTTGGGAAGATGATCATTTGGATGGAGACTTAGGTAATCTGGTTGAGGACCAAAACACTCTGTAGAGGGAGAAGACAAACTTGCAAGAAGCCAACCAGATTGTGGAGGATATTGTTGAAAGAATTGATAAAGAGGGTTTTGGGACTAAGGTGACTTCTGAAAAGGAGAATGATAAGGAGAAAAGTGGGGAAAGCACTGTGAGTAAGGGTAAAAACTACCTTGTGGATTTTACTTGCACCTTGGGCAAGCTGTTAGATGATGTCAGCATGGTCAAAGACCAAATGCATAAGGTGGTGTGTAATATCAACCACCTCAAGAAGATAAGAATAGGAGAAAAACCAGTTGTTGAGTGCCTTGAGGAAATGAGGGATGTGGTCAGCAATGCAGATGCTTATGCTACTTTGGTTGATAAGGTTTTTAATTGGGAAAAAAGCATGACAGAACTTGGGGCCAGTGTTACTGAAGGGGACTTTGAGGGTAGGCTTGTCACTTTCCATAACAGAGTGGAGAAATTAGAAGATACTATGAGGAAAATTGGGGAGTAGAGCTTGTGCAGCCTCAAAGCTTGTACTGGTCATGCCAAGATCCTATTCGACAAGATAGAGCAGACTAAAGTTGAGAAGGAGGTGAATAATCTGAAGGAGGCTATGAGACCTGGTAAATGCGCTGGGGAGATCACTGGGAAGATTGACACCAAAGAAGATAAGGAGCTAGAAAAACTAAAGGATGATGCTGATCAGATGCACATAATGGTTGTCCTGGCTAAGGACCTTATGAAATGTATTTAGCTATCTTTTTCAATTGTCCTATCTTTTTGTGGTGGTTTCCTATTATGTTTCTCTAGTTACAGCCTTTTGTTTTTTGGTAGTTGTTATATGTTTCTTTCATGATTTTGTTCCTGGGTGCTGAGGTACAAACTCTTTTATGCTTTTAATTGTTTATCTTTAAGCTCTTTGTAAATGGTTTTGGGTCCTTCAAAAACCTATTTTTACTTAATCAAAACAATAAGACATCTTCTAGTAATTAAATTGTAATCTCTATCATGAAAGCCAAGTGAACCATCCACTTGACTACACCCGACTATAATCACTCTCAAATTTATTTATTTATTTAAATATAAATATTTTTAAATGTTCAATAAACAAGACTGTGAGCATTAAAAACTTCCTTTGGTTTAGAAATAGAGACAGACTTACAAATACATTGTCATATAAAGTGGTTTTTCTAAATGGGAAAGAGGACAGGTTATTGTGGGCTCATGGTAAAGATGGTAAATATAATATTAAAGAAGGTTACATAATTATTCAGCAGCAGGAATCCAATAAAGCTCATTGTCATGCCTACTCATTTTGTTGGAACCATGTAACACTCCCCAAGGCAGGAATTTTTTCTTGGCTTGCATTAAAAAAGAGGGATTTAACAAGTGACCGATTAACGAAATTTCATATTTCTCAACCATTTAACTACCTACAATGTGATCAAGAATTGGAAGATGTTGATCACTTATTTCTGAACTACAGCTTTGTGCATCAATGTTGGATGTTTGTGATTCGTAAATTACATTATCACACGCCTCTTCAAAATAAAATATGGGATCTCTTTCAATCTTGGCTAGTTTTATATTCTAAATCTATTTTATCTAGTCTATGGAAATGTATACCGAATCTAGTGGTGTGGGCATTATAGTGGGAATGTAACAAGAGAGTATCTCATCAAAACCCCTCCTCAATTGAAGTTATCCTCATAGGCATTGAAAAATCCATCTCTGAAGTGGTTAATGCCAACCACAGAAAAAACAAGTGCAATCCGGTATTGTCAATTTGGGATAGTACTGTCATTCAGGATTGGAAAGGTATACATGTACCGATTGGATGGGGACATCAAGCTCAAGTAAATTATTTGCACAACAGAGATAACATTCATTGGAATCCTCCCACAACTGGGACTGTCAAAATTAACTTTGATGGATCCTCCCAAGGAAACTAGGGAAGTCAGGAGTTGGAGCATGCATTAGAAATCACAAAGGAGAAGTACTTGCAATCAAATCATCCCCTCTGCCTCTAGGAACAAACATTATGGCTGAAGTGCATGCTCTATTTTTTGGTTTAGTGTTGGAAAAACAAGCTGGCTTTCAGTCCATTCAAGTGGAAGGAGACTCCATGGTTACTATCAATGCCTACATAAAATGAGAATCACATACCTGGAAGTTAAAATATATAATGCAGCAAATCTGGCACCTCCTAGACTCTTTCCTAGAGATATATATTTTGCACACTCTCTGGGAAGGGAATGAACTGGAAGAGTACCTTGCAAACTTGGGCTATGAAGGTGTGGAGCATGAATCTCTAAAGCCAAATGACATCATTAGCAAGGATACAGAAAGGCAAACATTGATTATAATAGATAAAAACTTTAACAAGGGAGATGACTGAATCCACTTCAAATATCATGCTGAATGATATGGATGCTAGTCACAAATGGAAAAATAGTGATGTGACTTGTACCAATGAAGTTGTGACAAAAGGTGACTTCATTTTTTATATATCATTGATGAAATCAGATAACTTGAGTGGAATAAGCAATGATTATTACGCATGAACAACCTTTGGCAACATATAAAGCAATTATCAAAGCATACTATTAATCAAGGGAATTGCCACTTGTGTACTTCACCTAATGCGAAGGTACATTGATATAACAATAGAGTATCTTTAAAAAAGATTACAGGCAACAGAGATGGTGTGCATCATGTGCTTTCTCATCAACATAACATTGCCAATATGATAGCCTTGAGGTAGGGGTGCCACACGGAGGAATATGCTTGGTGCATGACTTGTCATTCAGATTGGATGAATTTATTTAATATAAAAATGTGTGTGGTGGATTGATACATAAGGTGGACAAGACAACGATTAAAGATGGATATTTTTGGGGATATTTCACATGGCATATTACGAGCATTTAAGTTAGGAGTCCATTCATACACGTCACCTCTGTGTAAATTCTTTCATTCACTCAATCTTTAGTCAAGCTACAAGTGTTGCCTCTGGGAAATAATTTTCATTTTGGATGCTTAGTAGTATGGCATGATTTGCAGACTCTTCCCACATTGTGAATCTTGTGGTCAGCTTCATGAAGAACTATTGCCCCGCAATTACAGAGTCTTTTTATTGCAAGTTTCTACACCAGTACTGGGCTAGGAGCTGGAGTATAATGTCAAAAGGATAGTATTTGCATTGCTTGACCTGCTAGGTGCCCCAAATATATATTTACAGTCGTTAATGCATGCAATCAATGCTCAATAAATTTGAACTCCCTAGACGGTGCCTAACCTTGATTTGCCCTCTTCTTTAGGTACTCCCTCATTTGAGAAGCATGGTCTGCAAAGGGAAACATCGGTTCAACATTCAGAGGAGACTGAAGGATGGGTAACAGACATACCCATTATTCCCCCACTAGGCTAGGAGAATGCATGGACATTTGATCATGGACATATAACTGCAGACTCAGAGGCGATGGAGGAATAATCATGTTGCAGGGGTTGGTTTTTGGGTTGATCTCAAATTACATAGTATGATTTTGGGGTTTTTTGGCATTCTGATAAATTGTCAGAATTGAAAATGCAAGTCATTTTGATTTAAATTATGGAATTAGGGTATAGTCCAAATTATTTGTTGATTCCACAATTCATGTTTGTAAATCTGCTAGGTTAGATATAAGGTTTCTTCTATTGTAATAGATAAGGATTTCAGATTTTCTTCACTGATTCTTTCCCGAATGAGTCTTCAAAATAGTTTTTAATAATATTCAATATATATAGTGGTCCCCCCTTTTTCTTTTTTTAAAAAAAAATCACCCCTTTTTACTATTGATACAATAATTCCCTCCACTTCTGAAAGTCTCTCTTCTATGATGTTGTTCATTCTGTTAATATGCTAAACTCATTTTTATAGTGTCATGTCCAACAAATGACTTAGCCACCAACTCAGTTGTCCTCTCACTTAATCTCCCTTGCATAACTAAGACACATATTTAGTTGTGCATGTAATGAGAAGCCCCTTGAATTTGAGATATGATTATCATGCCTATGCCTGTGCTTATCATTTTAAATATTTAATATCACTTAGAAAATGAAATACCAGTTAATGATGAAAATGATAGAAGAATATGGAAGTAGTTTTGCTCCGCTGGAAAATCCATTAAGAGTGAAACATATATAATATCATCCCCAAATATCATCATCCCCGAAGCCTAATCATAACAAGAATCCTTGATTCAACCACCACCATTCATCCATCTCCCTCAGAAATATAATTCAAATATTTGGTATTATTTTACGTTGATATTTCCATGGTAAACTTATTGCAATAGAAATAGACATTTTGCACATGGCCATATTATATATTGTATATTATTTCCTTCAAAAACAAGAAGCCATCACTCCAACACCACCCTTCATCAAGCTCCATTAAAATTATTGTTTTACTTTTTGTAATTTTAAGTGGAGATTTTGACAGTATCCTAATTGCAATACATATGGACCTTAAATATATTGTCCAAGATATGGTGTAAATTATTTCCGTCATGGAGATATAAAAGCCTTTAAATATAACAAAGTTATGATGATTTTTAGTTGACTTGTGATGATAGTCTCATGCATCCTCAACTTCAAACTATATGTAGAAGGTGGATGGAGTGCAAGTAAACACAATAATTTAGAAATAAATTCAAGTTCTATAGCACAACTCTTCATTAATAACTTAATAAATTCTATTACATTTCTTTAGAATGCTACAACATTCTTCCTCCACTCATGGTCTATATTGATTAGATAAAGATCTGATAATTAAATGCTTACATAATGCCTCTATTTATAGAGGTATTTGAGATACATCTAGAAATCTCATTGGGCATTGTAGATTCAGGTCAACTTGTCTCTGGCTTATCATAATTTAGAAACTACTAGCTAATATATGATTTTTAAATTATTATTTTCTGAAGGCTTCTATACAGCAGACATACTAGAACATACTAACAATAATTTTAAAATTTTATATTCATGGGGTAGAAATTACCGCAAAGATCTATAATATCCTAACACTATAAAGGAAGTTTTCCTTTTCCTTCTATGTAAAAGATGAATATCTATCAAAATGGGAAAGAATACTGTGATATTACTCTACTTTTTCCTCCATTGATAGTGGGCCATTCTATGGTCATTGGGTTGTGTCACACTAAAAAATATTGTTACCACCTTATTACTAAGGGTAACATTAAAAAAAATATTTTATGCTCTACTGAAGTTTATTATTTTTTATCTGTAGAAACCAAGTAAGGCCTGCAGCGCAGCTAAGTTCTTGTTAAAAATGGAAGAACGATTTTATTTTTGTCTATTGAAATTTCTATTATGTTTGTCTGATTGAAATTTTTGCCAGTTGTGGTCTTATGAACTGCAAATAATTATAAAATATTCATAACATTTAGTTGATGCATGTAAAGTGTTTGATTCCACAAAAAATGATATAGCCTTTAATGGAATAATTCCATTAGATTATTGCAGCTTACAGAAAACATAGTTTGTAAAATGATATCTAGTATCTATGTGCTTGCTTCTTTTATGAAAAATATGATTTTTAGACAAGGCAATGGCTAAGTTATTATCACAATAAATATTTGTTGCTTCATTTTGTTTATACCACACATATCGCTACTCTAGCAAGCTACTCTCCTACAATTCAATTTATCTCCCACTACTAATATACCTATAGAAGGGGGATCAACCCCCCTACAAATCTATGGGGTGTGTGTGTGAAACTATAGTTTTCTTTGTGGGAGGGAGCTATAGTTGGGCCCCTATTATTCTATGGTAGTCGGTAGATAACTATTAGACTATTTGGAAGAGTGGGGTGGGTGGGGTGGGGGACAATCACTTGCCCTACTATTCTAAGGGGAAACTATAGTTTCATTGCTAGGCCTAATGGAGGGGCTAAAGCTAGTGCCCCCTACTATTCTAAAGGGGAGTGGGGTGGGGGGGTGGGGGACATAGTCACTTGCCCTACTATTCTAAGGGACAACTATAGTTTCATTGCTAGGTCTAATGGAGGGGCTAAAGCTAGTGCCCCCTACTATTCTAAAGGGGAGTGGACAGTTATAGTGGACAAAACATATGTGCGGTTTGGGGGCAAGTAGATTTCTAGTTAAAGGTTCAATCATGTTATATATAGAATGTAAAGTTCATCATTTAGTTGAGAATTTAGTTTTTTTATGACTATACCATCCATTTCTATGCCTCCATTTCTTGCATACTTTTTTTCCAGAGCATCTCATATTCAACAAACCTCTTCATGTGGCCTTTCTGTAGCCAATTTTAGTTCTAATTGCCCTACCCATACTATATCTAAGGGCTAAAGGTATCTAGTTTAAGTTGATCCACCTGTTGCCTACATGTAGAGGACCCTTCAAATTCTATGGGCTAGATGAATTGATGTCATTTCCTGTAAGACTTGATTTAAATTGATGCATATTCAACATTTTAGAGGGAAAGTCCAAAGATTGGTGTTTGCACTAATTTCCATAAATCGCAAGAGTAAATATAAAATATCCTCCTTGTAATAGCGTGATGAAAGACCAGAAAAGACAATGCAACCTAATCACAAACTAACATTTTCATACAAAAATACGACGACCACTAACGATGGTCAACAAAAAATAAATATTGGCTCATCAATTTGGCCAAAAATGTCTCATTGTTTTCTAGTGGTATTTAATCCTATATTATCCCACACACTGTAATGATGAATTAGGCTTATGCAAGGGGTATCGTTCTCACCCAAGGAGTAGCATTTTAACAAAGAATACAAATTTCATACACAGAAGGATCTTCAAGAAAAGAAGCAGTCATAAATCAATAAGGAAAATGGGACCACGTAACAACACAACAATTATATAAGAATTTTTTTTTAAACTCTTGACACCAGATCTCACTAAAAGGTTTTGGAAGAAGAAAACCTAACATTTTCAACTTTTTGTGAAGCATACATATCTAGTAGTTCTAGATTAATGTGTGTGATTGGTATTGTGTTTAAATATCAAGTTAGGCTTTTTTTAATCTTACGATATATCATTTAGATGCTTCTAAAATTAATTGTGTAATTTTTTTAACTTAAGGGTTTCTGATTATATTCTATAATTTTTCATCAAGATATTTATAGAATATTAGGATATGTAACCTATAATCTATTTTTTCTGATATTTTCTAAATATTTTGATGATAAATTATGGAATGTGATCCAAAACACTAATGATTAAAAAGTTACACAACCAAATTTAGGAAACAACTAAATGATATTAACATAAATTGTACAAATCTAATAACGTCAATTGTATAATGCAATTCTTGACTCCATATCAAATTTGACAAGTATTTCAATATGATCAGGATTGGATGTTTGAAAGGAGGAGTGAGGGGCATTAAGACACATCCTTTCTTTGAACATGTTAATTCAGACTGTTGCTTTAAAAGAGAGAAACACATCCTTATAAGCCCACATGTAATGTAAGTGTAATACATGAAGCTCTTAGATACCATTACTAGCTTCTGTGAGTTCCTGTACAAGCGTTATATTGTTGATTACATATTTTAAAGGAATAGTAATAAGACATGTCATCCTACTAATATTCTTGTGCCACATTAATAGGATTAGTGCCTCTATCAAAAGGCTAGAAGCCATAATAGGTTATGCTCTAAACTTAAATAGAAAATACACAAACAATTGTAGTCTTTTGTAGTATTTAGTAAGGTGTCACCAATGTCAAATGCTCATCATTATATTTAGTTAAAGATCTTAATTATAGATTAAGAGAACTAATAAATTAAATTAAAATAGTTTACATCCCATGCTAAATTAAATATTTTTTAGCCATCATAACTAATTTTTCCATGACTGATTTATAGGGAAAAGAAGATGTAAGCAATTTTGAATATTATTCACACCTAGGCCCAATGAAGCATGCATTTGAACTTACTGATAAAGATCAAGAAGTTTTTAAATATTTTTAAAAAGAATGCCTTTAATAATCATTTTTTTAAAGTATCCTATATACAACAATGTAAGTAATTTGACATGTAATTGAAGGAGAAATTTAAGATCTTAGTCTTTTGCAGTGTTATATTAGTAGTTCGATATGATGTATGATATCTGGATTCTTTAATGCATATGTGGTTGAAAGAGTAATAATAGATGAAATATAATTATGAAATGTAGTTAACACAATAAATAAGGTATCTAATGTTTTGTTACGAGATGGATGAAAATATCTATAAAATTTACTTATCTTTTCACTATTTATGTATGATATTTGTTAAAATTAGTACAGTACACGAGGGCATCTTTTCTCTTTCAATGAAAATAGCCATGGTCATGCTGCTGCATTTAGAGTATGCATTGTTATATGCATTGAATTGTGAATTATATATTATATTAATTTATATAGAAATGATCGCATAGAAGAAGATTATCATGGTATTTAAAATTGTTGAATGCTTTATCCTCTTCATTTTCTCATCTTTTTGCATCCTTCTAAATATGATTAAGATAAACTATTGTATTGATTTCTTCTCACCTTTACATGTTTGTATTCCAAGATCAATCTTATTCATTTGATAATACTACACATGCAATTCATCCTCAATCTTATCAACAAGATGAATAAATATTTGTGCTCTTTATTTGACATGTGCATATGTTGTTATCAAAGATATTTTTCTTTTCTTCTTCTTTGGTCCTTAAGAATACTAAATATTTTTTCAAAGAAAATAAAGTATTCTTCATTCATATCCTTGTACCTCCTTTTCACTTATAGTATTTTTTATGTTAACCAAACACGTGTTTGTCCATGTGTGATTCCCACAGAAGTTTATTTTTCTCCCAAGGTCTCTTCATCTTGATCTATAAAGACTTCTTCTCTATGTTCTTCAGTTTTATGAGTAGTTGTTTTGTATGGGTGTGTAGCACATCTTCTTTTGATTTTATTATTTTCTTCATTCTTATCATGTTCTTCTAGTGCACGCCTTTCTTCATTCTTTTGACACTCTTGATTAGTCTCCTCTTCTTAGTGACATCTTGAAGTCTCAGCTCCATGGTGTTATTTTTTACCTTCTTGATATTGGCTCTAATGGATTTCCTCTTGTGTTGTTCTTCATGTTTCTTTGCATCTATCTTTTCACCAAGAATTGTATGTAAGGCTTATTCAAATTTTGTTGAGATAAGGTGTTGTACACTTTTACATAGTATCTATAATACTATATTTTATTATTCATTATATTATGTAGTGTTACACGACAGACAAGAAGAGGCGACAAAGGGCAAGAATTGTTCATCAACAATAGGTGAGATCCCATAAATTGTTGATTATTGTTGCTTTGTTGTGCATCAATTTAATCATGAAGATATGGAATCTCTTGACCATATCCATAATTATCCATCTCAAGTGTAAATAGTAATCAAACATGTATGTTGATTTGGAAAGCACATTAATCAATAATTGTCATGACAAGTTAATCCAATCATACTTCCCATTCTTGGATGTAGCGGCCCTCCATTCTTGATATCTATTTAGAGGGTCTCGAGTCTATCCCTAATGGCCTGGCCACCCCTAGAGCCCTATCTAGGAGTTTCAAGCTGCCATCTCCCCCATTTCTCAGCCAAGCTATAGATATATGTATAGATAGCATCCATCCAGTATGTTCTGTTATTTAGAACTGACCATTACCATGTAAATCCAGAACTAAATAAACACAAATAAGGAACATCAACCAATAAAAGTTGAAGATTTTAGTAACATGCAGTTATGTATTAAACTTCAAGAAATAATGTTAGCAGGTTAAAACTCTAAAAAATACAGACAATCCATTTGGGCTTTGTCAAAACCACAAAAAACAATATTATTTCAATGAGCTCGAAGATGAATGCCTAAACCAGCTTTGGCAGGATCCTCTAAAAATATTCAATGCTACTAAATCAAAATGATGTGCTTTAGGCATTAACAATGCCATCCTATTTCTATAGTAGAATTGGTTCTCCCACAACTAATAAAAGATATAGGGGTATGTGCAAGATCATGAGGGGCCAAACTATGCCTTTAAGTGGCAATGAAAAATCAACAAATCAAGGTTAGTCAACTTGACGTGAAAATATGAACTAGCTATCAACCTAATATCAAAAAGTTGTAAGAATAGAATCTGTAGAAAATTGAATGTAGTTTCTAAACTACTAGGGCTTTTCAGAAAAAATGTTAATATGATTGGTGAAAAGTATAGATTTCAATGCAGTAATACAAACATTTTAGGAAAAAAATAAGAAGTAGGTGTATGTCTAACCACCTTAATCATAATCAAATGATAATATTTTTTTATAAGATTTTATATATAAGTAGTAGACTCATGCCCGGATGTGATGCATATTTTTTCATAATTTTTTTCCAAAAAAATAATTAATTATGAATTATCTGCTACAACATTTTTAGAAAAAAAAACTCCCATGTCTGACCACCTTAACTCATTGAAAACTTTACCAAATTCAAAAAAAAAAAATACCCTTATAGTAGGCGAAGCATAGAATGTGACGCATTTTTCAGATTTCAAAAATGTTATACTGTCTAAAAGTTATAGCCGTTTTTCATTCAGTATATAAATCAGCACTTTAGAGGTAACTCAATTGGAAAATAACTAATAATTACTTACCGAATTCAAGATTTGAAAGCAATTATATCGATAGAAAGCTGATAATCTCCTTAAGATACCCTTTTTGTTTCATCAAATTTGGGTGAAAAAAAGTCGTCAGCTACATGGTCGAAGTCTGGAACTCAGAGAATCAGGGGAAAAACACGTTTTTGACACATTTGAAGAATTGACCAGGTAGGTTTAGTGCACAAAGAAATACCGAGCCTAATCAGGTACCCAAAAATCCCGGTAGAATTTTGAATTTTGAATTTTCCCTCCCCTTTCTCCCTCTTATTTTATTTCCATCCCCTTTCTCCCTCCCATTTCTCCATACTTCATATCATATATTATATATCAAAAATTATATATTAGATTATATATTAGATATTATATAATATCTATTATATATATAAATATTATATAATATACATTTTACATTAAATATTATATAATATATATTAATATTAAATATTACATTATATATTATATATTATATATTATTTTATATGTATTATATATTAACATGTATTTTGCAATATATCACATAATATCTTCATTATTAAATTGTATGAAATATATATTATTATTATTATTATAATATATATATATATATATATATATATATATATATATGATACAATATAATATATATAGTAAAATATATATATTCAATATGATATGTATTATATATTATATATAAAATATTGTTGTATATATAATAAAATCAAGCATAGAATATATATAATATATATTATATAGGACATATTAATATATAGGTTAATTACACTAGTATAGGGCATCAAAAAGGTTTCCAAAGGGGTCAGAGGGTTCCTAGGGGTCCTAACACTCGAGAAAGTGTACTAGGACCCCTTAGGTCCCTCTATAACCCCCGACAACACATTAGAACACTAAAGTGTGTCCCAAGGGGTTGTATGACCCCTTGGGACACACTTTAG
>MU226492.1:849145-866632 GCA_018584345.1 Thuja plicata
GTTTGTGTCATTTGGTGGACTCATAGATTGATCTAATCATGAAAAAGGTTTCTCAGATGGTATACTAAGTCCCTTTTATTCAGATATATGATTTGAAGAATAGCATGCATCAAAGTGGTTATAAATATCAAAAGGTTTCATGTTTAGAACAAGTCCCTTTAATACTATTCTTCAGATATTCTTAATGAATGTTTTTCATTATGTTGATTTCAGCAGATTGATATGCAGTTTTGAGAAGGATTGATTGTATGTTGTTTTCTGTCCCTTGTATTGCTTAGATCCAATTGGATCTAACATCTCTTCTTTCATGATGCAGGGAAACCCTAGAAAACCTAAATACAAATGATGATGGAGTTTGAGGACCTAGGACCTGACATGCTACCAGCAATGGAGATCTAATATGCAAGTATCAAACCACTACAAGGCAATGCATGGGACCCCTACCCCATACTTTCAATTATGCCTTTTATTTTGCAATGTACTATTGTTTTGACATGAAAAGAAAGATGCAATATCATTTGTATAATACATTCATCTTGAATGTACAATGTAATTGATCCAATTATAATTTTAAAATTCTTGAAACATGATCAACTCTTAGAGTACAAAAATGACATTTTCTGTTATGAATGTAATTACAAAAATGATTATTAATAATACCTGAAGGATAATATTAATAGGACTTCTCTAAAAATGCAATTTTTTCTGTTTATGATTATCTTGATGCATGCTACAAATTAGGATAACAAATACATTAAAAGGGGGGTAGTATTTAAATTAAATTCAAATGTTAAGGAAAGTGAATCATATTTAATTAAGTAGATAGGATAATATAACAAATATAATTAATTAAAATTAACTAAAATGTTATGGGAATATTAATTAAATTAATATAAGGACGATTTTGGACGTCTACCTTTTTCCCCTCTTTGATGTGGCGTCGAAAGTAACGTTGCATCAAAGAAAAGAAAATAAGATGCCCCAGAGGGTTAGAAAACCTACGGTAGCAAGAGCAGAGGAGTGTGCCCCCTCAAGAAAATAATAGGAAAAAAATATAATGGAAAGTGGACCAATTGCATGGCGTGTCCAAGGAAAATGGAGGAAAAATGGGGGCCAGAATGGGAAAAGGGGGAGACCGACGGAAGAAATGGGTCCCAAGGGGCTATAAATAGTCCACCAGGGCCCATGGACAAGTCACTTTGACTCACAAAGAGCAAAAAGAGAGAAGAAGCAGAGAGCAATAGTAGTGCAAAAAGAGCAAGCACAGCTTGAGGAGCGCATCCATGTACACCAGCGACCTACGGGACCACTGGTGAGTAGTCGAGCACCATCTTAGTACTTTATGTATTTAATATTTTAGTAGGTCTTTAGGGTGCAATAAATGCTCCAAAACTAGCACGTAGTGCAGACGACGGTCGCCAGTCTGCCATCTGTGTAGATGACGGTCGACAGACCATCGTCCTTGTAGATGGCCGACTGGCGATTGGCATCTGCACAGACAGAGATCGACTGATCTCCGTCTGCGAAGGTAGGGGAGGACAAAAAAGTGCAGCAGAGACGGCGGAGTGTAAACATCGTCGTCTACGTAGCAAAGGAGGCGGTGGCCTAAACCATCATCTCCGTAGACTGACATCTGTGGAGATCCGCCGTCTCCGTAGACTGGCGACTGTGAAAGTCTGCCATCTGCGAGGGTCAACCACCGTCTATGCGGATTGACCCAAAAATGGAAGAGAAGAGAGGAAGAAAAGAATAGACAAGGGTCTGGGAGCATTTTTTGATGCACCGAACAGGCCTAGGACATTTTTTGATGCCCCAGAATGCTATCTGATTGCTGACATTTGCTTGCTGATTGCAGGAGGAGACCATCACATTTTGGGCCAGGGAGTTCTATCAAGTGACCATGGAGCTGGAGCAGCACTTGACAACAACAGAGTGGGGATAGGTGACGCTGTGTGGATTAGAGCACTTGTGCGGCATTGGTCGCATCTTCGAGTGCATAATGCGCTCATTTCTGCATTGATAGAGAGATGACATAATACCACCTCTAGCTTCCACTTCCCTATAGGGGAAGCGACTATCACCCTCCATGACGTATGGAGGATCTACAGAGTGCCCATTCGGGGGCTTACACCTAAGTACTGCGTGGAGGGGTTAGAGCCATATATGGAGATGGCACTGGGACGGAGGTTTGCTGATCTGCCAATTACACGACAGTGGATGTCTTGGATAGGGGCTATGAATATGGAGCCACGGCCATGATGGTTGGCATTATATATAGCTGGGTTGATAGGGGGATGTCTCATGCCTAATCATGTAGGCAAGGGGTTCCCCATAGGGTGGGCATGAGTTTTGAGCAGCATGGTAGAGGATGGCAACTAGTACTGCTGGGGATATTTTATCCTAGGCCAGTTATATTATGATCTTCATACGTGCACCTACTACAAGGGTAGGGTGCTAGGTCCTAGATGTATGCTCTTGCTAGTATGGGCATGGGAGCACATTGCGGTCACACGACTGATCAGACATCAGGAGACCCGAGTAGCATATGAGCCTTTTGTATGTTGATACATGCCACCTATCAGTTACAAGGCCATAGATTCGGTCGAATACTAGTGGAGGAGACTGGAAAAGATGGGGGCTATACTGTGGGCACCCTATGCAGGATGTGAGGCCTGGGGTCGTGAGATCCCACATTAGGACAGATACATAGAGGATGGGTTCTACGACTCATATTATATGAGATTTGTGCAGACTGACTGTTGGCTATTTGGGAGGACATCATATATGATATCTAGGTATATGCCATCCAGGGTACGGAGGAAGATGAGCCAGCTTCAGGAGGTGGTACCAGACGGGTTTCCTCATCCATTGGTTACCCGAGAGGTGGGGTGTGTGAGGGGGATAGGTGCAGATCCTCGTATAGCATGAGCATCTTTCATGGGTATGATTGAGGTCCCCTAAATCAGGGCTTAAGAGTCATTACAGGATGCAGGTGTAGTACGCACATATGCACAGTGGTGGGCCGCTCACAGACCCATTAGACTGACAGTGCCTGGAGTTGTATAGGAGGATCAGTAGCTGGGGGCCAGAGGAGGACAGGGGGATGATGACAATGAGGAGGGAGGAGATGGAGGGGCCATAGGGAGGAGAGTCTAGCCTAGGGTTGTGGTACCAAGGCAGAGGGGACAGGTGCAGATACCTGTAGAAGGGCAGCCACCTATCATTCTTGATGTATAGGTACAGGGGTAGGATCTGCAGGGGTCAACACAGGGACCACCACAAGGATAGGGGCCGCCATAGGGACCACCACAGGGGCCACCAGGGTAGGAGCAGGTACCACCAGTGGGCTACATAGCCCAAGAGACACATGATATAGTCGTAGCAGAGCGAGATAGCATACAGACTGAGTTGGGGAGGGTACATGGACTATTAGTGACATCTCAGACGACTAAGGTGAGTGCACAGGCTAAGATCTTATGACTACAGGGTTTATTGGCTATAGCACAGGGCACAACCAACAGCCTATAGATGGAGGTGGCCCAGGTATAGAGGGAGTTGTTAGTAGAGACTGCTCGAGGGGATAGTGCTCAACGAGCACTAGACATTTTACAGGCTCGGGTGGATAGCAGAGAGTTTGCTATGATAGAGGAGTATGGAGACCATGAGGAGGAGCTGGCAGTTATGTCAGCGTAGATAGTGTCTCTTACAGCAGAGCAGGATTTAGCATGTAGATGTGCAGAGGACTACATGGTAGACCACGATATAGCGCGTCTGGTAGGTAGTGCGGAAGGTTTGGGTCAGATGATGGCCAATGCTATGGAAACCTAGAGAGAGGCAGGACAGAGAGGCTGAGAGGCCGCATACTATATGGGACTATATCATGGTGCAGTGCTAGAGGAGGCATGACAACCTACCTATTCTGAGAGGGCATAGACAGAGAGCACCAGTTGGGGATCACAGGGATCAGTTAGGTTACCGCCATGTCCCAGCAGTGGGGCAGGACTATTGCAGCCACCACCATGATGCTTCTCAAACTTTTTGGATACACATTTTTTACACATGATGTATGATACCGACACTTTGATATATATATACATGGACTATTATGAGACTCTGATTTATGGACATTTGTGATGCTATATGTTTATATGATGCGCTGTTTATGCAAGATGTATGGATGCACTGTGATGTTATATTACAATATATGATGCTTATGACTGACATGCAGGATGAGATGAATTTATGTATGATGATGCTGATGGATTTGTGATGCAGGGATGAGATGCAGATATATATGTGTGTGTGTGTGTGTGTGTGTGTGTGTGATGTGATGTGGTTAATGCTTATATTTTGTCATGTATGGATGTAATGTGATGATGTATAAATCTATATATGAGTTTTGAAATGAATCTAGAATGAATGAACCTTAAAAATGTTATGGGTCTTATTAATGCAACTAATTGAATGAAATTAAATGCAAATGGTACTAAATGATGATTTAAAATGTGTAATGTTAATAGAGTAATAATGCAACTATATGAATGAAATGTGTAAATGCTAATGGAGTAACAATGCAACAATGTTAATGAATAATGAACTAAATGATCAATGCAAATGGTTTAATTTATTAATGCACTTAAAATGAATACTGCAACTAATAATGGATAATGATGAATGAAATGAACAATGCAAATGAATAATGCAACGGATAATGAATAATGACAAATGAACTAAATGAACAATGAAAATGAACTAAATGAACAATGCAACAGATAATGGATAATGATTAATGAATGAAATGAACAATGCAACTGATAATGAATAATGATTAATGAACGAAAATGAACAATACAACTGATAATGAATAATGCCTATTAAAAATGAACTAAATGAACAATGCAATGGATAATGAATAATGATTAATGAATGAAATGAACAATGCAATGGATGCAATATGAGACGAATGAGGACACTATTTTTGTGTGTATCAAAAATAGGTCTGAGAAAATCACTTAGGTAACCGGATAGGGGAATAAATGGAAACCTTTGCCAAGAGCAACATCATAATGCAATATGACCTAACTACAATGCAAAGACTAACTACATGATAATAGTGGGATTGATACCGTGTTAATGTTGGAGAGCACACCCTAGTTTGATATTACAAAAGGAGTTATGCACCATGTGCTAGAAAACACAAGTGACATGGTTCCTTTGCGTGGACTAGACTCTCAGACAAATAGGTTGTTAGGAACAAGAATGCAAGTTATCAAGTATGATGGATCTTATGAAATGTTACTCATAAGGAGATGTAGTACATCCAGATCTTTTGAGGGATTTGAGATGCATGAATCCTACCCCCAGTGAGGCATACATAGTCATAGATGAATATCAAAACATAAATGCACTAACAAACTATGACAAGCAGATCATACCACAAATGACACGTATTTCACCATATACTCACCATAATGAACCAGGATGTAAAAGATCGAGGCTGTCGCAATAAGAACATAGTGAAACACAAGATAAAATCAACAAAAAGGCATCCTGACCAAGTGGTTAGTCAGTCCAAAAGTTCTTGCCATGAACAATTTTGATGTGAGGATTGATAGAACAGCTGACACCGAAAGGATGCATCCTAATGGGAAAAAGATTGATTGATAAAAATGGGAATTCACTGGCAATTTCTTGTGAATAGAATGATCATTAGGAAAGTCAATCTATCTGCTGATTTGATGTAAAATGTTTGCAATCACTGTGTCTAGATCAAAGCTCAGTTTTTTATTTGGTAAGCTTAGTCGTGTGGGAATGATTATTGCGAAAGTGGAAAGATGGTCAAAGAACTACCTGCACAAATATGGGTAGTGATGCTTATTATGAAAGGTGATGCAAGATGTATAGACAAATGGTGGAAACTGATGGTGGATCTGACTACGCATGGTGCCTGGAAAAGGTTTTCACCATGGTACTTATCCATTGCGCCACTGAAGTGGTTTTCACAGATGGACGAATTTATTTCTCTTTCTCTTTTTCTTTTTTGATATTGTTTTCAAGCTTTTTTAGTTTTTATGCTTTTTTTGATTTTTTGATTTTTTTTTTTTTTGCTTGCTTTTCTGAATATTTTTGGATTTTCTGCTTTTCTGATTTTTTTTTTTTTGGATTTTTGAAAATTTTTGTTGTACAACAGACTATGGACTGATCAAGCATAGAAGCGCTTGAGATGTATAATATTTACAGGATCAGTGAGTGGATCTCCCTCTGGGGATGCAATCTGATAGGCACGTGAACCATACTTTGTTGTAACAATGAAGGGACCCAACCAATTAGGTTCAAACTTCCCTTTATTCTCACGGTTCTAGAGGTTCTTCATATTATGTTGCAGGACAAGATCACCAACCTCAAACTAATGAGGTTTGATCCTTTTGTTGAACTGAAGGCGAAGGCAATTTTGATACATGCAGAGGTGGTCTAGGGCATTGAGGCATCTCTCATTGAGGAGTTCCAGCTCTTGCAAGTGGACAACTCTATATTCTTCTTCAGACAATAGATTCTTGAGAGAGATTCTGAGGAAAGGGAGCTCAATTTCAACGGGTAGAATAGCCTCAGTACCATAAACAAGGGCAAAGGGAGTGGCACTCATGGGGGTTCAAATGGAGGTGTAGTAAGCCCAAAGGGTAGGGTTGAGGCAAAGGTGCCAATAACGGCCAGCTTCATCGACTATTTTCTTGAGGATTCTGAGGATGGTTTTATTCATAGCCTCAGCTTGACCATTTCTTTGTGGAAAGTACTTGGAAGAGGTATGGTGGGTAATGCTAAATTTTCTACATAGCTCTGTGACATCCTTGTTCTTGAAAGGTCCTCCATTATCAGTAATAATATCCCAAGGAATGACATAGTGACAAATAAGATAGTTCAAAGTAAACTTCAAAATCTGTTTTCTAGTAGTGTAAGTGAGAGGAACAACTTTGACCCACTTGGTAAAGTACTTTGTAGCAGCCGGGATGTATTTATGGCCATTGGATGAATTAGGGAAAATTTGGCCAATGAGGTTGAGAACCCAGCATGAAAAAGGCCAAGGGGTGATGGTGGGTTGGAGGGATTGGGAGGGAGCGTGTATCAAATCACCATGCTACTGACAAGGTACACACTTCTTCACATAGTTTTAGGCATCTTGCTCCATAGTAGACGAGTAATATCCAGTGTGTAACAAATTTTTGGCCAAAGTAAGTCTACTAGAGTGGGCCCCATAGATTCCTTGATGTACCTCCTCCAAGGACATTTGTGCTTCATCAGAATTCAGACACCTTAAAAGAGTTCCATCAAAATGCTTTTGGCAGAGGGTATTAGCAAGGATTGTGTATCGGGAAGTGCGGTGAATGAAGGTTTTACGTTGATTGGGGGATAAAGCAAGTGGGGTATGTCCTTTGCGTTGGTAGGAATAAACTTCTTGGTACCATGGGGAATTGGGATCAGCAATTTCACATACCATTTTAGAATTCGGTTTGTCATAGGCAGGGACCATAAGATTCTCAACAAGAAACTCACACCGCGCACTGTGTTCTGGCATAGTGATCAAGGACCCAATTGTTGCCATGGCATCTGCTTCTTTGTTGTTTGTGCGAGGGATCTGTTGGAAGATTAGTTCAGTGAAATGTGTCTTGAGATCTTCAACTGTTTGGTGATAGGGAAGCAACTTGGCATCCTTCATTTGATATTCATCCATAACTTGTTTGATAACCAATTGTGAATCACCAAGCACCAATAAAGTGAGAATCTTCCATTGTATGGCCTGTTGAAGTCCAAGTACAAGGGCTTCATACTCTACAATATTGTTGGTACAAGGAAACTATAATTTGAAATATTTAGGGATGAGATCCCCTTTTGGTGTAACAAACAAGATTCCTACCCCCGATCCTTTCTGAGTGAAGGATCCATCAAAGTAAAGCTTCCATGGAGGACTCAGGGCAAGATTAAGGACTGATTCATCTGGAAAATCTGTGATCAAAGGATGTTTATTATCAACAGGTGCTTCAACTAATTGATCTGCAATTACTTGTCCTTTGATATCTTTTTGATCCACATAAACAATGTCAAACTCACTAAGGATCATGACCCATTTTGTTGTACGACCAGTAAGAGCAGCGCGTGCCAGGAGATACTTGAGTGGATCAATTTTGGCAACAAGATGAATCTTATGATTAAGCATATAATTTCATAGCTTCTATGTATAGAAAATAATGGCCAAACATGCCTTCTCAATTAGGGAATAATTCAACTCATAGCCAATAAGAGTTCTACTGAGATAGTAAATTGCTCGCTCTTTACTGGTGTCATCCAATTGTGCCAGGAGGGCTCCCAACGCGACCTCTATAGTAGATATGTACAAAATTAGAGGATGACCAGCAACAGGTGGTACCAAAATAGGTGGATTAGCTAGATAGCCTTTCAGTTTCTCAAATGCATTTTGACACAAGCAATCCCACTAGAATTTGATATTCTTGCGCAAGAGATGGGAGAACGGATGCACCTTGTCAGCCGGCTGTGACATGAATCTTTTGATTAATTATAGTTTGCCTTGTAAACTGCATAATTGCTTCAATGTTTTGGGTGGTGGCATCTCTAGGATTGCTTTCACTTTCTTTGGATCAACTTCTATTCCATGCTGTGACACAATGTATCCTAGTAGCTTACCAGACTGTACTCCAAAAACACACTTCTTAGGATTCAACCTAAGTGTATACTTCTCCAATCACTCAAAAATGGTAGTAAGTATAGGAATATGTGACTCCCTTATTTTGGATTTGCCTAAAAGATCATCCACATAATCTTCCATGACGACATGCAAAAGGTCATGAAAGATGGTAGTCATTGCTCGTTGATAAGTGGCTTTGACATTTTTAAGGCCAAAAGGCACCACCTGATAATAGAAGGTGCCCCAAGGCATTGTGAATATGGTTTTGTGCTAGTCTTTTGGTGCTATCCTAATCTAATTATAACCTAAGAATCCATCCATAAGTGACAACATTTCATGTCCTGCCATCAAATCCACTATAATGTCAATATTAGGAAGTGGAAAATCATCCTTAGGACATGCAAGGTATAGGTCTCTGAAATTAGTGTAGATGCAAATGACCCTAGTAGGATTTCCTACTGGTACAATATTAGAAACACATTCAAGATAATCAATTGGTCTGAATACTTCAGCGTCCAGCATCTTCTGAAGCTCTACTTTGACTACTAATGCGACTTGAGGATGCATCTTGTGAAGTTTCTGTTTAACAAGTTTTACACTTGGATCTATAGAAAGATAATGCATGACAAGATCTGTATCAAGCTTGTGCATGTCTTTGTAGGTCCAAGAAAATTTGATTTTGTGTTTATGCAAGAATGCTGTCATGTCTTTCTTTTCTTGATCGCTGAGAGAAACTGTAATGTAGGTGATGTGTGGATCTTTTTCCATGCCTAGGTTGATTGGAATAGTATCTTCAATGATCATAGAGGACACTTCTGGTTCTAATGATATAAATGGAAATTCAGCCTCTCCCTCCCCTATCACCTCATAAAGGTTTTCACTACAGGAAGCGTCCTTTATTTTGTCCTTTTCTTCATCCAAAGGTGCCTGCGAGAGGTTTTCACCAGAGGATGTATTTTCATTTTTTTATTTTTATTTTCTTTTTCACTTTTGCGACTAAGAGAGTTGAATTGGCTATTGAAGTAGGCTTGTTCACTATAGTGTATATGATGTTGGTATTCTCAGAGATTCTTAAGTCCAAAGAGGGCTAAAACTGCCTCATCCGAATCACATATGTCCAAAGCTGGTGGTGAGTCTTGTTGATCCCAGTCAATTAATTCAGGGTTTGTGAGGGGTAGACGAGGTGACAAAAGGCTAGCTTGGGTGATAGTGAAGGCAAGGGCATGGAAACCTGCCCTATGTTATTGACATTAACACTTGCTCCTTGAGTCATTGTCATTTGAGTGCTATTATGTGTAGTATTGTTTGGCAAAGCACTTATGATCTGTTGAATTTGTTCAGGTGTCAATTGGGGTATTGACATAGTTGTTCATACATGTGCTAATATAGGTACTGATGTGGGAGGTTCACTAATAGGTCCCTTACCAGTGTCATGTGATGATGTAGCTTTTGAAGTAGAAGCCATGGCTGCAGTAGCGGCTTTGGTGACATTTCTGGTAAGAAGTGTTTCATCAAAGTCAACAGGAACTGTGACACCATTATGAATAATATTCAAGAATATTTCATCACTGTTATGCAAAATATCCTTCTCAACCATTTCTAAGTTGTAGGGGTCGCTAAGGAAGTCATTTACTTGGGTGGGCCTTTCTTCTTGGTCCACCAATTCAGTTTCTTTGGGCACTTCCTCAGCTCGTATCCCAATTCCTTAAAATTATTGAGTGGCAAATGGGTTCTCCTCACGAGTAACAGTGTTGAATGTTGTTTGCCTCATGTTTCTAGCTTGGGATCGAGTGACAACCATACAATGGAAGAAGAATGGAAGATAAGGAGATGTAAGAAATGAAATGGAGCAAAGATCTTTGATTGGATATGATTGATTGATTGGATTGATTTGATTAAGGATTGATTGATTGGATTTAAAAATTTTTGGAACAAAACCTAAGCATGTCAAAACCTTATGATGACACAAACACAAAAGGATTTAAAGCAATACCTATTCTACTTGAAGATGGAATTGTGATCTCAAGAAAAATGGGACATCACTAGGGATTTAAATTACTTGAGATGGACTGATGGTCTACAAGTAATGTTGTGTTTGTTTAAATATGAAGGTTTGTGATACTTTGATTAAGGTCTTTCAACCTAAAGACTTGATTTGATTTGGTTGTTTGATCTAGTGCTCCAAGAGAAGGAAGAGTGATGATGGAAGAATGGAAGAATGATCCGGAAGCAAGGTGTTACCTAATCATATTGTTCAATGGTGACAAAAGCACTGTTGATTGAAAACTTGGCCATGCAATTGAAAACTTTGTTATTGCAGAGGATTTTTTCAAGTTTCTCACGATGTTCAATCCCTTGTTTGATAGATGTTGCAATATGTTGATATTCCTTGGATTTACGAGTGGTTTCTTTTTTCTCTCTAAGGACTGGAGGTGTTGGAAGCTTAACCTTCTTATGTTTCTTGAAATTGGTCATGTCATGGAAAATCTAATTTTGGCTGAATGAATGAATGATCTAGGACAAATGATTCTAGGGTCCTGTAGAAGGTCGAATTTTGATTATCTCGACCAATTTTGAAGCTCACTATTTCAAAGCGGAGATGGTAGTCTCAGATGTAGCCGACAATCTTCGCATATGACAATCTGTGTAGATGGTAATATGCGTAGATGGAAAATCCAGAGCAGAGATGGCCGACTGTGGCTAAGGTAGTGTGTTGAAATTCTAGGCAGATTTTTGACCTTCAGTCTGATTTTGGGCAAATTTGTTGAATGACAATAACTGATTTTTCAGCATAGGAAAACTAGAAAATAATAGACACATGTCTCAAAACAATCCAACAAGGGACAAAGAAACCTTGAAGGATACTAGCAAATGTGACATTAGGAAATCTTGCTTCAACTTGATAATATCTTGTTTGTGTATGTTCAAGTGACTCTTTCAAGCCACTTATATTTTTACTGGGTCTAGCACAACGAAGACATTTAAAACAATAGCTACGTTAGGAATTTGACTTCACATGAAATATTATAGGCCCATTGCTTGGTAGTCCTTCATCTCACACAACATGTCACCCCCGGAAGGGCACCCATGTTTTTGCCTTTTGCCAGGTATTGTTGCCGTGCTACAAAGATCTCTTTTGCAACATGATACCCTGGGACATGTATGATGGGAATCTTGGGGGGGAACATTCCCTCCCCTTGCACTATAATAAGTCACCATTCAGAGGTGAATTAGGTAGGCTACTAATTTATAGTTTCTAGCAAGGTTTCATGGCATCCCCGTAATCGATTTATACAATGTGAGACACTTAAGTCTCTAGTTCAACCATGCCAATATGCTAAGGATATTCACTCAGTATGGACTACCATTGAACATGAACCACTCGAGCTTGAAGGGATAAAATAGACCTTTGGGTCACACCTTATTTCTATACCGGCCAAAGGCATTACCAGTTTGAGGTCATCCTCAAAAGGGGAAGTGCACCCTCTAGACATGTCTCTCTAGAAGCTTGATTAAGCTAAACTTTCTCTTCACCCAAGATCCACAAAGGCAAGGGGAGAGGATATGGCTATAACTTAATCATTGTGTCACTTATATTAAGGGTTTTAAACTAATGATAAATAACTTGAAAGAAGTGTTGAAAAACACTTCTTCAAACACACCAAGAAATATTCATTCCAAATTGAACCTATTTAAAAGCAACTAAGTGTTTTCTACCTAAGCAAACGACACAATAGTATGATTAAGCATGCAAGTTTAATTCATTTTCCACATATCAAGAAGGAAAACATGTAAGAAAGGTGTGATTGTTTTGCCTTAAGTCATTCAAGATTTGTGAGGTTCATTCCCTTATGCATTCAAGATTGGATGTGGTTGATTTCTTCTTTTAAGCAACATTCATTCAAAAACTAATGTTTAAAACATACAAGTTCATTCCCAAAATCTGTTAAAATCCAAGGAAACTTGTATAAAAATATTAGTAATCTTTAAAGTCTTCAACCTTGAAATGCTACAAAAAGACAAACAGATTAGTAACACTTGATTCGTGACAATATGCTGATTCTTGATTCCTGAAATTTGACTAAGTCTGAAATTTATTAAAAACCCTCAAAAACTAGATTTTGTATCATAACTCCTATGAAGCTGAAACCACTCTCAAACATCCTGGAAGTATATATTTAAAATATATCTTGAAATATATACCAAAACTCAATCCCTTTGTCATCTACGTCCATTCTAGGTCCCTATGTCCCAAAAACAAATCCTTCATCCCTTCCATCCATTTTGGGTCCTTACATACCTTCATCCACCATACCCATGTCCACCACTCCATAACCTCAAATCCATAATAAATATCAACAATGGCACACATGCTTGTATTCCTTCCAACATCCACCCTTCATTATTCCTTTCATTAACTCTCCAAACTATCTACCCTCATGCACCCACTCCATTGTTATTAAAAGCAATTTGGATGCCAAAGCTAAAATGCATAAAGCCAAAATCCACAAAAAAATAAAAATAAAAATCCAAGGATCAAAATGTCCCATCTAAAATACATGTTCAAGAAAAGAAAAATATGATCCACAAGAAAGAAAATTCAAAAGGCCACCAAGGTACAAATGAAAAAATTCAAAAACATGTGGATTCCCAAGCTACTTATTGAAGCAATGCAGCTCAAAGAAAAATCAAACTTGGCATCCAAACTTGCTAATCCAAAAGCTTCTTCCATTCATAATTCCTCCAATCCTCCATCTAAAAATCCCCCATCTTCCCACTCTATTTTGGGGCCTTATGTCCCAAAATCCACTATCCTAAATCCATCACCTCCTTCCTCTATTTTGGGTCCTTAATCCCAAAATCCACTACTCCTCATCCACTACTCCACCACCCTTCAAGGTGTGTGCCAATGATGATCTTTCTAACTCCCTTATCCATTTCTTTGCAAGTCTTTCAACCTCCCATCCATTATCCACCAATCCTTCCCCATCCTCCCATCCCATTAATCCAACCCTATTCATAAACCCTTATCCCCCCTTCATCCCCCCATCCATTTCATCTCCCCTGCAACCATCCTACCAACATCTATGAGCATTTATCTAAAATTCCTTGATATATATATATATATATATCAAGGGATATCATCCACGGAACTAGATGCTTGAGTCCTTCCTCCATCTTCCTAGCACATATCCATTGTCTTCCAAATCCACTTATATATCCATTTACTTATCCTCATTCCCTTGCACTCTATACTTGGGGGAAAGCTCCATCCATGCCTATGCTACCATACATATCTTCCACCTACCCTATCCATCATCCACCATCCTATTTAAGGCCATCATCCATTTCCCCTCTTTGATCTTTACTATCATATACTTTCCCTCCACTCATATACTCCACATTTCATATTCACTATGCATCATCCTATCTACATCCATCATCCTCTATCCATGTTTGATCTTGACATCCTATCCATATCCTCCATTTCATGGTACTTGTCTTATACATTTCCTCCATCCCCCTTCCATAATCCTATATAATTCCATCCTTCTTTCCCATGTTTTTTTGATCTTTATTACCCTATGCATTTCCTCCATACATTATCCATTATTCTATCCTATCCATATTTTTCATATCATATCCCCTATCCTATTCATACCCTCCATCTCATATCTCTTCTCAAAATCCATTGCATTTTGCATACCTTTTCTCTTCCTCACAAAACTAGAGGCACTCATACATCCACAGATGCTTTGGACAATACATGCCTTCCTCCTCTCCATGCATATCCTTTTCACAACTATCTATCCATCTCATTTATCCTTTATCCACCATCTCTCCATCCTTCATCTTCCCACCTCTAGTATGGGGGCATCCTTTGAAAGATAGTCCTTGGATCCTAATCTACTCATTCCCCATTCTTCAATCTTCCACTCACATCCCTTACACACCATCCTTCTCTTTTGTGCATCCTTTTCCCCATCTTCCCATCCTTCATTTTCCTACTTCTAGTGTGGGGCATTTAACCCCTTTGCCACCTAGTTCTTGAATCTCCATCCTTCAATCCCATATTCCCTATTCATCCATTCAATATTACATATCCATCCATTCCCTTCATTTATCTCCCATCCAATCCATCTCTCCATCTCCACCATTCCCTGGTTCTCCCTTGTCATTGGTCTAAATCCCATTCTATCAAATTCATATTCATCCATTAATATCTTATCTTCCTCATCTATTATATATATCTTCTAATCCAATCCATTCCTCTTTTATTCGATCTATCTTCTAATCCAATCCATTCCTCTTCCATTCTATCTATTTTCTAATCCAATCCATTCCTCTTTCATTCTATCTATCTTTTAATCCAATCCATTTCTCTTCCTTTTCTATCTATCTTATCTTCCAATTCTCTCCTATTCTCCAATTCCTCTTATCCCATCTATTTATTCTTCCTTCCAACTTCCAATCATCTTATCTTCCTCTTCCATTCTATCTATTTTCTAATCCAATCCATTCCTCTTTCATTCTATCTATCTTCTAATCCGATCCATTCCTCTTCCATTCTATCTATTTTCTAATCCAATCCATTCCTCTTTCATTCTATCTATCTTCTAATCCAATCTATTTCTCTTCTCTTCCATTTCTATCTATCTTATCTTCCATTTCTCTCTTATTCTCCAATTCCTCTTATCCCATCTATTTATTCTTCCTTCCAACTTCCAATCATCTTATCTTCCTCTTCCATTTTATCTATCTTCTAATCCAATCCATTCCTCTTCCATTCTATCTATTTTCTAATCCAATCCATTCCTCTTTCATTTTATCTATCTTCTAATCCAATCCATTTCTCTTCCATTTCTATCTATCTTATCTTCCAATTCTCTCCTATTCTCCAATTCCTCTTATCTTCCTCTCCTCCCATCTATTTATTCTTCCTTCCAACTTGCAATCATATTATCTTCCTCTTCCATTCTATCTAAATTGTAATCCAATCCATTCCTCTTCCATTCTATCTATTTTCTAATCCAATCCATTCCTCTCCCATTCTATCTTCTAATCTAAATCCATTCCTCTTCCATTCTATCTATCTTCTAATCCAATTGATTCCTCTTCCATTCTATTTGTTTTCTAATCCAATCCATTCCTCTCCCATTCTATCTTCTAATCCAATCCATTTATCTTCCATTTCTATATATCTTATCTTCCTTCCTATCTCTTTCAATCAATTCATCTTTCTTCCATCCTAATTCAATCCATCTTACCCTCCAATATTATTTTGTCCAATCATGTTCCTCCTTCGCCATCTAATCACATACTATTCTACCCATTCTAATCCTATCAAACTAAGCTTCACCCCATCACACTGATCTTTTCCTAGACATAGTGATCATAACAATTTTTCACCAAATCAGCAGATAGATTGACTTTCCTAATGATCGTTCTATTCACAATCAATTGTCAGCAAATTCCCATTTTTTATCAATCAATCTTTGGCCCATCAGGATGCATCCTTCCGGTGTTGGCTGTTCTCTCAATCCTCACATCAAATTTTTTCATTGTAAGAACTTTTGGACTGAATGACCACTTGGTTAGGATGCCTTTTTGTTGATTTTATCTTGTGTTTTACTATGTCCTTATCGTGACAACCTTGATATTTTATATCTTGGTTTGTTATGGTGAGTTTATAGTAAAATACATGTCATTTGTGGTATGATCTGCTTGTCATAGATTGTTAGTGCATTTATGTTTTGATATTTATTTATGACTACATATCCCTCACTAGGGGCAGGATTCATGCATCTCAAATCCCTAAAAAGATCTGGATGTATTGTGTTTCCTCATGAGTAACATTTCATAGATCTCATCATACCTGATATCTTTCATTCTTGTTCCTAGAAACCTATTTGTCTGAGATTCTAGTCCACACAAAAGAACCATGTCACTTGTATTTTCTAGCACATGGTGCATAACTCCTTTTGCAATATCAAACTAGGGTGTGCTCTCCAACATTAACATGGTATAAATCCCACTGTCATCATGTAGTTAGGATTGCACTTTATCTCGGTCATATTGCACTTTGCATTTTGCTCTTGGAAAGGTTTCTATTTATTCCCCCATCTTGATTGGGGCATCATGTCCCCAATCTAGCCTAGGTCTACCCCCCCAAGGACGTGTCTTGTGACACCACCTAATTTCCCCCTTTTTCTCTTCTTCCTCTGTTCTACTTTTTTTCGAGAAAATTCCATAAAATTTATTTTTTTTATTATTTTCTCGAGGGGGAATCATCTCATCTCCCACCATAATTAATTTTCTCTTTGGGGAATCTTATTTTATTTTCTTTGATGCGGCACCACTTTCAATGCCACATCAAAGAGGGACAAAATGTAGACATCCAAAATTGTCCTTATATTAATTTAATTAATATTCTCATAACATTATAGTTAATTTTAATTAATTATATTTGTTATATTTTTCTATCTATTTAATTAATTTATTTAATTAAATATGATTCACCTTCATAATATTTAAATCTTAATTTAAATATTATTTCCCCTTTTAATGTATTAAATCTTATTTCTATACATTTCCTTCATTTACCCCTTTTAAATAAATTTATAATTTATTTATTCCTACACACGACTTAATTCTACTAAACTATAATTAATCTAAATCTAATTTGGATTAAACTAATTTAAACCTAGATCCTACCCTACCTCACATCACTCTCACCAAATAGACCTACTTACTAATTAACTAAGGTTAATTAGGCTAATTTCTTGATTCCT
>MU226492.1:869464-892166 GCA_018584345.1 Thuja plicata
AAGGCCTACTAAGACCCCATGACCCCTTTTGACACATTTGAATGCTCAAATGTGTCCTAAGGGGTCCTTGAGCATTCAAATGTGTCGAAAGGGGTCATGGGGTCTTCCTAGGGGTCCTAGTACTTGATAAGGTGTACTAGGACCCCTAAGAAGATCCCATGATCCCTTTTGACACATTTGAATTGTTAGAAATAAGGTGTCTCAACCTTGTATATTTCCTTACATTTGATATTATTTGTTTTGTAAATTAATTGTTTGCAAACAATGTATTTAAGTTTGATATCCATTTTGTCATTTAGTTGAGTGAACATGTTGTGTTTTCACTCCACTTGGAAGATGACAAAGATGATCAAAGTTGGTCTAGGTGAATAGAGGTTATTTTCCAAATGTCAGCGCTTTGGACAATGTGTAAGGTAATCGTGACTGAAAAGGTTATGACGGATTCCTATGACGATCATTAATATTTGTAAGAGATAATTATGAAAGATTCGATGATAGGTGAAGATATGCAAGACATGTGGAAACTAATTATGTTGAGTAATGTACACTCTTCTACAATGCGTGGGGTTTAGGGCACTGCCCAAATTTTTTTTGGGGTTTCCTATTTTTTCAGAGAATGGTAAAACCCTAATACGGTTATCCTTGGAAGTTGCCCTAAAAAGGGAAGCACATGATATAAGTGTTTCTGGGTTGCAAATCACAGAGAGAAGTTAGTGTATTGTTGGAATGTTTATGTGCTACCGGATTTGTCTTCAAGTGTTGATTATCTCCTAAAATAACTTGCATTGTAAGTGTATTGTAAACAACAATAGTTTTGATTAATACATTGTGCAGGTTTTGGAGTGCTTGGGTTTTTTACCAAAAACTTTTCCCTAGGATAAATCATTGTGTCATTCTCATTTTTCTATGTATGCATGTTATTGTATTATCATTCTATAATTGATAAGGGTTAAATCTGAATTTACATGATTCTCTTCTTGGGAGTTTAGTGTAGGGAACTATTTTTCACACACTTAGTTTCCTTTCAGTTGGTATCAGAGCCTGGCCAATTTTGGTTCTATTTGTTAGGGTATGGGTTTTTTGAGCTGATCTTTGGTTTAGTGGGAGTATTGTTGTAGATTATTCATAACCTTTATTGTAGGAAGAGATGGAAAGTTTTTCATACAGTAGAATGGAGGTGGAAAATTTCAGTGGCACAAACTTTGAGTTGTGGAAACTCAAGATGGAAGACGTGCTTGTAGACCGTGATGTATGGGAGGCGGTTGCAAATGATATCAAACTAGTAAACATGCCTCAAGAAGATTGGGATCTCAAGGATCAGAAAGATAAGGGTCTCATTAGACTCTATATATCAGATTCTGTTCTCCTGAATGTTCTTGAGGAGAAGACCACAAACAAATTGTGGACATGGCTTGGGTCTATGTATCAGGCCAAGTCCTTGGTGAATAGATGTTCCTGAGAAAGAAGCTATATTCTCTGAGAATGGAGGAAGGAGGATCTGTTGTAGATCACCTGAATGCATTTAAGATGCTTATTGTATAGTTGACATCAACTGGTGTCAATTTGGAGGAGGAGGATCGATGTATGACCCTGCTATGTTCCTTGCCGGATTCATGGGACCATCTTGTGATGGCCCTTGGGAGTACTATTGTCACTTTCCAAATGGATGATGTGGTGTGTTCATTTTTATCTGAGGAGATGAGAAGAAAGACCTCTGATTCAACCAAGGAAGCCCTTGCTATTTGTGGTAGATCCAAAGACAGGAAAAAAAATGACAAGAAGTCTGAAAAGGGTAGATCCAAATCATGTGGGAAATCTAAGACTCCTGGAAAGTCTAAGGCAATATGTTGGAATAGTGGTAAGTCTAGGCACTTTTGTAAGGACTGTAAAGAGCCAAAGAAGAAGAAGAAGAAAAGCCAAGATTCAAATTCTGATAAATCTCAAGAAGATGGTGATGCGTTTGTTGCAGCCTTGGCCACCCATGCATCTAATGATGCGTGGCTGATTGACTCAGGTGCTTCTTTTCACATGACCTCTCATCGAAGTTGGTTCTCAAAGTATGAGGATTTTGATGGTGGGAAGGTGTACCTAGGTGATGATTTTGACCTAGAGATAGTTAGACAAGGAAGAGTCACTATTAGATTCCTTGATGGATGAGTAAAGGGGATCAACAGGGTAATGCACATCATAGGTTTGGCATGAAACCTATTATCTATAAGTATGTTGAATGATGCAGGTGTGCAATTTGTTTTTTTGAAAGATGGATGCAAGATGATTAGAGGAGCTATGGTGCTCATGAAAGGTACCAAGAGAGGTACCCTATTACAGCTGGATTCTTATATTTCACAGTCCAATAGTTCTTTTGTCTCAAGGAAGAGAGTAGCAGTCACTTAATCTCCACCATCTGAACGAGCAGTGAAGAAGTTTGTGGTAATGGGTTCCGGTGGTAGTGCAACAAGTGCACCTAAGGGTGCTAACACTTTGGAAGGCAAACTTCCTACAGAAAAGACAATGTTGTGGCATATGAGATTTGGCCACATTGGTGAGAAGGGTCTCAGAACCCTAAAAAATAAAAACCTTGTTGGGGGGATAAATGATTGTAATCTTGAGTTTGACTTCTACGAAAATTTTGTTTATGGTAAGAAAAATCATGTTCAGTTTTACTCTAGTTCTCACAAGTCTTCTAGTATTTTGGATCTTATCCATTTGGATGTGTTTGGTCCTGTTAAAGTTCCTTCACTCTCCAAATCTATATATTTTGTATCTTTTCTAGATGATTATAGTAGAAGGACATGGATCTATTTCCTTAAAAGTAAGACACAAGTTTTCAGTTGGTTCAAGGAATTTAAAGCTCTCATAGAAAATTAGATTGGTAAAATAATTAAGTGTGTGAGAACTGACAGTGGTGGTAAGTTTTGTTTAGCAGAGTTTGAATAGTTCTATAAAGAATGAGGGATCAAGAGGCATAAGACAACTCCTTATACCCCACAACAAAATGGAGTTGTAGAAAGAATGAACAGGACACTGATGGAGAAGGCTAGGAGTATGCTTAGTGGAGCTAGCCTTGACTAAAGGTTTTAGGCTGAAGCTACAACCACTACTTGCTATTTGGTTAACAGATCTCCTACATCAGCTCTTGTTGGTAAGACACCCATGGAGGTGTGGTCTGGTAAGAATCCTTCAGTAAGACATCTTTGCATTTTTGGTTGTGAAGCTTATGCACATGTGCCTAAGGAGAGAAGATCTAAGTTGGAAAACAAGGCTGTAAAATGTATCTTCATCGACTACAGTGTTGGTGTGAAAGGATACAAGCTTTGGGATCCTATGATTGGTAAGATGTTGTATAGAAGAAATTTTATTTTTAGAGAGCTAACACCTTCTCCTATTGTGCTATAGCCAGATGAAAAAGAAATGAAAGAAGATGTTGTTCAGTTTCCTCCTACCCCTGAGAAGACTGAACAGAGAGACCATGATGGATTTGATGATGAGGAGAGCTCTAGCAGCTCTGAAAATTTAGAAGAAGAGGTAGAACAACCTCAAACTTATCCCTTGAGGAGATACATGAGAGAAAGAAAGCAGCTAGAGAGGTTTGGATTTTCTATGTTAGATTCTAGTTGTGCTTATGCCTTAATTACAAACACTGATGAGCCTAGATCTGTGAAAGAGGCTATAGGTATGGAAGATGCAGGTTCTTGGATTGAGGCCATGGATGATGAGATGGCTTCATTGGAGAAGAAAAAAAATTGGGACCTAGTACATTTGCCTAAAGGACAGAAACCTATTGGACACAAATGGGTGTTTATGAAAAAATTATGTGCATATGGCAGTGTTGAGAGGTACAAGGACAGATTGGTTACAAAGGGGTATTCACAGGTGGAGGGAATTGATTATGGTGAAATATTCTCTCCTATTGAAAATATTACATCCATTAGATTTCTTTTATCTCTAGCAGCATCGTATGATTTAGAGGTGGAACAGATGGATGTGAAGACAACTTTCCTTCATGGTGATTTGGAGGAAGAGATCTATAGGTCACAGCCTAAGCACTATATTTAGAAAGGTAAAGAGTCTTTGGTTTATAGATTAAAGAAGTCTCTATATGGTTTGAAACAATCTCCTAGGATGCGATACCTTAAATTTGATGCCTTTGTATTGTCGATTCATTTTCTAAGATCAAAATTAGATCATTGTGTTTATTTCAAAGTTGACAATGATCGCCTTCTTATTATTGCATTATATGTTGATGATATGTTGCTGATTGGGAAGGGTATGGGTATGATTTCTAATTTGAAGTCTTAGTTGTCAGCATTGTTTGAGACAAAATTTCTAGGGGCAGCCAGGTATATTTTGGGAATGGAAATCAGTAGAGATAGATCTAACATAATTCTTTGGTTGAGTTAGAGTAAGTATGTCAAGTCTATGTTGGATAGGTTTAGCATGGCAGATTGTAGACCATTGTGTGTTCCTGTTTCTATGGGAACAAAGTTATCTATGGATTATTGTCCAAAATATCCTAGTGAGGTGGAGGACATGAGAAAAGTACCTTATGTGAGTGCAGTTGGAAGCCTTATATATGCTATGGTCTATACTAGACCAAACATTGCCCAAGCAGTGGGAGTCCTGAGTCAGTTTATGGCTAAACCTGGATGGGTACATTGGGATGTAGTTAAGAGAGTGTTCAGATATTTGAAGGGTACATCAGAGTATTCCATATGCTGTCATGGAAAATATTTTGGAGCTCCGCATTCAGTTTGTATTCATGGGTTTGTGGATTCAGATTGGACAGGTGAAATTGACAGCAGGAGATCCACCAATGCCTATGTGTTCACTATGTTTGGTGGTGCCATCAGTTGGATGAGTAAGAGACAACCTATGGTCTCTTTGTCCACAACAGAAGTAGAGTACATGGTAGCTACTCATGCTTGTAAGGAAGCTATTTGGCTTAAGAGACTATGTTCAGATGTTGGTGTTGATGTAGGACAGATTACAATTTGTTGAGATAGTCAGAGTGCTATTTTCCTTGTGAAGAATCCAACTTTCCATGCCAGAACCAAGAACATTGATGTGCGGTTTCACTTTGTGAGAGATATGGTAGAGGATGGAAAGGTAAGTTTGGAGAAGGTAGATATAATAAAGAATGTTGCGGATGCATTGAAAGAACCTATGGGAACAAAGAAGTTCAGATGCTGTTCCGAGTCTATGGGCCTCTCAGCCTATAGTAGTTAAATCCTGTTAGTTCCTTTGGCTCTTACAAGATGTTCAACAAGTGGGAGAATGCTAGGAATAAGGTCTCTCAACCTTGTATATTTCCTTAAATTTGATATTATTTGTTTTGTAAATTAATTGTTTGCAAATAATGTATTTAATTTTGATATCCATTTTGTCATTTAGTTGAGTGAACATGATATGTTTTCACTCCACTTGGAAGATGACAAGGATGATCAAACTTGGTCTAGGTGAATAGAGGTTATTTTCCAAATGTCGGCACTTTGGACAATGTGTAAGGTAATCGTGTTTGAAATGGTTATGATGAATTCCTATGATGGTCATTAATATTTTTAAGAGCTAATTGTGAAAGATTCGCTAATAGGTGAATACATGCAAGACATGTGGAAACTGATTATGCTGAGTACTGTACACTCTTCTAAAATGGGTGGGGTTTGGGGCATTGCCTAAAATGTTTTTTGGGTTTCCTATTTTTCCAAGGCTCATATCTTAGAACTCATGAGAGCTATCCACAAACTGTCAGGAGCTATGGGATCATGTTGCTGAGTTCTACAACAACCTCTCCCAGTTTTGGGTGATTTGACTTCATTTCCATTTGGCAAGGCAATCTCAGTCGATGCCAAAACTTGCAGTGAGGGTCAGTTGAAAGTAGCTTTGTAGTGTATATTTCAAACAGTTTGTCCTGACATTGAAGAGTCTACTCCATCATCTCTGGTTAGCTAGTTAAATGTCAGTGAAAAAACCATTCCACCAACAGAGTCACTGGAATGCTCACAACCACGCTTGAGCCAAGTGTCCCCAAGGTGCACTAAGCATGATTGCGCATTGATTTTCTAAGGCTCATATCTCTGACCTCGTGAGAGGTATCGATAAAATATCAGGGGCTATGAGATCATGTTTCCAAGGTCTACAACAACCTCTCCCAGTTTTGGGTAATTCAACTTCATTTCTATTTGAAAAGGCAATCTCATTTGATCCCAAAACTTGCAGTGAGGGTCAGTTGAAAGTAGCTCCGCAGTGTATCTTTCAAACTGTCTGTCCTAACATTGAACCATCTATTCCATTGGCTTTGGTTGGCTAGGTAAATGCCAGTGACAAATCCATTCCACCCATAGAGTCACTGGAACACTCGCGACCACGCTCGACCCAAGTGTCTCCAAGGTATGTGACTGAGGACAACAAGTTTTGAGCATGATGTTACAAAACAATGTCAATTGAGTTTGACATATGTTTTATAAATTGACAAAGGGTATCTAAAACACTTATTAGTTTTGGAATTCTTTTGGAAATTTTTGGAGGAAACAACCAAAAACAGTCGCTGTTGAACTTTTTGGAGAAAACAACCAAAAATAGTCTAGAAGTTGATGTACTATTGAATGAAGGATTTGGGTATTGTTACAAAACAAAGAAGAATTTGAGTGATCTTGGTAATTTATTGCATCTATTATAAAAAATTCAAACAAATTGACATATAACTTCAACAAGATATAATTTAAACCATAATGATAATCAAATATAACTTCAAAATATAACTTCAAGACATAGCAATCATAATTATAGTCAAGATATAACTTCACCATTCAATTACATGTACATGAATAATAAATGTGTATATAAAAGATGACACAAATATAATATAAAAATGAAAATGTTCTATATATAGAAAGTATCAAAATTATCTCCATATACAAATATGGCACATGTCATTTCAAAATGTCTACAAAATCAATGTTTCAAGGTGTACAATGCGGCATATATGCCATCTCAAAATGTGCCAAGTGGCACCTCTAAATGAACACAAATAAAACTACATCCTATGCCATAGGGGGATCATCAAAATGTAGCCTCTTTGAAGAAGTATTTGGCTCTGATTGATCCTGCATGAAAAATGAGTTCAATCACAAGTTAGATTGCTTAGTTTATATGATTTGTACATATATTTAATTAATAATTCAAACACAAATTTAATTATAAATTATAACTTAATACAAACATATGTACCTGGCCTCTTGGTCGCCTACCATGATCAGGTGTCCTAACATAAGTCTTTGGTAGTGAATGGACAGTGCCACCAATACCAACTTTGACCCATAAATATATATTTGCAATAATGAGATTAGTAGAGTGGTGCAGGGGCCCAAGGTGCAACATAGAGTAATAAATTTACAAAATAGGATGATGGCATAGTAAAATTACAAATTGATTGAACTAAAATTAAAACTTACATCCACTGATCCCTCCTCTGGAATAGTGGGTTGGGTCAACATAGATAGGAATGATTCTCATGGGGCCTCCCTCACACTAGGAGTAACCTATGAGAGTAAAAAAGATAGTCAATTATATATAAATGTACTTCATCATAACAACCCTAGTTAGAAAATACAAATAACAATATGTAAAAATCTACGTACAATCAGGCTATCACTCTGAATCGAGATGCCTATGACCCAAGGCTCCTGAACCTGTGTCGGGACATCATCGAGAGCCACACCCTATACAATAAAGTGCATGTAAAATATTTATTAATACACAATTAAAATACATATGCATGCATAATTAATCTTAAACAATTAATTACCTTTCCTTTATCAACACGAGGAAGGAACCCTCTCGTGCCCCCTACTAACATCAGCTGAGACCTACAAGAGAATAATAAGATGACAATATATTAGTAAATGTATGAATTTTATTGCTCTAATTGATAGAGATTTAAGCATGTAAACCAAATAATATAAAAAAACTAATGGGTACATAATTTATAATATACCATATCAGTTTCAAGGCCAAATGAAATGGCTGAAAGTGTGGAGTCATCCACTTGTCTCAACTCCTCTTCTATCATTGACTGAACATAAATGTACCAAATATATATACATAAGTGCACGTAGTCATTAAAACTAATCTAAATAAATAAATTATTTTTAAATTAAATAAATCACGTGACAAATTTATTTATAATGTTTACTCTTACCATATTGATAGGACTCCATGGCTCTACGCACCCCTCCTCAGCACTCTCATGAGATGCAAATGCTCCATGAGGTGTTGCAGCCTCTGTAGCTGCGTCTCATGTGTCCTCCTCATCAATAACATACTGATATGTATCAGCATCAGTAAGCGGTTTGAGGCACAAATTCTTGCACATAATGCAAGTATGGGGCACACATACATGTGAACTGCTACCAGATGTCGATGCGCCAGCATCATCTACACCAGGAGGAAACAATGACTTGGTCTGCATGATCAAATGAACACTCAGCATGTGAATGGCCCTAATACTCTGTGAGGTAGCCTTTGTAATGACATTGAGATGCTATACTGGAGGAGGGAGGGGGTGCAACTTTAGTGGGGGGTACAAAGGTAGTGGCCTTTTTGCACTGGGAAAATGACCTAGTCTGAGGATTTCCTCCTCCTATACCCATGTTGAGCCTCATGCTCCAATAATTAACATTATGACCAAGCACAAACTCAACATACAATTTTTTTATGAAATAGAAAGGGAGATCCAAATTTCTATGGGGTTGTTTATCAAAAACTATCCACCAGCGATCCCAAAATTGTGTGCCCATTGCTTCATTTGTGCACTATTTTATTGATAATTTGGGCTTTTTGGGGTCAAATTTTAATCCGGTTTTAGGATTAACAAAAAGGGAGGCTATATCTTCCTTGGTTATATTAAGGGCCGCAACCCCATCTTGGTCAAGCCCATCATCAAATTGGGCATGCATATTATCACGCCAATGAAGAGTAGCATTATGTTATGCGTAAGGGTGCCAATGTTTTCAACAATGGTATTTAGGGTGGCAAGCATAGGAGCTAACGTAGGTATATTATGATACGTGTTTTTGAAGCCTCGTATAGTGTTCAAATTCTCTTGTATCAAATCCTCTAAAGATTGAGGGTTTTGAAGTGGTTCTAGATTGTTTTTGGTGGGGGAGGGTTATTATCTTCATTGTTGTCAGCCATGCTTGATTAAATAATATACAAATATAAATTTCAAATTGATTTCATATATTATTAAAAAAATCAATACAAAACCCAATTTTAACCAAAAAAACTACATTTAACATGAAAATGAAAGAAATTAATCAAGATATAGAAAGAATTTACTTACTAGATAAACTACAGAGTTGAATTTGTTGTTGGAGAAATCAGGTACCCGAAAAAATTGTGTATAGGATATTTAGAGCCATTTTCCAAACCCAAAATGATGAGAGAAATGAGGAAAGTGGCTCAGGGGTTTTGATTTATGCCACAAGTTTTGGGTACACAAAAAAATCATGTACCCAATTAGGCTTGTGCTTTGGTGTCAGGTTTGCCTAGGTGTACTGACACCCAGGCCTACTAAAAAGTCAACAAAAATTTTCATGCGCTTTTGGACAAGTGAAAAGTGGATTTTTTCACATCACCACTTTTTGTCCCCTCATGATCTTGCACATACCCATAGAATATTATTCACCTAACATGAACACTGAAAAGTAAAATCCATTCCCGTGATCTCTTAGAATCTAGTATAACTATCAACTTTGGAAAGTTTCTCTTTCACGTTCAAGTTGCAAATTCATGTCAGCCTTAGAAGAAAGAGAAATACTTTCAATATTTTATTCTACTGCAGGGAGGTCTTTCACCCATGGATCTACATGCTTACCAATAGAGTAAACAATGAAACCAATATCCCTCAGCTTCTGTACAACAACAATGTTACACCTGTAAAAAATGAATGTAGGTTGCTACATATTATCATAGATCTTCTGATAGTCTAAACTTTTGAACTCATCCCATTATTTTAAAATGCACACTCCATGAGAATCCTTTGTAGCTTCATATGCATCCCAAACAATAGCAACTTACCTGATAGCTAAAGGACTCATTGGTTGCAAATGAATAGGATGATCCCAATCAAATTTGTTCATGGATAGATTCCTCTGAATCTGATCCTCTGTTTCTTGGGGGTCATAAATTATAATGTTTTCTCTGTCCTCAAGAAGTCCCTTGCATACATCAATTACAAGAGTTTCCCAAGTATCTCCTTCTCTAGATTTAAAGATCTCATCGGTAGATGGTTGAATAATTAGTATTGATAGGTAGCTCTATATATTGAAGCTGCATGTACATGAAATGGTTAATGCCATTTTGAATATATTCACATATTTATTTGAATATAATATACTTTTTATTATTATTGTTATGCACACATGAATACACAAAGCTCTATTTTAGTCTTGATCTTGTGATAATTATATAGGAGCGCACAAGCGAGGTACCCATTCTTAGTATTTATTTCTGTTGTTAGAATAGGTTATTTAGTTTTTAGTTGATAACTTAGTGTTGCTAAACATTACTATTGGATTGTTTTATATTCCTACAACTTGAACAATTTAAATAAGCAGTGTTATGCTTTCCATTCTATTTAGGCATAAACAAATTTATGGCTTTAATATTTTATTCTTTTATTATGTTTTTTTAGAAGGTGGTTAATAATGAAATGTAACTTATTAAATGTTTGAAGATGTTAAGTTGATGATCATGCAAGGCATTAAATTAGTTAATGTATTGTATTATCATTGATGTCAACTTAATATAATCTATATGGTCATGGAGATACTGCCAAACACTTCAAAGAACTCATGAATCAAGGTTATGCTATCAATAATGCATACAATTCAAGTATTCACTAAGTGACTATATACACCGACGAAGTGCACCTGATTGTCAGAGTGAAAGAACAAAGTCACAGTATTGCCCAATGAGGAAATTCATAGCATTATCAATGAGCAGAGTTATAGTGTTGCCCGATGAGAAAAACACAGAGTAACCTGACGGACAAAAGTACAGTGTTGCCTGACAGAGAAGACAAGGATGAAGATCCCAATGACAAATGAAGTCACACCAATGGGACAATCAGTTATCACCGATGACTAATTGAAGTGTTGACTGATAGAATAGAGAGTTCAGAAAATGACAAAATGCTTAGCTGTCAAGAAGCTAAAGATAGATGTAATTGATACTTATCATTTTTTTAATCATCAAGATAAAGCCGGAGATAAATAATTGATTTAAAGTTGCTTTGTCCAGTTGGAAAGAAGATCTCTACGAGGTTAGGCTGGAGATTTTCTTTAAATAAATTGGCAAGAATTGTGGAACATGCCAAGATCAAGAAAGCCAAGAAAAGAGGAAATCATGTCTATAAGAGACAAACTCAATTCAATATGAATTTTTTGTGTGGGGTGAATAAGAAAGAGGAAAGATGCTAAAGAAAATTTGAAGGAGAATAAAGTCTTTGTTTCAGTCCTAATCAACAAGCTAAAGGAAGAGCTAGATTCTGCAGACACCAAAAAATAGTGAGACAAGCATCAAAGAATAGAACAAGTGTGGAGCAAAGGTATATGTTTGATTATATTGATCAGTGAAGTAATGGACCTACAATAGATCTAAAAATCTACAATTGAGTTGTATGTATGAAAAAATCATTAGTGTTCCAGTTTAACCATTGAAGCATATAAGCCTCTTAACTGAGCAAGACTTAAAAGTCTTTTTCAATTGAGATACATCCCAAGGAGTATCAAAAAGTTTGATCACAAAAGTATCATTGGATATGCCCGATACCTATTGACAGGCCAAGTGAGTGTTTGATCAAGGATGGTAACATTAGATGTCAGATACTAGTTGACAAACTATTTCTAAATCCTCTAACAAGGTCACACCTAATAGTGTGTTTGTAACCTTTAATAGGGTTGGCTCTTAACAGGGCTCAGTTCAGAAGAGTGAAAATTTGGGGTACCGATCCTAGTAGTTTTTCCCTTAACATGGTTTCCACATTAAAATCCTTGTGTTATGTGTTTATGGTTAATCACTTTACTATTTTAAATTTCACATATGCATTTATGGATTTATCAGTATACTCTATATATTTACTATGTTTCAGTAAATGGATGACTGCTTATCGGTAATCATATAGAAGAGAGATCAAAAAAGAAATCTGAAAAGTAGTAAATTGATATAAGTATTTCATGGCATTCATCTTGTAGGATAGAAGATAACTTGAGATGTAATTTGTGGTTATAAGTTTAAAGGATTGATTTAAGGATTAATTTTTTAGGCCACTGATTCACCCCCCCCATCTCACTTATTACTAACAATTGGTATCAGAGATTGTGTGGTTAGAAATGAAGGTTTCAAGACCTAAGTCAAAGATCACAAGATGAAGAGATGAGATGTGCCCAAGTTGAACAAAGATATTTTTGCTTCATGCCAGAGCAGAATAAGACTCCAGTTATCAGGCATTGGTAATGATGTTGCTCAATACTTAGATACTAAATATGTGTTTCCCAAAGGAGCACCAATAGTTGAACAAATGAGAGAGAAGCATGAAAACAATGGCCTGATGATAGAAATTTCTTCCTCACTCTCTGATGCTGAATTTGAAGATGTCAAAGCCTAAAAAACTGCAAGGCAGATGTGGGACAAATTGAATCTTGTACATGGTGGTGACAAAAATGTTTTGAGAGCCAATGTAGAAAGCCTTAGAGGAAAGTTTGATGATCTCAAAATGAAAGAAGGTGAAAACATCACTCAGTACAACACAAGAATCAAAGAGGTAGTCAATTCTATCCAAGGAGTTGGAGGTGTACTAGAAGAAGATACAGTGGTAAGTAAAATTCTAAGAACCTTACTGCCTACTTATGCTATTAGGGTATCTTCCATTCAAGAAATGAGAGCAGTAGCAAATAGTAATGTTACTCTAGATAGTTTGATTGGAAGACTGATTTCATTTGAGATGAATAACTTTGATAATAGTGTCTTACCAAATATTGAGTCTGCATTCAAAACTTCTTTAAGAATAAGTAAATCAAGCCATAAAAACACTATGAGAAAAGATAGTGATAGTGAAAGTGAAGAAGATGATCTTGATGAAATTGAAGCACTTATGGCTATAAGAATGTAGAGAGGCAAAGGTAAATACAAAAGTAAATTACCACTTGTTTGTTTTAATTGCAAAGAGATAGGACACTTTGTTGCAAGATGTACTAACAAAAGAAAAGATGAGAGAAGTAATGACAGATCAATTGAAAAGAAGTCTAACAGAGGTGATTACAGAAGCTATTGACAATTAGAAAGAAGAGATACCTGAGACTATAAGGACAAAGGAAAGAAGGCCAGTTACCTAGAAAAATGCAAAGATGATGATACTAACACCGAATCTGATGAAGACATCGAGATGGTGTTTGTGGCTATAAAGGATGATTCAGATGATGATGAAGAAAGGTATGTAGAAATAGCTCTCATATCTAAAGTTAGTAAAAATGATGTTTGGATCATAGATAGTGGCTGCACTCACCATATGACTGGTGATAAGCAAAAGTTTGAGACTTTTGAATACTATAAAGGTGGTTCAGTAAGAATGGGTAATGACACACCTTGTCCAGTTGAAGGTAGAGGAACAATAATGTTGAATAATCAGATAAAATGTGAAAATTATTATTGGGTGAATGGATTGAATTATAATCTATTGACTGTTTCTCAATTAAATAATTTAGGTCACAAAGTAGCATTTAAAAATAAGAAGGCAAGGATCTTCAATAAATCAAGAAATCTGATTGGTATCGGTGAGCAGACAAAAGGTAACTTATTCTATCTGAATGATACTGACACCACTTGTTTGATTGATACAAATGAAGACATATGGTTGTGGCACAAAAGATTGTGTCATGTGAATTTTGAAAACATGATAAAGATTACCAAAAAGAGAAATGTTAGAGGCTTACCGATGATGACCAAGCACGACAACATCATGTGTAAGAATTGTCAAAAAGGTAAAATGACAAAGTCTAGTTTTAAAAGAAAAACCCATACATCTGATGCAATTCTATAATTAGTCCATACTAATTTATGTGGACCTATGAGGACAAAGAGCTATTGTGGAGATAGGTATTTTATTCTCTTTGTTGATGATTACTCTAGAATGATGACAGTCATGTTTCTAAAAGATAAATCAGAAGTATTTAAGATGTTTAAATGGTTGAGAAGAAAAGTGGTAAGGAGTTAAAATGCTTAAGGTTAGATAGAGGAGGGGAATTTACATCAGATGAATTCACTAACTTTTTTAATGAGCATGAAATCAAAAGATAGGTCTCTGCACTGAGAACACCATAACAGAATGGAATTACTGAAAGAAGGAACAGATCCATAGTTGATTGTGCAAGGACACTGATGATAGAGAAAGGCATCACCCAAATCTTTTGGAGGGAAGCTGTTAGTACTTCTATTTATATATTAAACAGAGTACAATTGAAGAAAGACACCAAAAAGACACCTTATGAGCTATGGTATGGATACACATCCAATGTGAGTTATTTCAAAAAATTTGGCAGTCAATGTTATATCTTAAAAGATGATAGAAATGGAAAACTTGACTCCAAGAGTGATGAAGGAAAAAAAATCATTGCACCCGAGCATCAGGCTGCAAATACCGACGATTAGAATATTGCTCAAGAGGATGCACAAATTGATGGAGAACAGAATGAAGAAAAAAATGATGATTGAGCTGATAGAAAAAGAGATGAACTTGTACTTGCAAGATATGTCAAAAGGAACCATCCGCAGGACCAGATCATTGGAGATAAAAAGGCTGGTATGAGAACTAGAAGTAAGTCTCTAAATACAAGATGTCTTATTTGTGATTATGAGCTCAAATCTATTAATGCTGCACTAGATAATGATGAATGGATAAGTGATATGGATGAGGAGATTGAATAGATAGAGAAAAAAAAAGACATGGACACTTGTACCAAGACCAGATGACAAGAATGTCATCGGTACAAAATGGATATTTAGGAATAAGCTAAATGAGAATGGAGAGGTCACAAGGAATAAAACAAGACTAGTATACAAGGGGTATGCACAAGAAGAAGGAATTGACTATGGAGAAAACTTTGCACCCATTGCTAGGATAGAAAGAGAAAGAATATTAGTTGCTTATGCTTCTTATAAAAGATTCAAGGTATATCAAATGGATGTGAAGTCTACATTCCTAAATGGAATACTTGAAGAAGAGGTATACATTGAACAACCAGAGGGTTTGTTGATCCAGACAAGAGGGACATGGTATGTAGACTTCAAAAAACCCTGTATAGATTGAAACAAGCTACCCAAGCCTGGTATGAAAGACTTCATTCCTATCTTATACTTGTATTGGATTTGTAAGGACTAATGAAAACAATAATCTTTATTTGAAGGAAGATACTAATGCTAACATTTTGATTGCTGAGATATTTGTTGATGAAATCATATTTGGAGGCAATAATATACTATGCAAATCATTTTCAAATGAGATGAGCAAAGAGTTTGAGATGTCTATGTTTGGAGAGATCAATTTCTTTCTTGGTCTGTAGATTATGCAACAAGACTAAGGTATTTTCATTACACAATCCAAGTACATCAAAGAAGTACTAAAAATATTCAAGGTGGAAGAATCCAAACCAGTTGGAATTTCAATGGCAACTAGATGTAAGCTGACAAAATAGGACAAGTCATCAAAGGTAAATCAAACTTTATACAGATCAATGATTGGAAAACTCATGTATGTTGTACATACTAGACCAGATATTACACATGCAGTAGGAATAGTTGCTAGTTTTTCTGCTAACCCTAGAGAATCACATATGACTGTTGTGAAAAGAATTATATGATATCTAAAGAATACCAAGGAATATGGCTTATGGTATAGAAGAGAAGGAAAATTTGAACTTAAGGTCTTTACCGACACTGATTGGGCTAGAAATCTTGATGACCATTAGAGCACAACTGGAGGAGCATTCTTCATGGGTGACAGACTTGTCACATAGATCAACAAGAAACAAGGATGCATCTCATAATCTACTGCAGAGGAAGAATATGTTGCTACTACTGCAAACTGCTCAAATATTGCATGGATCAAACAATACTAGAAAGTATGCATATGAAAATTTTAGAACCAGTAATTATATACTGTGATAATACCAGTGCAATAAAAATTTCCAATAATCCAGTCATGCATGCTAAAACAAAGCATATTGCCATCAAGTATCATTATTTGAGAGAATAATTTTAGGAAAAGGAGGTAATACTTGAGTATGTGCAATCAAAGGAACAATTGGCCAATATATTCACCAAGCCACTACCCAAGGATGCATTTGAGTACTTGAGAAAGAGACTAGGGGTCAAACCCTTGTCTACTAGTTAGTAAGCTAACTAGAAGGCTGCACCAGCCTACATATTATTAGAATATCATTCATGTTGATGCAAGCAAAGAGATGGACTTCAAAGATAAATCTATACATAGCTGGTATTTATCTACTCCAAACAACAGAGTTATTACCAATGGATTGGGAAATTCAAGGAATATATTATGGATAGAAAGGATCCACTTGACATAACTATCAAAAGCTTGTTTGAAAAGATAAGATGTTTGGAATTAATGTCAAAGGGAGATAAATATCTCATTATCATATCATACTAATAAAGGTAGAGAGTTTATCCATTATCATATCCATCGAAGTATCCAAAGGGAGAAAAGAAATCAGAAAGGGAGAGAAAATAAAAAGGGAGAGAAAACATCAAAAGAGAAGAACAACCAAAGGGAGAGAGTTTGACACAGAAGGAGAACACATCACATTAGAGAAATAAATATTCTACATCTATCCAGTGAAGGGATTGAAGACAGAAAGAAAGCTGTAATAATCAAATAAAAAATATTTGAGCTTACTGAAGGCCAGATATTTGTAATAAGTTACATTAGAAAAGCTTGATGAAACTGTATATTTCATATTGTAATAGCAATAGTGTAGTATGATAATGTAGTGTGTTGCCATCAATGCCAAAGGGAGAGATTGATGACATGTAACTGATTAAATGTTTGAAGATGTTAAGTTGATGATCATGCAAGGCATTAAATTAGTTATTGTATTGTCATTGATGTCAACTTAATATAATCTATATGGTCATGAAGATACTGCCAAAGACTTCAAAGAACTCATGAATCAAGGCTATGCTATTAGTAATGCATACAAGTCAAGTATTCACTAAGTGACTGTATACAATGACGGAGTGCACTCGACAGTCATAGTGAAAGAACAAAGTCACAGTGTTTCCCGATGAGGAAATGCACAACATTACCGATGAGCAGAGTTACAGTGTTGCCCAAAGAGCAAAACATAGAGTAACCTGACAGATAGAAATACAGTGTTGCTTGACGTAGAAGACAAGGATGGAGATCCCGATGACAACTGAAGTCACACTGATGGGATAGTCAGTTATCACCAATGACTAGCTGAAGTGTTGACCGACAGAATAGAGAGTTCAGAAAATGACAAAATGCTTAGCTATCAAGAAGCTAAAGATAGAGTTAACTAATAATTATCATTGTTTTAATCATCTAGATAAAACCGAAGATAAGTAATTGATTTAAAGTTGCTTTTTCTAGTTGGCAAGAATATCTCTATGAGATTAGACTGGAGATTTTCTTTAAATTTATTGACAAGAATTGTGGAACACACCAAGATCAAGAGAGCCAAGAAAAGAGGATGAACAAATTGTGTGTGTGGGATGAACAAGAAAGAGGAAAGATGCTAAATAAAATATGAAGGAGAAGAAAGTCTTCATTTCAGTCCTGATCAACAAGCTAAAGGAAGAGCTAGATTCTGCAGACACTGATGAATAGTGAGACAAGCATCATAGAGAAGAACAAGTGTGGATCAAAGGTATATATTTGATTATATTGATCAGTGAAGTAACAAACCTACAATAGATATGAAAATATGCAATTGAGTTGTATGTATGAACAGATCATTAGTGTTTCAATTTAACCATTGAAGCATATAAGGCTCTTAACCGATTAGGACTTAAAAGTCTTTTCAATTGAGATACATCCCAAGGAGTATAAAAAATTTTGATCACTAAAGTAGCATTGGATATGCTCGATACCTATTGACAGGCCAAGTGAGTGTTTTATCAAGGATGGTAGCATTAGATGCCGGATACTAGTTGAAAAAATATTTCTAAATCCTCTAACAAGGTCACACCTAACAATGTGTTTGTAACCTTTAACATGGTTTTCTCTTAACATGGCTCACTTCAGAAGAGTGAAAATCTGGGGTACCGGTCCCAATGGTTTTTCCCTTAACAAGGTTTCCATGTTAAAATCATTGTGTTATGTGTTTATGGTTTATCACTTTACTGTTTTACATTTCACATATGTATTTATGGATTTATCGGTATACTCTGCATATTTACTATGTTTTGGTAAATAGATGACTACTTATCGGTAATCATACAGAAGAGAGATCAACAAAGCAATCTGAAAAGTAGTAAATTGATATAAGTATTTCATGGCATTCATCTTGTAGGACAAAAGATAACTTGAGATATAATTTATGGTTATAAGTTTAAAGAATTGATTTAAGGATTAATTTTTGAGGCCACTGATTCACCCCCCCCTCTCAGTTATTACTAATAGTTAATTCATTCCTTAGCATTAGTTATTTACAATTAGAGTCTTGTTCTAGTAAGTTTATAATTTTTCCTTTCAATTACTTTTCATTTTAATAGGTGACAACCAAAATCATAGATGGATGTACATGTAGTTATGGTCCATTTCAAGCCTACGTCAATGGGTTGATAATTAAATGTATCAAAATATCCATAAGATGATTTTTAGTTAGATATAATATCTTTGAGTTAATAGTTGCATAGCTAGGATTGAAAGTGGATATAGGAAACTCTACATTTTTTGGTATCAAATTATGATATTACCTAGGTTGTTTCATAGTTTTTCAAGATTCCACGGGAGCTTGTTTTTTCAAAATTTAGGAACTTTAGAGATTTTAAAATACAAATATTTACTAAAAACATGTTGGTTAAGTAAATAAAGGACTCTTTCTTATGTAGATGGAGGTGACAAGACCATCTTGGAAAGCTCCTTCCTTCAATTAGAAAAACAACCTTGATAGACTTACAAAATCCTCACTTTTTACCTCTATGTTCTACACATTCATCATCTAAGTTACATTCATCCCAATCCTCAAGACTTGGCACAGAAGATCAAAATACAAATAATTCCATACCTACTCTCCATTTCCCTATAGTAAAAAAATAAATGAATGCAATAGTAGAGTGGGCCTATATTAAAGAAAAATTACTTAATAAGTATAAGGAGTATTGCAAGGGATAGAATTTGTATGGAGATGAATGGATCAAAAGGATGATTAGCCACTGGAGGATTAGGGTATGTGCAGGATCATGGTATACCAAGCTATGGCCTTAAGTGGCAATGAAAAATTAGAAAATCAGGGTTAGTCAACTTGACGTAAAAAGTTGAACATCTTATCAACCTTATGTGAAAAAGTTGTAAGAACACAATATGTAGGAAAATTGAATGTAGTTTCTAAACTACTAGCCCTTATCTGAAAAAAAATTAATCTAATTGTTCAATATTTTAGATTTCAATGCAGTAGTACACAAATTTTAGGAAAAAAATAAAAAGTACATGTATGTCTGACCACCTTAATCACAATCAAATGATGATATATTTTCACAAGATCCTATATATAAGTAGTAGAAACATGCCCAGATGTGACGCATATTTTTGTGTAATTTTTTACCAAATAAATAATTAATTATGAATTTCTCGCTACAACTTATTAAAAATAAAAAAACTCTCATGTCTGACCACCTTAACTAATTCTAAACTTTACAAAATTGCAAAAAAAAATTCCCTATAGTAGGCAAGCATAGAATGTGAAGCATGTTTCAGATTTCAAAAAGGTTAAACCGTTTGAAAGTTATGGTTGTTTTTTAATCATTCTGTCAATCAGGACTTTAGAGATAACTCAACTAAAAAATAAGTAATAATTACTTACTGAACTCGAATTCTAACAAAAATTATATTGATGGAAAGCCGATAATGTCTTTAAGAAACTGTTTTTGTTTCATCAATTTTGGGTGAAACAAAGGTCGTCAGCTACATTGTCTAAATCTGTAGATCAGAGGAAATATGGTGAACACGTCATTTGGGTTGACCATCCATGTTTGGCATTGGAAATCCAAAACCCAATGCAACTACCAAGCCTAATCATATATCCGATATTATTGTATATCTGATATCTCCCTCCCAAATACAACATTTTGATTTGAAACCTCTTTTCAATTTTATGATTCAACTTTTTTCAATTTTATGATTTTATATTTTTAGTTTATATATTATAAATTTCCTTTGTTTTAATATTAATATTAAATGGTAATAGCATTAGTATTATATAATTATTTAAATATTAGTATTATATTATTATTTATTTCTCTATTTTATAATAGTATAATATTAGTATTAATTATTTATTAATATTTATAGTATAACAATAATACCTAGGAGAGAGAGAGAGAGAGAGAGAGAGAGAGAGAGAGAGCACTCAACTTGTTTTTTCCAGAGGTGTCTTCATTGTGATTGAGATCAATGTGATTCAAGTGAGTGGATCAATATGTGGGTTCCAAATTATCTAACTCTTTTGTCTGTCACACTCTCTGTGATAAATGATGACATGGATTGTGGTACAGGAGCACCAAGGATCAACATGAAGACTATGGACCAAACCATGAAGACTATGAAGGAATGGAAGGAACCCAATGGAAATTAGAGGTCTAAAAGGATCCTAAATGATGCAAATCATATCAATTATAAAGTTTTGGCTCCTATAATGGTTTGATGCCATGAAAAGGCATTTGAACCTAAGGAATGAACTTATATCCTTGAAAGGATTGAATAAATGTAATATGGAACATTAGTGTCCAAGGATGTCTTAGGGTAGTTAGGATTATAGGAATGATGCAATTAAGTCTCCTAGGTGTTTGGAAACCTTTAGAGTTCTTAAATTCCTATTTACGAGGTTTTTAAAGTATTTTTAAAGTTTAAAAATTCAAATATTTAAAATGTAACGACTAGTAGCCATTTGGAGGGAAGTTGGGTTTTTCTTGTTTAAACACTTAACTAATCCCTCAAACCAGTTGGAAGAGGTTGGGGAAGTTAATTTTGGTTCCTATTTATACTTGGGACTCCATTGTACAGAAGGGGGAAGCCTAGAGTGTACGGAGAGTCACTGAGAATTTAATAAAATACAAATTCAGTCTGCAAATTTTGTGTTTTATGCATTATTGAAAGGTTTCATTGCTCATTGGTTTGATTTATAAGTTCATGTTGGAATAGTAAGAAATCTAAAACCATTCATTACTTTGTCCAATGCATTGAGAGTCATCTTACATGATTGTACTTTCATTTCCAGTAGATTAAGTCTGAGTTTGTTAAGTTTTTCATCTATTTTGAAGGTCAGTTTGTAAATAGGATAGATTCCATGGGTGAAGAGGCCTAGGATCCATGGAATGAGTAAACTAACAATGTATTATAAGTGCTAATGATCTTACTTGCAGAGATTTAGAAGAAAAGGAGTGATCACCGACTGTAACAGTGAAGTTTCTAATGAATTCGATAGCTAAAGAGTAGTAGTGGGAGATTGGGCTTAATAACATAGAATTTTTATGTTTGGAATATTCTTGTGGGGTGGCATGAATGGTGAATCAAGCACCAATATATTATGGAAGAGTGTGGAAGGCCGAGATTGGCAAAGCCCTAGATTTAAGGGTTTGTAGTAACTAAATTGGGGCTTTTGGGGTTCCTTATGTCTTGTGCATAATTAATCTTAGGTTTAGAGGTTTTTCAGTCATTTTATGTCACTTTCCAAGAGTTGATACCTTGGAGACATTTCTATGATATAGTTTCTTTGTTAAATCATCAAGTTTTTAATGTATTTGCAGGGGTAAAGTCAGAGTATTGCAATTTGGCCCAAAGTACCAATACCTAAGTCTTTGATATGTTGTCATATGGCCAAAAGGGTGTCTTAATATGCATTTAGTTCTCTAGGTGTTTTGGGAAAGTGAAGAGTTTGAAGACCAAAAAGGTCACTATAAGGCTACAAGATTGGCTCATTAGGTGTCTAAGCTAGTTTGAAGACATTTTTCCATTGTGAGTAAGAGATAACTCTAGAAACCATAAAACCACTTTTTTATGTCCTTATATACCCCAAACACATCAAATCTATCATTGGTTTTCATTAAGAGTAACCTTGGTTGAGTTGAGTCTCTTGAAGCCATTGTGCACTTGGGAAGATAGATCATTTGGAAACCAAATTTGTGTATCTTACCTTTTTAACCAGTCCACCACCCTTACCATTTCTTAAAGTGGTATCAGATCCATGAGTAGACTAGGGACCATGTCTGAAGGAGAAGAGGAGTTTCCTACAAGGATGAAAAACATAGAGTTGGCCAGTATTGATGAAGGGTGCTCCCCTTAATACCACAAACACATAACAGAAATAGAGAAGCAACAACAATTTGCAAGAATAGAAAATGGACTTCTTATTATCTCCACAAATGCGGAATTACAAACTTTCAGAAT
>MU226492.1:907978-946373 GCA_018584345.1 Thuja plicata
GAATCTTGCAATCAACATTTTGGTGCTCTCAAAAGTATAGTGCACCAGATGGCTAATGGAGAATGAAGATGTAGTATGAAAATAATACATACATACAACGCATGGAAAAGATATAATATAAAAATGAGCATACATACATAAATACAATGCATGAGAAAGACATAATATGGAAATAATACATACATACAACACATGCCAAAGATATAATATAGAAATGATACATACATAGTAAACATGAAAAAGATAAAATAATTAGAAATGAACATGTAGATATGTATATATGAAATAGTTTTGTACAAAATGTGGCACATGCCATCTCCAAAAATTCACAAAATCAGTTCATATCTAGATACAATATGGCATACATCATCTCAAAATGTGCCATATGACATCTCAACATAAGTTAAACTACAAATGTTTCTAGGACATCCTATTCTACTAGTGGATGATCAAGGTGAAGTTGTTAGTTTGGTAGCTTGGACAGTTGTTCTTCCATTTGCTAATAATTATTTATTTGACTCTTTGTAGAAAATTCTAGTTTGTAGAAAATTCTAGTTTGTAGAAACTTCTAGCATGTGGAAACTTCTAGCAACTAGAAGTAACTAGAAACAAAGAGATTAGTATAAAAGGGAGTCAAGGGGCATTTGGAGGACAAGTTGAAAAAGAAACCTGCAGTATTAGCAAGTAGTCTTGCAGTGTTAGCAAGGGCGCAGTGATAGCATTTGAGAGATAGCACTGGAGGAATATCAACATGAGGAGTTAGGAGATTGTCTGAGTTCTACCAGTGAGAGGTAAGGAATTTTGTATCTCTTAATTTTGTGAAGTTTAATATATTTCTCATCTGCAGTACTGGTTTTCCCTTTAGGGTTTTTCCAGGGACAATTTGTCCAAAAATATTGTGTTATTGTGTTGCAGTTGTGTTATTTTTTTGTTATTTGTTAATAAAATAATCTTTATAAGATAGGAGATTAATAATCAGTGACTACAATAGGTTTTTCACATGGTATCAAAGCTAAGTTGAGGGTAGAAAAGGTTTACCCTAGGAAAAGAAAATAAATTGAGGGTTCATAAAACCTAGTTTGACCTCTTTAGAATTGTTACTTCTTTTATTTATTGAGATGGCCTCAGTTGGTTTGATAGATCAGGAAAAATTGGATGGTGCCTCAAATTTTGGTGTCTAGAAAGCCAAAATTTCTTTATTGCTGGAAGAGAATGGTATCAAGGAATATGTTACTAGTATTGTATTTGAACCTACATATCCAGTACAACTTGCAACATACAAGAAGGATGATGCCAAGGAGAGGAGGATTATCCTTGATGGTGTCAAGGATCATATTGTTTCACATATCATAGAGCTAGATACAACGAAGAAGATGTGGGATGCCATTTTGAATCTATACCAGAATGCTACCAATAACGGGAAGCTGATTCTCAGGGAAAAGTTGAGGAATACCCAGATGAACAAGGGAGAAAATGTTACAAGTTACCTCACTAAGCTTAGACTTGTCAAGGATGAGTTAGCAGCTATTGGAGATAATCCGGATGAAGATGAGCTAGTAAGAACAACCCTAAATGGGTTTACTAAGAAGTGGGATGTCTTTGTTTAAGTTATTAATGGATGAGACACCTTACCTAGCTAGGATTGACTATGGAGCGATTTCACTTAGGATGAGCTTAGACTAAGTCTTGTCAATGGAGCCAACAACAAGAGTTAGAAAAGTGAGGTGGAACAGGAAAATATTGCCCTAGTGGGAAAGGGGAAAGCAAAGAAGGAGTCTAGCAGAGGATCAAATTCACAAAGTAAGAAGAAGAATGACCTATCTAAGGTCAATTTCTTTTGTTTTCATGAGTTTGGCCACTATGTTAGTGATTTCCCACAAAGGAAGGGTAAGAAGTAGGTGGCGGCTTCAGCAAGTGTAGATGAGCTCTTGAGTAGATTGGAGGATGAGTTCACACTCATAGCTTGCATGATTAGCTCAACCTCACAAAGTGTTTGGTACATAGATAGTGGGGTGTCATTTCATATGATAGGAGATAAAGAGTACTTCTCCAGTTATAAGGAGGAGAGCACCACTATCCAAATTTCTATGGGAAACTTGTCCAAGCTCAACTCAGTTGGGAAAGGGACTATTCAGTTTCAGAGGGAGAACTAAAAGGTAATTCCTCTTCATGATGTGTTGCATGTGCTAGGATTAGGTATGAATTTGGTTTCTATATCTGTCCTTCAAGATCAAGGGTATAATGTTCTCTTTAGAGGGATGCATGTTTTGATTAAGCATAAAGATTGGAAATCACCAGTATCTATTGGAGTTAGGAGCAGTCACCTTTATAGATTGCAGTTTGATACTCCTAAGGAACTTATGAGCAGCAATAACCCTAGATATCTTGGATAGCTATGACATAGGAGGATGGGCCATATACATCATGGAGCACTTAGATTGCTTCATGAGATAGTGACAAGTGTTCCTGAGGTAAGCATAGAGCATGATGATGTGTGTAAGGGATGTGTGTTGGGGAAGTTTGCAAAAGAATATTTTCCAAGAAGTGACACTAGATCCGAGGGTGTTCTTGATATAGTACATTTAGATATATGTGGACCAATGTCGATAAATTCTCTTAGAGGATATGAGTACTTTGTTACTTTTATTGATGATTTCTCTAGGAAGACCTGGATATACTTCTTGAAGACCAAGGATGAGGTTTTTAGTCGCTTCAAAGAGTTCAAAGCTCTTGTGGACAATTTGACAGGAAAGAAGATAAAGGTTCCTCAGTCAGATAATGGAGGTGAGTACAAAGGGAAAGAGTTCCTAGAGTACTGTACCAATGAAGGAATCAAGAGAGAGTGGACTGTTCCTTACAACCCACAACAAAATGAGGTTGTTGAGAGGAAGAACCATTCTATATCGGAGGCAACAAGGGCCATGCTACATGACTAGGACATGTGATGCTAATTATGGGAAGAGGCATGTAGTATAGCTGTATACATACAAAATAGGGTTCCACATAAGGTACTAGAGAAGATGACACTAGAGGAGGCTTTCACAGGTAAGAAGCCAGATGTCAATCACTTTATAATTTTTGGAGGTTTGGCATATTGTCACATTCTAAAGGATACACTTACAAAGGTAGATCAAACTATAGAGAGGGGATACTTTTTTGGGTACATTGAAACCTCAAAGGCTTATCAGCTATTCATTCCAGGGACTAGATAGATCATTGTTCAGCATGATGTCAAGTTCATGGAGGGTAAGGCATTCAGGAGGTCTAGAGATTTCCAATAGATGATTAGAGTGAGAAACCAATAGAAGCTCCAAGGATAGCTCAACTGAGTCAAGAGAAGCAAATATTGACTATAGTTACTAGTACCAACATAGGCTCAGGTGGTGAGAGATCATAGAGTATGGAGCAACTGGTGCAGTAGGAAATGCATCAAAGAGATATGGAGGTTGATATTTCATCCTCTACAATTGGCAATAGGAACCATGAGGTTCAATAGAGGGATACTCGTGAATTTTTTGGAACTCCTAGGAGGAGTACTGGAGAGAGAAGACAACTAGCCAAGGTTAATGACTATGTGGCTTTAGTCAGTCAGTTGGTAGATAGTGATCCTTCCAGTTATCAAGAAGCTGCACAACATCAGGTTTGGAAAGATGCAATGGTTGAGGAATATACCTCAATAATGCAGAATGATGTGTGGGAGGTAGAGCCTAGACCAATAGATAGGGCAATGGTTGGATCACACTGGATCTACAAGATCAAGCACGGTGTAGATGGTAGCATCAAGAAATACAAGGCAAGGTTTGTGGCTAAGGGGTTCTCTCAGAAGGAGGGAATAGACTATGAGGAGACTTTTTCTCCAGTGGCCAAGTATACTTCTATATGAGCTATGATCTCATTTGCAACATAGATGGGATGGAAAATCCATCAAATGGATGTCAAGAAAGCATTCCTTAATGGTGAGTTAAAGGAGGAGGTATACATAGAACAACCAAAAGGATTTTTAGCAAACAACAAAGAGACCCATGTGTGTAGATTGAAGAAATATTTGTATGGACTCAAGCAGGCTCCAAGAGCATGGTATGAGCGCATTGATACTTATTTGCAAGAAATGGGTTTTTTGAAGAGTGGGACAGATGCTAACCTCTACTACTTAGTGGTCGGGGGTGAGGTTCTCATTCTTGTTCTATATGTGGATGACTTATTTCTAAAAGGTTCATTAGGGCTCATAGAGGAGTGCAAGAGGGACCTTGCAGAAAAATTTGAGATGAATGACTTAGGACTTATGCACTAATTTCTAGGCATGGAGGTGTGGTAGACAAATGGAGAGATTTTCCTTGGGCAAGGGAAATATTGCATTGAAATCTTCAAGAGATTCAAGATGGAGGATTGCAAAGCCATGTCTACACCTATGATCATGAATTGGAGGAAGGTAGATACTTCTAAGGAGAAGGATGTAGATCCCAACTTATACAGGTAGTTGATTGGTTTGCTCATGTATTTGGTCAACACTAGGCCAGATATAGCCTTTGCAGTAAACTCTCTTAGTCAGTTCATGGTGGAGCCAAAGAGAGTACATTGGACAATGGCAAAGCATGTGTTGTGTTATCTTCTTGGTACAGTTGAGTATGGGATCAGATATGTTCATGGTGAAGGTATCAAGTTGATAGGCTATACTGATGTAGATTGGGAAAGAAGTACAATAGACAAGAGGAGCACTTTAGGATGTTGTTTCAACTTGGGATCAGGAGTTGTCTCTTGGTTCAGTAGGAAGCAGAAGTCTATGGTTCTGAGTTCAACAAAAGTAAAATACATAGTAGCTAGCATGGCAACATGTGAAGCTGTTGGAAAGTGATCAATTTGGGTAATGTGATACACTTTTTGGTTGTCATTTATGGAAACACATCTGGGTTTAAGATCAATTTTTTTGAAGATAAGTTTTGGTATGTCCAAAATTGACTAAGTACAGAAACAAAGATACAATATTGTTTTGGATGTTGAAGACAGAGAATGATGAATTAAGGCATGCGAGCTTAGTGGAAGATAGTATGGAGTATGTCTGACATACACCTAAGATCGATTTGGTTTTGGATAACTGTAAAGAGAGTTATAAGGATTTGAAGACTGACAGACAATAGAGAACAACAATACAGAGAAGTTGGATAGCAGAGAAGAATAAAGGAGCAAGACTTGGACCCCAGGAAATTGAAGACACATTTTTGTTGTTGATAGTCTACTCTTTGACTATGCAAGAATGTTGACTATGGATTTGATATTTAATATATTAAATGTAATTTTTATTGAAGGATGACTTAGTACTATTGTAATATTTATTCTGAGAGCCAACTTTGTAAAGTTAAAAGGATATATATGTATGATCTTTTTGGTAAATATTGTGAAGGAGTGAGAAAGTGAAGGATATGCAAAGTAGACATGCAAATGGTAGAGAAGAGAATGGTAGAGCTATAAAGGAACTATCAAAGCATTTTTTATGCTTGTTTTTGTTCATCACTGAGAACCTTTTGTAACAGAATTACATTGTAAGAGCAGTAAGCTCATTGGCCCCTAATAGGGTGTTGTGAACCTTTAACAGGGTTGTTATTCCTCTAAAAAGGAAATGTACTATGTAATATTTAGCTCCTAACAGGGCTAGGTCTCCTAACAGGGACATTATACTTTAGTGCATGCTTGTGGGTATCATCCCCATCGGGGTTTTCCCTTGACTAGGGTTTCCTCATAAACAAATCATGGTGTTATGAGTTCTTTATTATTTGTTTATGTTCTTTCCTTTACTGCAATTGTATGATTAATGTTCAAGTGGTTGAAGAATTTAATTAACTATTATAATACTGATTCACCCCCCCTCTTAGTATTATCCAATCCTAATAATTGGTATCAGAGCTTTTGGCCCTTGGAAAGAAAGCCTAACAGCTTGAGGGAGATCAAAATGGATTTGAATGGTTTGCAGGATAAATTTGAAGCTGCACTTGAAGATCTTGACAATCCTAAAGTAGAAAATGGAGAATTGATGTTCAACCTCTGAAGAACTAAGAAATTGATAAAGAAAATAAAAGAACAACTTGAACCTTCTAGAAGTTAGAGAGAAGATCTTATGGTTCAGATAAAAGAAGATTCACATGAGGTGAAGCAACTAAAACAAAGAGATTGATGACATACTACTTGTGTTATTTGTACAAGAGAGAGATAATATAGTCAAAGAATTGAAACCCCTGTTGAGGACAAAGACAAGATTACAAAAGATAATGGCGAGGAAATATGATGAAGTGACTGAGGAAATTCAAAAGGTACTTGAGAAGATACTGTTGAGAACTACTTTTGTCAAACCCCAACCTCCTAAGACAAATTTACTTACACAATTGGGAATGGATGAAAACACAAAGGACACAGAGACTAATGATGAAGAGAGTAAAGAAGACACTACTGTATATTTTTATGTTTTTGGTGTGGCAGTAACACTAGACCCCTCACAAGATGAGAAGGACCCTTTTGCATGAACCATGGACACTTCTATTGCTGATGAACTTGAGAAGGAAGAGGAGAATAAGGAAGATAAGCAGAAAGAGGATGAAGGATAGAAGAATGAGAAAAAAGAAGATTAGAAGGAAGAGGTAACTTTACCATCTAGCTTATTGTTGGCAAGTAGTAATGTAAATGTCGATAACATGGATGAAGATGAACTGGTGAAATTGGCATTCACCGTACTGAACAAAGCAAAGGAGATAAGAAAACAAAGGTGATTTAAAGAGCTATTGATACTGTGAATAAATTGCTTCCATTACCCTTAGTATTCCAGAACAAAGATGATATTGAGAACTTGAAAGTCACAGTTGATGAGTTTGATGGCCATTTTGAAAATTTGTTGAAGACTATAGAAGAGAAGGTAGAGAAAACATATGAAGAGAAGAAGCTAATAAAAGTATGCAAGTCCATCTCATGGGACTTAGGAGTTGTGAAAACTTGTCTGATAAATGCAAAGAACTACATTATACATGGGATAAAGTTATTTGGTTACAACATGAATCCTATCATACACATTCAAAATATTGAAGATATTATTGCCAAGGAAAGGGAAACTTTGAACAGGTTAATGGATGGTTGTGAAACATCTTCAAAAACCACTACTGAGTTAGACACAGAAGTGACAAAGATATTGGCCAAGATTAGTGTATTAGAGAATGAGAAGGAGAGAGTACTGAACAGACTCAATTTACTAAGGAACTTCATTACTCTAAAGCTATCAATATTTGAGGCACATCTGACAGATTTAGAAAAGACTACAGATTCATTGGCTAAAGATTTACCCTCAGACTTGAAGAATGCTGAAACTACATCTTTTGCATTGAATGTATTGATTCATATAAGTCAGATTTTGTTTAAGACATGGAGCTGTGAAGTGAAGATTTTGGAAGATTCCTTCCAAGACATTCTAAAACTTGTGATCAAGAAGTGATACTTATTTGTATGCACCTTTGTCATTGTTGTCAAAGGGAGAGAAGAGAAGAGAGAACAAAAAAATGAATGAAGAAGAGAAGAGAGAACATATATATATATATATATATATATATATATAAAGAAAAGAAAATGAAAAAGATCAGGAGAAGTGGAGACAGTTTTGTTTTGTTGGAACACTTAGTACCTTTTTTGTTAAGTGTTGCCATCAATGCCAAAGGGAGAGATTGTTGGAAAGTGATCAATTTGGGTAATGTGATACACTTTTTGGTTGTCATTTATGGCAACACATCTGGGTTTAAGATCGATTGTTTTGAAGATAAGTTTTGGTTTGTCCAAAATCAACTAAGTGCAAAAACAAAGATATAGTATTGTTTTGGATGTCGAAGACAGAGATCGATGAATTAAGGCATGAGAGCTTAGTGTAAGATAGTATGGAGTATGTCTGATATACACCTAAGATTGATTTGGTTTTGGATAACTGTACGGAGAGTTATAAGGATTTGAAGACTGACAGATACCAGAGAACAACGATACAGAGCAGCTGGACAATAGCGAAGAATAAAGGAGAAAGACTTGGACCCCAGGAAATCAAAGACTTATTTTTGTTGTTGATAGTCTATACTTTGACTATGCAAGAGCACAGACTATGCATTTGATATTTACTATATTAAATGTATTTTGTATTGAAGGCCTACTTAGTACTATTTGTAATATTTATTCTAAGAGCTGACTTTGTAAAGTTAAAAGGATATATATGTAAGATATTTTTGGTAAAGATTGTGAAGGAGTGAGCATGTGAAGGATATGTAGAGAAGACATGAAAATGGCAGAGTAGAGAATGGAAGAGCTATAAAGGAACTATCAAAGCATTTGTGATGCTTGTTTTTGTTCATCACTAAGAACCTTTTGTAACAGAGTTACATTGTAAGAGTTGTAAGCTTATTGGCCAAATGAAATGGCCGAAAGCATGGACCTCTCCACCTGTGCCATCTCCTCCTCTGTCATCAAATGGACATAAATGAAACACATAAAAAAACATAAGTGGGCAATCATTATAAGAACATTCTATTAAATATATGAACATTTAAAATTAAATACAATGTAACAAGTTAACTGCTTACTCTTACCGTAACAGTAGGAGTCCATGGCTCTGTATGCCCCTAATGCACATCTTGGGTGCTTCAGTGCCTATAGTGTGCTTTGTAATATTGTCCACCTCAAACACATAGTTATATGCATCACTATCATTCAAGGGACCCAAGCACATATTCTTGTACATAACGTAAATATGAGGCACACAAACATGTGATCTCATGGAGGATGTGGAAGGGCCAGAAGCATCAGTATGAGGAGGAAATAATGTCACACTCTACCTAGCAAGTAGATCACTCAAGGTGTGAATGAATTGAATAGTCTGTGAGCCAGCCTCGACAATAATGTCAGCATGCTGCACTGTGGGAGGTGGTGAAATCTTGGGATGGGGGACATATGTGCAGGATTTCACCCATTGTGCCCCTGGCCTATCCTAAGGAGCACCTAAGCCCACACCCTAGTTCTGTCTCATGATCCAGTAATTGAATTTGTGACCAAGAACAAATTTAGCATACAATTTTCATATGAAATAGAATGGGACATCCAAATTGTTGTGGGGTGGTCTATCAAAAACCATCCACCAGTGATCCCAAAAGTTGTCACGTATTGCATCAATTGTACACCATTTAATTGAAAACTTGGTTTTTTTAGGGTCCAATTTTTAAACTGGTTTTGGGATCAACAAAAATGTTACATATGTCATGTTTTGTTATGTGTAGATCTATAACTCGATCATAGTCAATCCCATCATCAAATTGGGTGTGCATGGATTCACGCCAAAGAAGTGCAACATTGTGTTATTCTGTGAGTTTCTCCATGTTCTCAATAATGGAGTTCATCATGGAAAACATGGGACGCAAGGTGGGGATATTTGCATATGTGTTTTGATATTCTCTAAGTTGATTTAGATTATCTCCTATGAGATCCTGTATTGGTTGAGGGTTTGATAACAGTTGGTCTTCTGAAGGCGGGGGATTGTTTTGAGGTGGTTTTGGATTGTTCACGGACTGAGAGGGAGGGTTTTCAGAATAGTTTGAATCCATGTCTAATTCAAAAAAAATATAGAATAAACAATATCAATTTCAACTCTAGTTTATAATCAATTTTAAAAAAAAATAAACAATATCATATAAAACCTAGTTTAAAAAAAATAAAAATTCAATGCAAAAACAAAAAACAAGAATGAAACTACTATATTTAACTTACCTGTATACTATAGCCTATTTGATATATGATTTTTTTGGCTTGGCTTCACTGCTTCAATGTTTTTACAATGAAAATATTGAACGTAGCCACAGACAACAATATATTGTTGCTGATGAATATCGGATATATGATATTATTAGAAATCTGATATTATCGGACATCCAATATTATTGGACATCTGATAATTCTTTAGCTTTGTCTTTTGGCTTGGCCAGGTGTACTGACACCCAGGCCTACTCAAGAGTCAACAAACTTTTGGGTGCATTTTTGGACGAGTGAAAAACTAATTTTTTGCACATCACCAGTTTTTGGCATACCATGATCCTACACAGACCCATTACCTAGAATGGTTCTTGTTCAAGTATTTGAATGTGTCATTGAATTCCATCCTTTTTTATGGTTGAGACACATTACTATTACCTTATTTGAATTAGTTTTGCATTTTTTTCACCAATTTAGTGCACATAAACTTGACTGGTTTGTAGGAGTGCATGGATTTGCTTTGTTTTAAGATGTAATTGATTTTATCCATCTCCTTTTTGTAATCATTGTCACTTGGAGATGGATCCTAACCATGTACTATAGCATTCTAGCCATATGAATGTAGGAAGGAAGTTGAGTTTGTAGGTGGGAACTAATTGGAAGTGTTAAATGGTTTTGACGAGTGGGAAAGGGTCATGAAATGGAGGCATAGGTATAGAAGTGAGAGATCTAGCCTTTGGAGGGGGTTATTTTATACTTGAATCCATCAGAGGATGGTCCAAGGATGGTGAAACAATAATTTTTTACAATATAGTAGGAAGTTAGAAGAAGTGATCTAACCTCTCATAGTGAGCATGACAAGAAGGGAGGTCAAACCACAATTAGAGTATACAGAGATTTAAGAGTGTCAAACTAAAAATATATTTGGTGGCTCTCACATGTTTTGATCTCCATGGATTCAATGTACAACATGTGTGGTAGGTCATAGAATTGGGGCATTTGTGGTGGCCATTTTGGTTTATATCATGCAATTTTCATAGTATACTCTTTATTTTATGTTGAAGAAGTGCTGATCACTGTGAGGACCACCATTATGCCCTTAAACAACTCTCCATGACTCAAGAGGAAAGGAAAAAGAATCTTGATTGGAAAAGAAAATGATTATTTTATCTATGAAATCAGAGAAGAAAGAAAATAGAGAGAAGATTTGAGGCTTTGGTTTGTAATGGTTTTGAAAGAGGAATCTGTAACCACTTTGATTGTGCAGTCCAATCATTGTCGACTCTTCCTCTTCTCATCCTTTTCATCTTCCATTGAATGACTGATATTGTATAACTGTAGCTATTTGTTGTTGCTACATTATTGTAACTTTGATTATCTGAATAAGAGAATAGACCCCTACTTGGAGATTGGATGTGTTGATGGGGTTTTGCTGACCGGGTCTGCCAACAGTCATAAGTTGTCACCGAGTTTTGGGGATACTGGCCAACTCCACCGTGATGTTCTTAAGGACATCATCACAAGGAATCCCCAGGCCCAGAGTTCGGAGGTTTTTCTTGTGTGGAGATTGCCGAAAGGAGGAGGATTACCTTTTTACCATGGGTATAAATAGGACTTATCTGTCACTTTCACATTTACCGCGATCAAAAATTCCAAGCACTTAGAGTGATTTCAAAGCAATTTCAAAATGATTAACAGAGCATTTGCAGAGAGTTTATGATAATCAACGCTTAACATTTCCAATCACTTTCGGGCAAGTGCAAGTGCTTCATGGTGGTGACTCTGACCGTTTGACAACTCGAGCTGTTGTAGAGCTCCTGCGGTAAATCCTCCCTTTCCTCCACCTTTTGCATTCTCAGGTTGGTGTTTCTGCTGTCCGCTCTCTGGTTTTCTTTTCATTTTTTTTTTTTTGCCTTGTTCACCTTGTTGGTTTGTTTTGTTTCTCTGTTTCGTCTGGTTTGTTGTTTTCTAGTTTTGCTGCCCGTTGGTGGGTCAGCTCTCTACCAGAGGGCTATCTGCTCTTTGTGCAGGGGTGCTCTATCTATAAAATAGGTAAATAGCTATATATATGCTTTTTTTTTCCTTGTCTGGTTTTCCCGCGGGTGTCGGTCCATGTTGTATACCTAGTGTATATATGTGTATAGTTGTATATAGTCTCTATATATCTCTTTGTGTCTTTGTATATATCCTTTGACTCCATGTATATCCTTTGGCTCCATGTATATCCTTCTAGGCGGCTTAACATGCTGGTCGAGTCACCTGTGTTTCTGGTTTTCTGCCTCCAAACTCATTTCGAGGTAGAAAACCACCTGTTTGAAACTCGGCTCTCGGTCGGTTTCAAACAGGCAGTTTTCCCTCTCCTCCATGAAGTCTGTTAGAACTTCAATTATGTCCCATGCGCACAATCAATTCTAGCCAAGTGGCTTTCACTTTTTGCACATTCAGACAGGTGGCTCTGCCGTCATTGCCATAACTTGCATTTAATACTTGTGCACGTGGCACCCACATGGGCTGATTGACTTGCCTTTTTACACGTCTTCTCTAACGGTCATTTCTCTGGGTTTTGGGTCTCCTACCACCATCCATCCTGTGTCCTCACCAAGTGTGATAAAAATCTCCAGACCCAGATGTTTAACAAAAGATGAGTTTGTGATGTGTTTTTCTTTTCGGTTATCTTTGCGTGAAACTAACTTTTTAGGAAAACTAACATCGCGGTGGTAAGATCTCTGGACCCAGAATAATTATTTTGATAAATGTGTTCTGACGGTCGCTTTGTCTTGCAGGTTACTGGAGTTCATCTTCCAAGTATGTTCGAAGCATCTACATCATCTCCACCCGGAAGTCCAGAGTTGCCTTCCGCAGCAGAGACCAGGGCAGCAGTAAAATCCAAGATGGAGAAGGCCCTAGAAAAGCTGCCCCTCACAATTAAATTTGTACAGGACAACGTCATTGTGGGCTCAAATATTAAGTCTAAGGTTAAGCTGATAACCGACACCAATGTCAGAACATGGGCAGAGATGCAGGCCTTGGTGAAAGTAATGCACATCTAGTGACAGGCTGGAGATCAACTAGCAATCAACGTTAGGAACTCCAAAATCCTCCGGGCGGCTTGCTTCCCATGCTCCATGCAGTCTCTGAAGCTTATCTTAACAGTAGCTGCCAACTACAACTCCTTTATTTGGGCCATTATGCTCACGGCCGCAGAGCCCATAGGGTACCCCACCCAACTGGTGTCCCTCGACCCAGTCACATTCTAGGCAAGCCTGGGGATCCCACAATTTGATAGGGCCACGGTGGTTACAAGGATCGATGCCCTGACCCAGTTACACAACTGGAGGATGCTACTCAGGTGTACATGAATACCCACTGGCTTAAGACCCCAAAGAGGGACCCAAAGAGAATGAAGATAGAGATTCCCCGCTCTAAATTCAAGGAGAGCATCCAAATGGGGATAATAGCATTAGCCTGGGTCTTTGGGCAGCCCTCTGCCCAAGAGTTTGCCAAATGGATGTACTATTTCCTCCTCGACATCTCCACCAAGGAAGAATTATTTGACTGGGCCGCAATAATCTCCAACCATGTTGACTCCCAATTCCAGCAGTTGAACAGGAAGAATAAGTTCTATATGTCTTCTTATGTTTTCTAGGCTGTAGCGCAGCACAGGCCCCATTCCAATGGCCTACTTATAGATGGCATGCTCAGGATTGGCCTAGGACAAAAGGTACCATGGGACCATTTCTCATAGATTCAATGGGAGGCCAGATTCCCCAGTTTCTGCTGGGTAAACAACGCATTCGTTTACTACCATCTGCTTACGCCCACCCAGGATGTCGGATACTGCCTATCTACTAAGGTGATGAAGTTAGTCAGTAGTTATGGACACTACTACATTCAATTCCAATAGCACACATACATTAGGGTCACCAGCTTCTCTGAGAAACCCTACTTGTTGCCCAAACATTATGGGGACAAGATCATGCTATTGGAGTATTGCAGGCAGATGATGGAGGTGCATGCCCTCTTTGCCCTCAAGAAGATCCCCAGCATCCCATTCCCGATCACATGCGGGGATTACACCTGTAGTCTGGCCCCCGCAAAAGAGGTAGACAATGAACTAAAAAGTTACAACCTGCAGGAGTTTTATCTGGCGTGGAAAAACTTTGATCCACATGGCAGGATTGCAATGGCATTATCTCAGGCTTCAGAGCCCCATTGTATACACATGGAGGACTTCTGGACAGATTTACAGGATGATGTGGATGTGCAGAGTAGGCACTATGTCAGAATGACAGCCAGAATGATGCAGAAACTGAAGCTCCAGAAATTCCCAGCAGACTTCTCAGACGCCGCCCCCACTGAAGATCCCCAGTATAAAAAAAAGGGGATTGATAAAAAGTCTCTTTCACCGGTAAATTGGGATGCCCAAGAAGGGGCCCACTATTGAAGACTTCACTCGAGAGGTGATCGAGAGAAGCCATGCCTATTTTAAGAAGGTTTGCCCCGAGTGTACCCACCGAGCAGCCCAGCTGGTGCCAAAGTTAAACCCACAGCCGGTACCTAGATTGACCCTGGGGGCCGGGACTTCTTCATAGAGGGTAGATAAGGGAAAAATAATAAATACACCCCCTTCCGCGCAAGAATTCCCCATCACTGAACAAATAAAACAATTGGTGGCAGCCTCCCAGCAAATGAGGGAGCAATTAATAACATGGCTGGCCACTCCACCACTCATGGCCGGACCACTTCGTCCCCCCTCCTCCCCGTCATTAGTTGCCTTGATGGTAAAGGTGACAGGGGTGGATCCCCTAGAGGCGGCGGTAATAAGAGATGCGGGGCCACCTCTGGTTACCCAGAGAAAGAAGAAGCTCATAAAAAAGACCAAGGCAGAGCCGGGACCAGAAGCATCCCGACCCCAAGAAGTAGAGATCCTTTCTTCTAGTTCCTCAGAGCCGGAGAAGGAAATGGAGCCTGCAAAAGTCCCGGTTAGTCCCCCTCCGCAAGAAGAGTTTGATGATGTATTTGCAACTGACGAGTTTGGTAACTTGCAGGGGGACAATGCACAAATAGAGGCAAAAGTCCCAGGGGTGGAGAAAGAAGGTGTAGAGCAAGAATATCTTGAACAAGAGCTTGCACAGGGACAAGAGTAGTAGGCAGAAGAAAAGGAGCCTGAACCAGAGATTATCTCTGAGGCTCAAGCAGTGCAAGGTCTGGGAGGGGACCAACAAAAATAGAGGAACAAATGGCATCCACTGGGGGAACCAGACCTTCAGGAATAACCATAACCCCAGCCACCACATTCCAAGGGCCACTCCCGGGAGCGATCTTCAGACAGGTGATCACGACGGCCCAAACTCTAAATCTTGGCCCGACACCTCCCCTACTGCCAAAAGAGGTGCCAACTGAGAAGGAAGCCCCGGTAGAAGAAGAAGAACAACAAGAGCAGCAACTTGAAGAAGAAATCCCTGAGGAAGACTACCAGAGTCCAGACCCAGTGATTGACATACAGAACAAGGCTGAGGAGATGGAGAATGAAGAGAATGTTGTTGCAGAAGGAGTTGAGGCAGGGAGAAGAACGGATGAGGTCCACACCACTGAAGAGAAACAGCCGCAGAACACTGGGGAAGAATCAAGAGAGCAAGTCCTGGCAGGAAGACCACCCTACCACCTCAATGGCTGATAGAAAGTAGAAAAAGAAAAGCTTAGTCTACTCCGGTGATTCCTCTCTCCCTGGCCAAAATGATGGCACAAGTTCAGGCCCCGCCAAAGGCCAAGAAAGCCCGGATAGTTCATACTCTGTGAACTAGGTCGGGCGGAAAAATAGTTGCCATTGTAGAAACACCTCCCCTAGACACTGATGAAGAAACTAAAGACATCACAGACTACAATGTTGCAGAGGTATCCCTAGGCAAAAGGGGAAAGCAAGGTGAGGTAGACTTGCTGAAGGAGGCAGCAAGGGCAGTGGAGGCCAGATATGAGAAAGAGGCCCAGAGGATCAAAGCTAAAAAGAAAAAGAACACAAACCTGATGGGATTGCTTACTAAGCTAGCCTAACCCATCAATGCCGCTCCCCCAAAGACCTCCACATCAGAAGATATACAATAGAGTGACATAGACTCCCTATGAGTAATGAAAAAGAAAGCTCAGGCAGTGGACGAGTGGGTCGCCCTGTAGATAGGAAACACCCGATGTTTCCTGGTGTCCACTCTCCTAGATTTATACATGGCCCAGCAGGTTATTCATCAGGTGGAAATGCTTATTGAGTAGTGGGAGATTGACGCCGAGAATTACCAAGCATGGAAGGTGGAGCTCGAAGAGCTCCTTACCTTGGGAGAGGATATGATTTCTGAATCCAGAATTCTGGGTGATGAATCATTTAATTTTGTGAGAACCCAGTACTCCAGACTTGACCTCACATTGGAGGTAACCAAGCAACTGGTAGGGTCCTTGCAAGATAAGGTAAATACTGTAAAATATTCTTCCAATTTATATAAGTCTTTTGTGATAAATACTTTCGGGGCTGATCCCCTTAGCACAGATACATGTACCCCCAAAGATTCAGTTTTGGGGAGTTTTGATGAAATAATAAAATCTCGGTATCAATCTCCGGAAGGGATAGATGGGGCCCAGATGGAAAAATTAACCCGCATGATACTTAGTGGTCATGACACAGTGAGGATGGCAGATGAATTCAAAGAGAATGTTCCGAACCTGGGGAAACAAGTTGAAGTGGCCAAGCACAGAAGGGCCAGCTTAAAAGATATAGATGAGGATGGCATTTCCCACCTCCTCCAGGCCGTCAATGATAATAAGCAACCTTGAGCTTTCTTCGGGGGCCAGGGAGAACTCAAGCATTGGGCATTCTTTTTTCTTTAGGGACATAAGTTCCCGGATCCCAGAGTCCCAGATCCAAAATTTTGTATTCTTTAAAGTGATCCGTGTCCCACTCCCCGAGGTTGACCGGTCACTTTCAGAAGTGGTTAATAAAGGCTGTCAGAAGGTAGTTGGCTACATCGAGAGGGCGTCAACCTAGTAGTTGGTTTTCTGACATGATGGTCTTCTTGAGGTGTCACTCAAAGGTACACCTGGCACATTGGAGACAGGGCACCACATTTCCTATTTATGAGGCATGTAGCCTCGATCCCCAGGGGACCTACTTTCTTCTTTCTCCTTTTTGGCTCTCTTCTTGAGGCTGATTCTTCCACTATATATCCTTGTCTTATTCTTCTGACATGGCAGGCCTATTCCATCTCAAGGTCTTTTGTAGGGTGGTGCAGGTAGTACCGGCCCCTGGAAATTGTATTTTATTGGAACATAATGTAAAATAGGGTTAGGGTTAGGAGGATTTGTATAAATAGCCAAATCAACCCAGTTCCAAGGGTCGGTGAAATTGATGATTTTGTTGTCCATAGAAATAGCGAGTGATTCATCATTTTAGTTGCTGAGCTCAATGCTCCATTATTCTAGTTTTATATAGTCAAATGCTCCCCTGGAACCACCATTGTATCACGCACCAGTGCTTGCTGGAAGGAACATTAATAAAGAAGGAAGAATTCTTGGCAATGATGTCGTTGGCATTCCTAATTCTGAGTTAATGGTATTTCATGTTTTAATATTCTTTATGTCTTCTACTCTGATATGTTAAAAATAGATTAACGACCTCTTTTACTCCCGCTACTGAGAAAATGCTAGCTGACAGTTATGTATTTCTTCAGTATTTAGTGTAGTCTATTAGAGTATTATTGATGTTCTAGATGTTTAAATATGACTGTAGTCAGATGAAATGTTTCTAACCCTGCAGGATCTTTTTCATTTTATTTGCTAAGTGTAGAGTGCTACGAAAAACCTTACTTTATCGAATCTCCAGAGGTATTGAGTTGAAGAAACCAGCTATCCCCCTTGAAAATAGTCACCTCTCCCAACTGAGCCCTCGTGCCATTGTGACCTAACACTTAGGTTCTTGAAGGCCCAGATTATTTATTTTCCCTGGACAACCTTTGCAGGTGGAGTTGGCCGGTATCCCCGAAATATGGTGACAACTTATGACTATTGGCAGACCCAGTCAGCAAAACCCCATCAATAGAAACTGGTGCTAGAAGGAGGGCATGAACTTGTCCCCCTCCCAAGATTCTAATTTTACACCTCCTGAGGGTTCCCTGAGTCATAGTTTTAAGAGGCAAGCCTTCAGCAGGATTGGATCTTTCTCCCCAGTGAAATTTGAAAGAGTCCTTAGGTCTGCCCTAAATCCTAGAAGATTTGTCAAACTCGAGCCCCCTGCTTGAAAGAAACGGACCTCAAAAATCATACCAGCCACTATTGTCTGGGGGTCTAGCATACCTCAAAATTCCCAAACTTCTCAGACAATCCTGGGAACGAGTGCCCAAAATACCTAACATATAGTTCCCCCAATGGCCATGTATTTTAGAAACACCAGGTCCCCAATGGGAACTTTTTTGGGCGCAATCAATGACTTACCCTCTCACCCGGAGAAGATTTGCCCATGATATGAGCACTTAGACTCACGGACCGCGGAAGAACACTTATAGGCATACAAAGATGCCATGAACTGACACCGGATCCAACATGAAGATGTTGTGATTCGTATGTTTCCCTTGTCTTTAGGATAGAGTGAGTTGAACTGGTACCTTAACCTTCCTGCCAACTCCATAAATAGTTGGCAGGACATGGAGGACGCCTTCCTGGCTACCTTTTGTGTGCACGTGGACCCAGCCTGGTCCCATAGCTAGGTCATCTCCATCAGGAAGGAACCCAATGAACCTCTTGTAGCATTCAACCATAGGTTCCAGCGCGCCCTGAAATGGTGCACGGGCCCTTTCATTCCATCCCCAGAAGTAACCATACAGACCTATCTGAACATGATGGACCCTTTTTTTGCCACTCTCCTTTGGAGAACAACCACCGCGGGCAATCGGGACACCTTGGAAAAATTCTATAACCTAGCCCTAGAGTTGTCCCATGGTCTCAACAAATTCCCGGGTGGGATTGGATAGAGTACGCCCTTCAACATGATCCCTGGTGGAACTACGTATGCTGGGGGATACAACCCCAACCTAGCAATAGGTGCCCCTTTGATGGTGATGAATCCTCTGCCACCCCTGATAGACCAAAAAGCATGATATATTTACCCATCATAGACCCAGGCGGTGCCAGGTCTACAAGCTTTCCCTTGGAATCAGCCGTAGCAGTATGTCTCAGACACAACCATCTGGGGTGCCCTTTTTTTAGTCATCCACAACTAGAGAATTGTCACCCTTGACTCCGGCTAATACTACTGCCTTCCTGGGAAACCAACAATAACAACAACTGTCACATTGTGATGCCAACACTCAGTTGATCACCGAGGTTGAGTCCCTCCAGTGAATGTTGTCCACCTTAACTGTGGACATGGGCCAACTTAAGGTGGGGTCCTACGCGCCCCAGAATCCAAATTCCTAGAGGAGAAACATTTTCTCCAGTCAACGAAACAACAACGACAGAGGAAGAAACTTCAACATTGGGTCTAGGCCCAATCAACAGTAATGGGGTAATAACGCGAATACCAGAGGTCCGCCTTTAAATCAAAATGCCAACCAAAATGGTGCTGGACCATCACATTTTACACCAGTCACAGACTTCTAGCCCATGAATAATTGGTGTAGATTGCATGATACAGGTTTTCATAATGAGGTGAATTGTGCCACTTTGGAAAAGGTCATCATGATCTCCTAGCTAGACAGGCAGCAATCGCATGATACCACCCCTCCAAAGCCTCCTGTCCAAGAGCCAACCCACAGTGCCTTCACCTGTGACACCATGTTCTTCAGAACCTCTGGGGAGGATGAAGAAGAATCTGAGTTGCAGGGATTCTTTGATGAATCTATCCTGCCCTTCGAGGCCAATGCCTTTACTAACCCACGGACTCCATATTACACTCAAAGTCAGGTTGGCAAAGGACCAGCTTACATGCCCACGCCCCCAGTCAAAGACACTCCTCCTCCCTGGAATAACATGACTGACTGACCTGCTCCTCTAAAAGGTCCTAGCTCTAACCAAGAAAAAGATCTCACCAAGGAGAATCACCAATTCCCGGGGGGAAGATTCGATATTACGAAGGCGTTAAAATAGACCACCACCTCCATGACCTTGATGGAGGTTTTGCTAAACTGTTCCAAGTAGAAGAAGTATCTTTTGAAGCTCTTGGGAAACCTGGAAGCCGTTAGCCGCCCACCCAAGACTGTCTCATTCGAAGATGCTAATGCAGCCACCTTCCAAGGAAATAATGAGGATCCTCCCTTCTTACTAGGCCTAAATATCTATGGCAAAAATATACACAACTACTTAGTAGACTCTGGAGCTTCGGGTAACATCATGCCCTTGTCTATTTGTCAAAAGCTCAAATTCCACCCCACCCCATCTATTGGTGCAGTGATCCAACTGGATAAGACTGCTATAAAAATGGTGGGGGAGTTGAAGAACATCCAGATATAGCTTATCCAGGACCCCAGGATAGCCAGCATCATTAACATCCAAGTGGTGGACATCCCAGAAACCTATGGGATGTTACTAAGTCAGAATTGGTCTAAGTCCCTGAATGGATACTTTTCGACTGACTTCACCCACTTATGGCTTCCGTGGGAAGGAGAATCAAATAAGATCTGGGTCAAAAGTGAACCCTGGATGAAATAGGCCCTTATCAAAGTTGGGAAGGTCAATGAGGTCCTTTTCTCTGAGACTTCCTTGGGGGTGTATAGACCTTTTGAAATCTTAACATTTGATTTCATCACCGGAGAAGATCCCGCAGTGCTACAGAGAGCACAGGACCGAGAAGAAAAGATGAGAGTTGAGGTCAACTCTCAAGGCCCCACAACAACCCTTGGCACACTCCTATCCAGCACTTGGTGCCGATTGCACTACCAAAAATATTCAGAGTTCGAGTGTGGGTCATGTCTCTCGATCGCTAACTGGCACCTCGATACCTTCCGTAATAAACATATAACTGATTCCCTGGGACCTAGTGTCACTATGGGATGCGCGCCTTTGGTGCCATCTCCCCAAGAATCCCAAATCCAAATACCTCCAGAGGAAAATTCTACTTTCACGCTGGTGGTCTAGGAGAAACCCCCTAAGTCTCCCGATAATAGTCCAAAGATTGCTCCCCCTCCCTAGCCCTAGATTACAAACAATGACTTATGAACCCTCAAGTTCAATGGGTCCCGATCCAAACAAGGTTGTGGGGCTGGGGTAGAACTAATCAACCCATGAGGGAAGTCTTTCCTCACGTCCTATAGGCTACACTTTAACTGTACGAATAATGTCACAGAGTATGAGGCCTTGGTCTTTGGACTCTTATTTGCGTTAAGGAAAGGTATTACCCACCTCTGGGCTCTAGGTGATTCAGAGTTGATTGTTAAACAAGTCTGGAGTCAATACACATGTCACGACAAAAGGCTGGCCGCATACCGCAACCGAGCTTGGAGCCTTATCAAAGATTTTGATGCCTTCGACATTGACCTCATTCCCCGACGATGAAACTATGTCCCGGATGCCCTTACCATCTCTGCCAGCACACTTGAGCCAATGGCTGGCTCACGACTCCAAAGATTTTTAGTTGAGATGGTCCCCACCCCATCCATTCCAGATAATGTCACCCACTTTTAGGTTTTTAAGGACGATCAACACATCTTGGCCTTCCTGGCTAATGTTGGTATCTTTGAAGACCAGATAGTGGAGGAACGAGACCATGACGATACTGGGCAGGGTGATGAAGACGATGGGATCATGGACTTACCCACTAATGTCATCCCAAAGGGGATGGTTGCGCTAGAAAAAATCTTTGACTCGGACCCTCGGGCCCGTGAGAAGGCATCATCCTCCTCTAAGGGAGGAAAGTTTGAAAAGGTTAACATCGGCCAGCCCAATGAGGAAAAGATTATTCACATTGGTACCTCCTGTTCCCCTGAAGAAAAGGAGAAGATTCTTGCAGTTCTATGAGAATACATTGACGTAATTGCCTGGGGTTATGAAGACTTGAAAATGTATGACACATCTATCATGACCCATACCATTCCCTTGAAACCTAATGCTAAGCCCTTTCGACAAAAGCAAAGACCGGTCAACCCCCTGATAGAGCCTCTGATTTGTCAAGAGGTAGAAAAAATGCTGTCAGCTCAGATAATCTTCCCAATCCAGCACACTATGTGGGTTGCCAACCTAGTCCCTGTGAGGAAGAAAAATGGTGAGATTCGCCTTTGCGTGGATTTTAAAAACTTTAACAAGGCCTTCAAGAAAGATAATCACCCTCTCCCTTTGTTGGATGAGGTGTTGTAGATAGTAAATGGATCTCAGATGATGTCCTTCTTGGATGGATATTCAGGATACTACCAGGTCATGGTCAAGTATGAAGACATAGAGAAAATAGGGTTTACCACCAAGTGGGGAACATTTGCGTACAGGAGAATGCCCTTTGGTCTGATTAATGTAGAGGCTACATTTCAGAAGGCCATGGACATTGCATTCGAGGGCCTTGTGAATCGGTGCATAAATTATCTACATGGATGATTTGACCATCTTTTCCTGGGACAGGTGTGATCATCCCGCCCATCTCGCTCAAATCTGCGAGAGATGTCGCCAGTATGGAATATCCCTCAACCCCAAGAAGTGCATATTCGAGGTCACTAAGGGGAAGTTACTCGGGTATATCATCTCTGAGAAGGGTATATCCATAGATCCTGACAGAGTCGAAGCACTGCTAAACTTACAAATGCCCGGCAACAAGAAAGAAATGCGATCCTTCTTCAGAAAAATTAACTTCGTGCAACGATTCATCATAGGATTTGTAGAAATAGTTAAACCACTCAATGAGATGATGAAGAAGGATACCAAGATTGAGTGGAGTCCTGAAGCAAAGTAGGCATTTGCCCAAATCAAACAGACAATAACAGAAGCACTGTCCTGGCTAGTCCAGACTATTCCCTTTTGTTTTACATTTACTCGTTTGCTTCGTCGCATTCTACCATGGCAGTGTTGACCCAAAAGGTTGAAGGGGAAGAACGACCAATAGCTTTCATGAGCTCCCCCTTCAAGAACGCTGAAGTTCGATATTCATCACTAGAAAAATAGGCCTTTTCTCTAGTTCGCACCATGAAGAAATTCTGGCATTATATCCTCCGGAGCAAGGTACATGCTATTATTCTGGACCAGGCCGTCAAGTCTCTGCTGATGCAGAGAGAATTGGGCGAGAGATGGGGGAAATGGATGGCCATCCTCCAAGAGTATGACTTAGAAATGTAGCCCATGAAAATAGTCTGGGGCAGGGACTAAGTCAAGCAATGGCGGAAGAGACTCCCCGCATAGAATGCCAAAATTACACAGTGGAGTCCATTACTCAAGACCCATGGTATACCGATTTGGTATACTTATTACTAAACAATAAATGCCTGAAGGGATTACTTCCCCACAAATGTCATGCTCTGCGGATGAAAAGCGCACACTTCATGATAAAAAACTCCATGCTCTACCGCTGAAACTATGGAGTGTACCTCCGGTGCATCGACAGAGACCAAGCTGTGAGAGTGATTAATGAATTCCACGGACAGTTTGGAACTGGGCATGGCTCAGTCGATGCCACTGCCCATCAGATCCTTTGGGCCAGATACTATTGGCCCTGTATATTCAAGGATGTTTACACTCATGTTAGAAAATGCCATACTTTCTAAACCGCAGCGCATCATGAGCGTAACCCGGCTATGCCTTTACAACCAGTCTATGAAGCTAGACCCTTTTCCCATTGGGCATTTGACTTCATCAGGGAAATAAACCCCAACTCATCTGCCAATCACCGATACATTCTAACCGCTACTGATTACTGCACCTGGTGGTCTGAGGCTATACCTTGCAAAAATAACACGGTAGACGTAGTCATCAAATTCTTAGAAGAAAACATTGTCACATGGTTCAAGATGCCCTTTTCCTTAGTATGTGACAATGGTTCGGCATCTTCTTCAGCGTAGTTACTCGAATGGACCTACAATCAGAGGATCACTCTGAAGTTCTCCAACAACTATTATCCCTAGGGAAATGACGTTGTTGAATCAACAAACAAAAATCTACTTGAAGTGATCAAACACCTTTTAGAACAGAATCCCCAGGATTGGCATCAAAAGTTAAAATTCGCCATCTGGGTGGATCACATTCGCATCAAGACCGCCCTGGGAACATCCCTATTCTATCTGGTTTATGGTCAGAACCCTGTATTCCTAGTCAACTTATAGATTCCAGTTCTACACTTTATGCAGGAATTTAGCAAAAGGGACAACATCGTAGAGGTTTGGCTCTTAAATCTGGTATGGATGGAAGAACAGTGAGACGCAACTCTTGAACATTTCGTGCGTCACCAAGTAGTCGTAAAATTATAGTTTGACAGAAGAGCCCAATATAAGGCCTTTCAGATTTTGGATCTGGTCCTGTTGTGGGACAAGGCCTGGGAGAAGAAGGGAAAGCATACCAATTTCCAATGACTTTGGCTCGGACCATACTTAATCTCAAAAATCTGTGGAGCAAACACTTACCGCCTTAACACTCTGACTGGGGAACCTGTCGCATTGCCCGTTAATGGATAGTTTCTTAAACACTACTTTGAATAAGGAAAGTTATCCTAAGTTGTATCATATGTATTATATGAGTCTTCCGCTTGTAAATATTTTCTTCTGGGTGTCTCATTGCGAGGTACCCTGCCTTGTAAATAGCCTTGTCGACTGTCTTCCAGGACAGTCCTCTTCTGTTGTTTCTTTGTTTCTCATTTTCAGTTTTTTTTTGGTCCTGGCATTTTGCTCTATCTTGCAAGAATTGGGATGCTTCGCATAACTTTGGTTTTCGGTATGATATCTCTGGCATGGCAAACTTTAGAATCTATCTTTAGCACGGTGGAGCCAGCCTAATCTTCAGGGTTGTTTTATGGGTTATGGCACATTTTGAAGAATCTCCATTGGGTGTTGTCTCTGGGAGTCTGGAAATTAGTAAACACAAGTAATATAAGGAACAAGTAATCAGACACACCGAAGGTAGATCGGTTGTACTAATTGGTTGACCCAGGTCTGAAACTTTAAAGAAATTCTTTCGGGGCCTGGAGTTTTATCCCCTCTTCAAGCATCTAAGCATAGGTGGACAGGTGAAAGAAGTACCGCCATTAAGATTAGCTAAGCTTAAGCTTAATGGTGAAAGAAGTACCGCCTTCCCCACCCAGAAACAAACAAAATAACAAAAGAGGAACAGCGGGATGAAAGTCTGGTCTCCGAGGAAGAAGTGAATAAATTGATGACTGGTTCAATGTAATTAGTGCCTCTTCTGTATTCCTCCTAGAGGTCATCAGCTTGATTTCTTTCCAAACCACACATGACACCACTGATGAAGGACTACAGACTGACTCCTACATGGTTGGATTCTCTCGGATATGTTGCTCTTCGCCTGTCAGACACTTCGGGAAGTGGTTTGTTCCAGTTCTGCTAACTAGAGATCCTATAGTTCTCAAATGTGCTAGGCATTTGTCCCAGATAGTCACCATTTGTTATGCCTTGCATCCCATCCCTACATTTTGTGTGCAAAATGTTGGGTCCCCCTTTTTTTGTTTACTTTTGTTTTTGTTTTTGCTTGCAGCTTTGCCTTGTCTTTCTTTCCCTTTTTGTTTTCTTCCTCCAGGGTTTTCTTCCCCCGGTGTGGTGTTTTGTTCATTTGGTTTTCATCTCCGAGACTCCGGTCTCGAAGGTTGTCCTTTGTTGGAAACCAGATTTCGAACTCTGGGATTCTTCGTCGTGATGTTCTTAAGGACATCATCGCAAGGAATCCCCGGGCCCGGAGTCCAGAGGTTTTTCTTGTCTGGAGATTGTCGGAAGGAGGAGGATTACCTTTTTACCATGGGTATAAATAGGACTTATCTGTCACTTTCATATTTACCGTGATCAAAAATTCCAAGCACTTAGAGTGATTTCAAAGTGATTTCAAAATGATTAACAGAGCATTTGCAGAGATTTTATGATAATCAACGCTTAACATTTCCAATCACTTTCGGGCAAGTGCAAGTGCTTCGTGGTGGTGACTCTGACTGTTTGACAAATCAAGCTTTTGCAGAGCTCCTACAATAAATCCTCCCTTTCCTCCGCCTTCTGCATTCTCAGGTTGGTGTTTCCACTATCCGCTCTCTGGTTTTCTTTTAATTTTGTTTTGTTTGTCTTGTTCACCTTGTTGGTTTGTTTTGTTTCTCTGTTTCATCTAGTTTGCTGTTTTCTAGTTTTTCCACCCATTGGTGGGTTGAATCTCTGCTAGAGGGTTGTTTTATCTCTATGTAGAGGTGCTGTGTCTGTAAAATAGGTAATTAGCTGTATACATGCTTTTTTTTTCCTTGTCTGGTTTTCTTGCGGGTGTCGATCTGCGTTGTATACCTAGTGTATATATGTGTATAGTTGTATATAGTCTCTATATATCTCTCCATGTCTTTGTATATATCCTTCAGCTCCATGTATATCCTTTCAAGTGGCTTAACATGCTGGTAGAGTCGCCTGTGTTTCTGGTTTTCCACCTTCAAACTTGTTTCAAGGAAGAAAACCACTTGTTTGAAACTCGGCTCTCGGCCGGTTTCAAACAGGCAATTTTCCCTATCCTCCATGAATTCTGTTAGAACTTCAATTATGTCCCATGTGCACAATCAATTTCAGCCAAGTTGCTTTCACTTTTCACATGTTCAGATAGTTGGCTCCGCCGTCATTGCCATAACTTGCATTTAATACCTGTGCACATGGCACCCACATGGGCTGATTGATTTTCCTTTTTACACGTCCTCTCTAACGGTCATTTCTCCAGGTTTCAGGTCTCCTACAACCATCCATTCTGTGTCCTCATCAAGTGTGATGAAAATCTCTAGACCCAGATGTTTAACAAAAGATGAGTTTGTGATGTGTTTTTCTTTTCGGTTATCTTTGCGTGAAACTAACTTTTCAGGAAAATAAACATTGCGGTGGTAAGATCTCCAGACCTAGAATAATTATTTTGATAAATGTGTTCTGATGGTCGCTTTGTCTCGCAGGTTCCTAGAGTTCATCTTCCAAGTATGTCCAAAGCATCTGCATCATCTCCACCCGGAAGTCCAGAGCTGCCTTTTGCAGCAGAGACCAGGGCAGCAGTAAAATCCAAGATGGAGAAGGCCCTAGAAAAGCTGCCCCTCATCATGAAATTTATATAGGACAACGTCATCGTGGGCTCAAAGATTGAGTCTAAGGTTAAGCTGATAACCGACACCAATGTCGGAACATGGGCAGAGATGCAGGCCTTGGTGAAAGTAATGCACATCTAGCGACAGGCTGGAGATCAACTAGCAATCAACGTCGGGAACTCCAGAATCCTCTAGGCGGCTGGCTTTCTATGCTCCGTGTAGTCTTCGGAGCTTATCTTAACACTGGCTACCAACTACAACTCCTCTGTCTAGGTCGTTATGCTCACAGCCGCAGAGCCCACAGGGTACCCCACCCCACTGGTGTCCCTCGACCCAGTCACATTTTGAGCAAGCCTGGGGATCCCACAATTTGATAGGGCCACAGTGGTTACAAGGACCGATGCCCTGACCTAGTTTACACAACTGGAGGATGCTGCTCAGGTGTAGATGAATACCCACTGGCTTAAGGCTCCAAAGAGGGACCCAAAGAGAATGAAGATAGAGATTCCCAGCTCTGAATTTAAGGAGAGCATCCAAATGGGGATAATAGCATTAGCCCGAGTCTTTGGGCAGCCCTCCACCCAAGAGTTTTCCAAATGGATGTACTATTTCCTCCTTGACATCTCCACCAAGGGATAATTCTTTAACTGGGCCGCAATAATCTCTAACCATGTCGACTCCCAATTCTAGCAGTTGAATAGGAAGAATAAGTTCTATATGTCTTCTTATGTTTTTTGGGCCCTAGCATAGCAGAGGCCCCATTCTAACGGTCTACTTACAGATGGTGTGCTCGAGATTGGCCTGAGACAAAAGGCATCATGGGACCATTTCCCACAGATTCAATGGGAGGCCAGCTTCCCCAGTTTATGTCGGGTAAATGACACGTTCATTTACTACCATCTACTTACGCCCACCCAGGATGGTGGATACCGCCTATCTACTGAGGCGATGAAGTTAGTTAGTAGTTATGGACACTACTACATTCAATTCTAATAGAGCACGTACATTAGGGTCACCGACTTCTCCAGGAAACCCTACTTGTTGCGCAAACATTATGGGGACAAGATCGTGCTGTTGGAGTATTGCAGGCAGATGATGGAGGTGCATGGCCTCTTTTCCCTCAAGAAGATCCCGAACATCCCATTCCTGATCACATGCAGGGATTACACCTATAGTCTGGCTGCCGCAAAAGAGGTAGACAATGAACTAAAAAGTTACAACCTGCAGGAGTTTTATTTGGCATGGAAAAAATTTGATCCGCACGACAGGATTGGAATGGCATTGCCCCAGGCTTCAGAGCCCCATCGTATACACATGGAGGACTTTTGGGTAGATTTCTAGGATGATGTGGATGTGCGGAGCAGGCACTATGTCAGAATGATAGCCAGAATGATGTAGAAACTGAAGCTCCACAAATTCCCAGCGGACTTCTCAGATGCCGCCCAAACTGAAGATCTCCAGTACAAAGAAAAGGGGATCGATAAAAAGGATCTTTCACCGGTAAACTGGGATGCCCAAGAAGGGGCCCACTATTGAAGACTTCACTCGAGAGGTGGTCGAGAGAAGCCATGCCTATTTTAAGAAGGTGTGCCCTGGGAGTATCCGCCGAGCAGCCCAGCCAGTGCCAAAGTTAACCCCACAGCCGGTACCTAGATTGACCCTGGGGGCTGGGACTTCTTCACAGGGGGCAGATAAGGGAAAAAGAATAGATACACCCCCTTCCGCGCAAGAAGTCCCCATCACTGAACAAATAAAACAATTGGTGGTAGCCTCCTAGCAAATGAGGGGGCAATTAATAACACGGCTGGCCACTCCACCACTCATGGCCGGACCACTTCATCCCCCCTCCTCCCTATCATTAGAAGCCTTGATGGTAAAGGCGACAAAGGTGGATCCCTTGTAGGCAGTGGTAATAAGAGATGCGGGCCGCCTCTGGTTACCCGGAGAAAGAAGAAGCTCATCAAAAAGACCAAGGCAGAGCTGGAACCAGAAGCATCCCGACCCCAAGAAGTAGAGATCCTTTCTTCTAGTTCCCCAGAGCCGGAGAAGGAAATTGAGCCTGCACAAGTCCCGGCCAGTCCCCCTCCACAAGAAGAGTTTGATGATGTATTTGCAACCGATGAGTTCAGTAACTTGCAGGGGACAATGCACAAACAGAGGCAGAAGTCCTGGGGGTGGAGCAAGAAGGTGCAGAGCAAGAAGATCTTGAACAAGAGCCTGCACAGGGACAAGAGCAGTAGGCAGAAGAAAAGGAGCTTGAACCGGAGATTATCTCTGAGGCTCAAGCAGTGCAAGGTCCGGGAGTGGACCAAAAAAAATAGGGGGAACAAATGGCATCCGCTGGGGGAATCAGACCTTCAGGAATAACCGTAACCCTAGCCACCATGTTTCAAGGGCCACTCCCAGGAGCGATCTTTGGACAGGTGATCACGATGGCCCAAAATCTAAATCTTGGCCCGACACCTCCCCTACTGCCAAAAGAGGTGCCAACTAAGAAGGAAGCCCTGGCAGAAGAAGAAGAAAAACAAGAGGAGTAGCTTGAAGAAGAAATCCCTGAGGAAGCCTACCAGAGTCTAGACCCAGTGATTGACATACAGGACAAGGCTGAGGAGATGGAGATTGAAGAGAATGTTGCTACAGAAGGAGTTGAGGTAGGGAGAGGAACAAATGAGGTCCACGCCATTGAAGAGCAATAGCCGCAGAACACTGGGGAAGAATCAAGAGAACAAGTCCTGGCAGGAAGACCACCCCTACCACCTCAATGGCTAATAGAAAGAAGAAAAAGAAAAGCTCAGTCTGCCATGGTGATTCCTCTCTCCCTGGCCGAAATGATGGCACAAGTTCAGGCCCCGCCAAAGGCCAAGAAAGCTTGGACAGTTCATACTTTGCAAACTGGGCCAGGCGGAGAAATAGTTACTGTTGTGGCAACACCTCCCCCAGACGCTGATGAAGCAACTGCGGACCCCGCAGACTATAATATTGCAGAGGTATCCCTAGGAAAAAGGGGAAATCAAGGTGAGGTAGACTTGCTGAAGGAGGCAGCAAGGGCAGTGGAGGCCCAATATGAGAAAGAGGCCCAGAGGCTCAAAGATGAAAAGGAAAAGAATGCAAACCTGATGGGATTGCTTACTGAACTGGACCGACCCATCAATGCCACTCACCTAGAGACCTCCACCTTAGAAGATATATCATAGAGTGACATAGACTCCCTGCAAGTAATGAAAAAGAAAGCTCAGGCAGTGGACGAGTGGGTCACCCTGCAGATAGGCACACCCGACGTTTCTTGGTGTCCACTCTCCCAGATTTATACACAACCTGACAGGTTATTCATCAGGCAGAAACACTTATTGAGCAATGGGAGAGTGACGCTGAGAATTACCAAGCATGGAAGGTGGAGCTCGAAGAGCTCCTTACCTTGGGAGAGGATATGTTTTCTGAATCCAGAATTTTGGGTGATGAATCATTTGATTTTGTGAGAACCCAGCACTCTAGACTTGACCTCACATTGGAGGTAACCAAGCAACTGGTAGGGCCCTTGCAAGATAAGGTAAATACTATAAAATATTCTTTCAATTTATATAAGTCTTTTGTGATAAAGACTTTCGGGGCTGATCCCCTTAGCGCAGATACATGTACCCCTGAAGATTCAGTTTTGGGGAGTTTTGATGAAATAATGAAATCCCGGTATCAATCTCTGGAAGGGATAGATGGGGCCCAGATGGCAAAATTAACCTGCATGATACTTAGTGGTCATGACATGGCGAGGATGGCGGATGAATTCAAAGAGAATGTTCCAGACCTGGGGGAAAAAGTTGAAGTGGCCAAGCATAGAATGGCCAGCTTAAAAGATATAGATGAGGATGGCATTTCCTACCTCCTCCAGGCCTTCAACGATAATAAGCAACCTTGAGCTTTCTCCGGGGGCCGGGAAGAACTCAAGCGTTGGGCATTCTTTATTCTTTGGGGACATAAGTTCCTGGATCCCAAAGTCCTAGATCCAAAATTTTGTATTCTTTAAAGTGATCCGTGTCCCGGTCCCCGAGGCCAACCGGTCACTTTCAGAAGTGGTTAATAAAGGCTGTCAGAAGGTAGTTGGCTACATCAAGAGGGCGTCAACTCAGCAGTTGGTTTTCTGACAGGATGGTCTTATCAAGGCGCCACTCAAAGGTACACCTGGCACATTGGAGATAGGGCACTGCATTTCCTATTTATGAGGCATGTAGCCTTGATCCCCGGGGGACCTACTTTCTTCTTTCTCCTTTTTGGCTCTCTTCTCGAGGCTGATTCTTCCGCTGTATATCCTTGTCTTATTTTTCTGACATGATAGGCCTATTCCATCTCAAGGTCTTTTGTAGGGTGGTGCAGGTAGTACCAGCCCCTAGAAATTGTATTTTATTAGAACATAATGTAAAATAGGGTTAGGGTTAGGAGGATTTGTATAAATAGCCAAATCGACCCAGTTCCAAGGGTCGAAAAAATTGATGATTTTGTTGTCCATAGCAATAGCAAGTGATTCCTTATTTTAGTTGCTAAGCTCAATGCTCCATTGTTCTAGTTTTATATAGTCAAATGCTCCCCTGGAGCCACCATTGTATCACGCCCTAGTGCTTGCTGGAAGGAACATTAATAAAGAAGGAAGAATTCTTGGCAATGATGTCATTGGCATTCCTACTTCTGAGTTAATGGTATTTCATGTTTTAATGTTCTTTATGTCTTCTACTCTGATATGTTAAAAATAGATTAACGACCTCTTTTACTCCCGCTACTGATAAAATGCTAGCTGACGGTTATGTATTTCTTCGGTATTTAGTGTAGTCTATTAGAGTATTATTGATGTTCTGGACGTTTAAACATGACTGTAGTCAGATGAAATGTTTCTAACCCTGTAGGATCTTTTTCATTTTATTTGCTAAGTGTAGAGTGCTACGGGAAACCTTACTTTATCGAATCTACAGAGGTATTGAGTTGAAGAAACCAACTATCCCCCTTAAAAATAGTCACCTCTCCCAACCGAGCCCCCGCACCATCGCGACCTGACACTTAGGTGCTTGAAGGCCCGAAGAATTTGTTTTCACCAGACAACCTTTGCAGGCGGAGTTGGCCGGTATCCCTGGAACCCGGTGACAACTTATGACTGTTGGCGGACACGGTCAGCAAAACCCTGTCAACAAGATGTAGTCCAGATTAGCTGGATGAACCACTATAAAATTATGTGTTTTTTTCTTTCATTCTTTGTCTAGTTTTTTATTTTAGATTCTAAATTGTTTTCAGCATTTTCATTAGCTCAATAATTGGTATCAGAGCTGGTTAAGCTCATTTGATTTACTATAAATTGGTGGATATTTGCATACGCCATGGATGAGGTGGATAAATGGAATATCAAAAAGTTTTCTAGGAAAAACTTCAGGCTATGGAAAGTGTAGATAAAGTCCTTTCTTATCAAGAAGGATTTTCACCCTACATTGCTTGGTAAAGCAAAAGGTCAAGGATCTCTAACATTGGAAGAATGGGAGAAAATAGATTTGAAAGCACAAGAAACAATCTTTCTAGCTCTATCAAGCATTATGCTTTTTAATGTTTCAGCAGAGAAGACACCAAGAGAGCTGGTTGAAAAGTTATCTTCATTATATGAAATACCTTCAACTTCAAACAAGGTTTTTCTAATGAAGAAGTTATATAATCTAAAAATCAAAGAATGATGAGTGATATCGAATCATCTCAATGAGTTTAATACATTAGTTACTCAGCTGATTTTGGTTGGTATCCCATTAGATGATGAAATAAAGGCAATCTTATTGTTATGCTCACTTCCAAATAGCTAGGAAGACATAGTAATGGCTATGAGCACCTTAGTAGCAGCCAAGAACAAGCTAAAATTTGATGAAGTTGCAGCCACACTACTTAGTGAAGACATGCAATGGAAGCACCAAGAACCCTCTTTCGATGATGCTCTCAGAACTGTGAGAACACGCAATAGAGGTAGAATTTGTGAGAGAGGAAGAAAAAATAATAATAATAATGGAAGAGGTAGATCGAATCATCACTCAAAATTAAGAGGAAGAAATGGAACTTGCTGGTTTGTGGAAAAATAGGGCACGCCAAGAAGCAATGTTGGAATTACAAGAAGGCTCAAAATAATGTTATCAATCACAACATTCATGCTGTGAGTGATGAAGCTTTGGTACTTGCAGCCGGTGACATGGATTCAAGCTCACGGGTTCTTGATTTTGGTGCATCTTTTCATGCTACTCCATGTCGGAGTGCTTTCATAAATTACTACAAAGGCATGTTTGGTAAATTTTTTCTTGGGGATAACAAAGAGTGTGCTATTGTCAGCAAAGGGGATATTTTATTATCGCTGAAAAATGGAAGTACATGGGTTCTAAAATATGTTAGGCATGTTCCTACACTTAAGCATAATTTGATTTTAGTCAGTCTGTTATATACACAAGGTTGTAATGTCAAGTTTGATCTTTCTTCTTGGAGAGTGTCCAAAGGTCAATTAATTTAGCTAAAGGGAAGAAAAATGCAAGTTTATACACTTTATAGTGTAATAAAGAAGTGGGAGAAGCTATGGAAGTTGTGGATAGAAATGTTGAACTTAGGCATAAGAGGCTCAGTCATATGTGAAAGAAGGGTCTTGAAGTTATGCTTCAACAAGACCAACTTTTAGGTCTTAAATCTATTGATTTGTAGATATGTGAACATTGTCTTTATGGAAAACAAAATCGAACTAGCTTTGTGTGGATGGGTCATGAGAATAAATCTTCTCCCTTAGAGCTCATTCATTCCAATGTTTTCAGTCCTACGGAGGTAAATTCTATCGGTGGTGCAAATTATTATGTCTCTTTTCTTGATTATTGCACTCGAAAAGTTTGGGTTTACATGTTGAATAAGAAATCAAAAGTATTTTAAAAATTTAAAAGTTTTAAGGCTATGGTGGAAAATTAGATTGGAAAGAAAATTAAATGTTTATTAACGAACAATGGTGGTGAGTATTGATCTTCAAAGTTTGACAATATTTGTGCAGATCATGGTATTCAGAGGATTAAAGCAATCCCTTATACACCTCAAGAAAATGGTGCAACTGAGAGGTTGAATCATACTATTTTGGAGAGAGCTCGATGTATGTTGTCTAATGTTGGTTTGGGGAAGAAATTTTGGGAAGAGGTGTGTTATATGATGGTTTATTTAAGAAATCAAGCTCCTTCACCATGTCTGGATTTTGATATTTCAGAAGAAAGGTGGACTGGTAAGAAAATTTTATTTTCTCAATTGCAGCTTTTTGGATGCAGTGCATATGTTCACATTCTTAAGGAGAAGAGAATGAAATTGGATTTCAAATCCAAAAGATGCATATTTTTGGGGTATGGTGGGGATCAATTTGGTTTCCATCTTTGGGATTCAATCACCAAGAAAGTGATTCACAGTCGAGATGTTGTATTTAATGAGAACTCTTTTTTCGGTTTGCAAAATCAGAACTTGAGTTCTGATGATTCTATTCAATTTGATTTATTTGACAATGGATGTCATGTTTAGAGAGTTTCATGGGTTACCTTTCACCCCTCTACTACTATTGTGCCTCTTATTATTTCTACGCAACCTACAATTGCTACACCGTTGCCCATACCTACTATCTCAACCAACACCCCACTTACTCCAATGTTGGCAGGGAAATATTTTAATAACTCTGGAGCTACTACAGAGCATGTTGCTCTATCCCCATCACAGCCTCCACAAACTCTCTTCCCTATACCTCCACCTGCACCCATGTTGGAAGGCCCACCTTGTTTTGACAATGTTGCTACTGCGTGGGATGTCTTATTTCCCACGTAGCCTCCGCACTCCACTTGGCTGCAGGATCCTCCTCTGCTGCAGGATGTTCCTCTACTATGGGCTTCCCATCTTCCTCATGCAGAGCCTAGGCTGTCCACCTCCTTGCGCCATACTCCTCCACCCCTTTCTAATGAAGGATAGACTTTTACTAAGTCTGCACCCACCTTGTTGACATTGTGGCCTGCTCTGTCTCACCCACTTGGGGCTGAGAAAATAACAGCTACTAGCCTCCATGACAAGCATTTGGAAACCGCTGCAGAAAAAGACAAGAATGTCCAAAATCAAAAAGGTGTGGGAAGTATAGAGAGTTTAGATGTTGATCACAGTCAGGATGAAAATCAAAGCATTTCACTGCGGAGGTCTACAAGAGAATGAAAATGTCCAAGATAATTTGATGATTATGAACTTTTATTCTCTTTGTGTTCTAATCAGGCAGAGCCACAAACATATAAGCAAGCATATACTGATATCAATTTAGTGTTTTGGATGGATGCCATGAAAGAAGAAATGGATTCTTTAAATACAAATCAGACATGGGATTTGGTTCCTCTTTTACAAAATCATAAAGCCTGAAAAAAATGTGTATATCGCATAAAAGAGGAAGCTGGAGGTAGAAAGAGATACAGGGCCAGATTGGTAGTGAAGGGGTTCGCTCAATAAAAGAGTGTGGACTTTTCTAAAATCTTCTCTCCAGTAGTCAAAATGCATACTATTCGTTTGGTATTAGGCATCGCAGCAGCATGGGACCTTGAGCTTGAGCAACTCAATGTCAAAACAACATTCTTACATGGGATATTGAGGAAGAGTTATATATGGAGCAGCCGAAAGGATTTGTTAAATAGGGGCAGGAGCATCTATATTGTAGATTAAAGAGGAGTCTATATGGGCTGAAGCAAGCTTTGCACCAATGGTATTTAAAATTTGATAACTTAATGGCTCAGTAGGGTTTTACTCATTGCTAATTAGACCCATGTGTTTACTACAAATGACTTCCTACTGGTGAGTTTGTGATTCTTCTATTGTATGTTGATGATATGTTGACTATTGGTAATAGTATGAGAGTTATTAATGAGATGAAGAAACATTTGGCTCTTCATTTTTCCATCAAAGATTTAGGGGCAGCGAAGAGGATTTTTGGGATGGATATAATCTGAGATAGACATAAAGAGAAACTAAATTATCTTAAGAAAAGTACATTCTTAAAGTTTTAGAAAAATTTAATATGTCAAATGCAAAATCGGTTGCCACTCCATTGGCTGACCACTTTCAATTGTCTTCCAAAATGTGCCCTTCCACTCTGGAAGAAAAACATGAGATGGCTGATATTCATTATTCTTCAACAGTTGGGAGTTTAATGTATGCCATGGTTAGCACATGTCCAGATATTTCTCATGTAGTGGGAGTTGTGAGTGGTTTTATGAGTAATCCAAGTAAAACTCATTGGCAAGAAGTTCAATGGACTCTTCAGTAATTGAGAGGCACTTCCTCTCATGTTTTATGTTTTAATAGTAAGACCCCTTATATTTCTGGATATGCTAATTCTGATATGGCTGGAGATTTAGATAATAGGAGGTCAACAACATGCTATGTGTTTACTTTGTCAGGGCAGCAATTAGCTAGACTTCTCGGAACAAAAAGTTGTTTCTCTTTCCTCTACCAGGGTTGAATACATTTCTCTTACTGAGGGAGCTAAAGAGATTATATGGTTACATAAATTGTTTGGAGAGTTGGGATTTAAAAAATACACTTTTACTCTATTTTCTGACAGCAACAGTGTCATTCATTTGGCCAAGAATTCAGCTTTCCATAGTCGCACAAAGCATATAGAAACCAGATTTCACTTCATCCATCATGCTCTTGAAGAGGGAAGATTACAATTTTAGAAGATTGATACAAAGTTCAATCCAGCTAATGTGTTCACCAAGGTTGTACCTCAAGAGAAGTTTGAATTCTATAGAGCTTCTCTTGGCATTGTCACGACATAGCCATATGTATTCCAAGTAGGGAATATCTCTATGCAACACTGATTGGACTTCAAGTGGGTGATTGTAATGGTTCTAATAGAGGAATGTGTAAGTGCTCTGATTGTTAAGTCCAATCATTGTTGACTCTTCCTCTTCTCAGTCTTTTTGTCTTTCATTGAATGATTGATATTGTATAACCATAGCTAGTTGTTGCTGCAACCTTATTGTAACTTTGATTATTTGAATAAGAGAATAAACCCCTTCTTGGAGAGTGGATGTAGTCCAAATTAGCTAGATGAACCACTATAAAATTTTGTGTTTTCTTCTTGCATTCTTTGTCTAGTTATTTATTTTAGATTCTAAATTGTTTTCAGCATTTTCATTAGCTCAACATGGTCTATCATTAAAAAGATAGTTTCGAAAGGTTTTGTTCAGGGAATAGAATCCACCCTGTCAAGCTTACCTGCTCAGTAGAGTACAAAAAGGAAATTAAGAATGAAGAAAGTAGGAGTTCCTTACCCAAAAAAGGCAAATCAAAAATCTTGGTCTACAGGTTCCTCTTATACTCTTAGGCCCCGTTTGGTTGGGGAATTGGAATTTGACTCAAAACCTGATTATCTCAAAATTGGGTTTTGAAATTCTGGTTTTGCATCTTTCGGTTATAATTTGGATTGTTTGGTTGACCTGTAAGATGGATTAGTCAATCCATCTTCTACGTTTGGTTGCCAATTTCAAAATTGGAATTGGAACTAACAAACTTCCAACTTCCGTGTTTGGTTCAACAATTTTAAATTGGAATTGGAATTAGAACTTCCGCGTTTGGTTCAACAATTTTGAATTAGAATTGGAATTCGAAAAAGACTTTATAATTTTATTATTATTATTTAATAATGTTTAATTTAATGTTGTGATTTATTTTGTCCATTTATTTATTTATTTTATTTTGAGTTTTTTTAATTGTTATTTTTTTTAACTTTTTCTAATTTAAGATCATTGATTGCTTTATTTTCTATAAAATACACAACTACATAGTAATAGACAAAGTAAAAACACATTAACATCTAAAGAAATTTTTGGCTACTATATTTCCTTTTCTTCCTTAATTAGCTAACACTTTATGAGCTTCAACTATCCTCTAAATTATTGGGTGTAAATAACTTTTTTAAGGGTGAAACTATTCACGAAGAAAACTAGTTCACGATAGCTCACTTGTTGCTTGAATTAGTTTTTATTACTATGTATAGTGGCATGTCTACTTTTCTTTTAGACAACTATTTTTTCATGCTTATACACATAAAAATATATGTTTATCTCCTTTCTACTAATTATTAGATTATATTTTAAATTTATATGAAATATCATATTCAATCATTCACAAATGACAAATACATCATATTTTGTTTTTCTTTGCACTTAGAATCAAGTTTAATTGATGTCCAGGATCTACATGAATGATATGGTAACAGACAGGGTGATTGTAAAGTTCTATGACATCGAGACTATATACCAAATAAAATTAGGAATGCAAAATGGTAATGTAGGGATTGGTTGGAATTGAGACATACAAGTGTTTGCATAAAAATATAAATAATCATTGCATTGCTCGATATTAAACAAGTCTTGTAGTCCTCATCATAGTATATATATA
>MU226492.1:1089501-1116450 GCA_018584345.1 Thuja plicata
ACCGGCAGGCCCTCTACTGTTAAACGAGATAGTAACCAGGATTGGCGAGCTTAGGAGTTCTAGATTTCTGATTCTTCAAAAGAAGAAGAGCATACTCTCCTAGTCCATGCTGTTTTCTCCCAAAACATGATAGACAATGGTTATTTTCCCCAAGCTATGTTGAGCTTGTGTTAATGTTTTTCTATTCTAAAGCAGATAGTAAGGGAAAGTTTGTCTTGTTCATGTACCGCATTGATTTAGTGATTTGCTTGTTCAATTACTTGGTCCCAAAATGAATTAAACGATGAAGTTGTTCAATTAGCCTACATATTAAATGCTTTGTATTTGTTCAATTACTTCCAAAAATGAATTAAATGATGTGTTGTTTGCCTTGTTCAATTACTCCCAATTCCGTAACAAATGGTAAAATAATGTCTGATTTTCTGATTTTCCTCAAGAGGAAAAGAGCATATTATCTAGTTGTTTTAACAAGTGAAGAAATGGTTTTAAGATTTTGGAAAGCAAGTAAATAGAGGTCAAAGACGGATGGGGTTTGGAAACCTATGGAAACCACGTTAGTATTTTGTTCAATCCGACTTCATAAAACCTGTTAAAGAAACCTGCAAACACTTGTTAGGCTGTGAAAACACAAAAACACAACTGGTGGAACTTGTTAGGGTTAGGAAAAGTGAAAAAGCAAGCTGGAAAACTGGATAGGATTCTAAATTTACCAGATGTGATGCAGTATTCAGTATGCGAGCTTGTTCCCTAGATGCGATTCTTTGCTGACCAGATGCAAGCTTATTCCCTAGATGCGATCTGAAAATTACTCGGTGCGATTGCGTATTCTAGATGTGATAAAAAATGATCAGATGCGACTCTATGACAGATTCTTGAGCATGCAAATTGCCACAAAAATGTTAGAAAATGAGGCTTAATGTAAAATTGGGCCCCACAGTGGGCGCCAGAAATGTGCGTGTGTATTTGGGTACTTGTCAGAATCAACAAAAACACTCAACAGATCATTATATTAGTGCAAAAGGGTTAGAAAAGCATGTAAACCCACTAAAACTGACCTATTTCCTGCTAACTAGGAGGAGTGTGATAAACAACATATTAGCCCTCAGAATATGCTATAAACTAGTGACGAATACAACCTAGCATGAAGGATTTTTACTTAAAAACAAGCTAAAAGATGGAAAAGCATGCCTTTTAACTCTAAATGATGAAATGAGAACAATGTAAAAGCATGTAATAAGCTATGAAATGTAATTCTAAGAGGAATCCAACAACATAACGATGTATTTTCAATCTTGGATGAAGGCTTGTTTGCTCTCAAAACAGGCTTCTATTTATAGAAGAATGGGAGAGAGAGAGGGGGACAAGGTTCATTTATGAATCAGGAGACCCAATAAATGAACATGTAAGAGTCTTTAATGCCTAAGGCATTAATAAGGCATGGGAGAGACATGGGCTTAAGGTCTTCATATTAATGAAGGCATTAATAAGGCATGTGGGGGTGTAAGAAGACTATGGACTTGAAGAAAGTCCAGCTTGAGAAAGTGGACTTTCTCAAGTGGGTGGAGTTGCTAAGCATCCCTTAATGGAATGTGACAATATTAGGAGGTGGGTTAGAGAAGAATTTAGGATTAGGATTAGATTAGCATGGGTGAATGGGTTGAAAAGGGTTAGAACCCAGGGTAGAAGTGGTTGAGATAGGTTAGGTTGGGGTCTAGGGGAATATTAATAAATGAAATAAACTTATTTAATTCATTTAGAAATATAGGAACTAATTATTTAAACAATAAAATTACTTTTTAATAATTAGAGGACTATAGCCATTTTAATTAAATTAAATAGGCTAGGGGAATGGGTTAATTGCAAGTGGTTATTTGATTTAGGGATTTATTTAATTCCTTTATAATTAAATACTATAGCCATGTTTGATTTTGATTTGATTTAATTGGTCGAAATTGATTTGAATTGTATGGCTATAATAGTTAATATAAATCAGTGACAAAAATCACCTAGGACATTAAATTGATTCAAAGAATTATTCCAAGCAGTAACAGGGTCGTTTGGACATAAATCGAGGGTATGATCACACTTAGGGCAAATAGGGTCTATAGTTGCGACAGACCAAATTTAGGTGGTTACACTAATCAACTAACTCACTAAATGAAAAGTTCCTATAAATATCATATGCACACAAAACAACCATTAGATTCAATCTCTCAATCCATAAAATGTGACTTTCACAAAGAAATGCTCGGAATTCTCAGAAAACCAGAATTGCAGAACTCTATTCAACTTCACACTTGATACAAAATGAATGACTAACTGATTGATTCAAGTCCTCTTTTCCATTAGATGCCTTCTTCCTTCATTCTAGGCCTTTTTGGTCGACTCCCCACTCCTAGTTTCAAGGAGAATCCAATGTAACCAATGTTGCATGCAACATTTGTAATTATTGCAAATGTTGTCATGACAACAATTTAGCAACTTTTGGCATCTTTTCAATTATGCCTTCTCCCTACATTTTAGGACCTCTAACCTCTTCAATTAGAGGATAAAAGATCATTAAAGACCCCATGGCATCTCTATGTCCACATTTAAGTGATTTGGACACATTCATGACTCCAATCCCACATTTAGCAACTAAACCTAATAAATTGAAAAACTACTAACAATGGCTATTGTTGTGACCTTAGTTCTAATGACTAACTCACTTAGCCTACATAGCAATGACCTTCTAAGGTCCAAAAACAAACTATCTTATCTTGACTTGGCCAATTTCAATTACAAGCCAAAATGAAAACAACTTGGAGGTTAGCCTAGGTGTGCTCCTGCACCACACACACACACACACACATGTATGTATATATATACATATGATTAATACGATAATGTTACCTATTTCTATCACATATATTGAAATAATTATAGTAGATAATATAGCATTCATAAGCCTCTAATGTACTATGGAAATCACCGCAAGGAAATTATGAAAACAAGTGATGCATTGCAATGAAATCATGAAAACAAGTTATGCACACACATTAGAAGAGAACAGACAGAAACCCTCAATAGACAGAAATTATTATACTCAAATTATTTAATAGAGAAATGACTAAGCCCTATAAATAAGTCAGCCAAATGATTCAAGCTACAAATATAGTGTTATAAATAAATACAACATCTTCTCATGATTAAAAAGACAATGTTCCCTATTTCTGTCACATGTATTCCAATAATTAATAGAAACCCTTGACACCTAGAAATGATTATACTCAAAATATTTAACAGAGAAATGGTTAAGCCCTAAAAATTAAAAAAAAACCAAAATAATTCAAACTACAAATACACTGTATTAAACAGAAATACATCTTCTCATGATTAAAATGACATTGTTCCTTATTTTTGTGACATACATTGCAATTATACAACATCTTCTCATAACCCTAAAATGAAAATGTTCTTTATGTGTATGTATGTATATATATATATATATATATATATATATATATATATATATATATATATATATATGATTAAAATGAAAATGTTCTCTATTTATATTGCAATAATTACAGTGAATAATGTAGAATTCATAAGCCTCTAATGAACTACTGAAATCACCACAAGGAGATCTGAAAAACACGTTATGTATCACAAGGAAATCATGAAAACAAGTTATGCACAAGTATTATAAGAGAACAGATAGAAACCCTCAACACCCAGAAATGATTAAAGTTGAAATTTTTGACAGATAAATAGGTAGTGGTCAAATAGTTCAAGTTTATCCATCCATTTCATCTTAAAATCTTGTTATTTTTTACCATTATGTGCAATCCATTGTTACCAATATGTATAATATTTGTTACAAATCTGTATATAAATTATTAATACTATAGATGACTTGATATTATTGCATAATATATTTTATATTTTATTAAGTGTAAAAGTTCTAAGTTATTGCATTGATTACATCTACATGGGTCCTTAACCAATTGTATCATTTATTGCATCGTTGAACTCAATTTCTTAATGAAAGATATATGATGATCATATGTGCTTGAGCCCTCTCCAAATAATTATTCTTGAGACAAGCCATAAATTCATTCTTGTGTGAGAGATTGCATTCATCTTCAATATTGTTTCATCTTTAAAGGATCTCTATGAACATACTCTCGAGCTTGGTAGGGGCTCTAAGTGTAGAAGAGGTTTATAATCCCTCTTCTTCATTAGCCTTTGAAAATCCCAATCTTGACAATGGATGTCTTGCATGAATTTTTATTGTTGCTTATTAATATTTGTAACAGAGAAATCTCTTAACAGAGTGTATTTAATAGTCGTATTTGTAAAACCTAGGCTTCAGTGACATTCCAAAAGAGTGTTTAAAGACCTCTAACAAGGACACTCCTAACAAGGTGAAGATCTTAATAGATCTGAGATAAATCCGCTAACGGGGTCACATTTAGCAAATGTGTTTTGTAATCTTTAACAGGATAAGTTCTTAATCGAGCCCACTTCAGAATGGTATATTTTTGTTATGGGTTGCAATTCTCATAGAGGTTTTTCCCAAATTGGGTTTCCTCATTAAATCTAGTGTCAACTGAATTAAATATGGTGTCAACCAAGTTAAATCTGGAGTTGTTTGAGTTAATCTGATGTTGCTAAGTTTGAATGATTGATTTACACATATGAGATGTATTCATGTTTAAGTTATTAAGTTTATTTGGTGAATTGGTTATTTACTATATTCAGTATTACTAAGTGAATCAAAGAGTTTAGTTTTAAGTGTTTAAGTTTTGATTTGTCTGATTCACCTAGCTCATGGTCACTACTACCTATCACAATTTCATGTGCTTCTTACTTTACTGCATAAAAATATAATGGAATTCACCTACAATCAGTGGTAACAAATTATTAATTGTATATTTGTGTGTTGAACATATAGGAAAAAGATTTAGTATTTGAGTGCATCATTTGTCAATTTAAACGTACAAAGTCAACATAACTGAAACTATCCTGTGAAGTCTGATCATGTCTCATTGATTGCAAGGTCATTAGACAAATTAGTGACTAAAAAACTTGGCCGTTAACTCGAGATTCACATATTTTGATACGAATTTCCACCATTTGTTTCAACATTTCATTAGTTTCAGTATTTTAAGCTCTCTCTAAGATGTTATTTATCTTGAGGTAAACTTTGATCTGTTAAGAGATTTAAATTATGGAATTAGGGTATAGCCCAAATTATTTGTTGATTCCACAATTCATGTTTGTAAATCTACTAGGTTAGTTATAAGGTTTCTTCTATTGTAATAGACAAGGATTTTGTGTTTTCTTCACCGATTCTTTCTCAAATGAGTCTTTGAAATATTTTTTAATAATATTAATATATATATAGTGGTCCTCCACTTTTGCTTTAAAAAAAAATCACCCCTTATTTACTATTGATACAATAATTCCCTCCACTTCTAAAAGTCTCTCTTCTATGATGTTGTTCATTCTGTTAATATGCTAAACTCATTTTTATAGTGTCATGTCCAACAAATGACTCAGCCACCAACTTAGTTGTCCTCTCACTTAATCTCCCTTACATAACTAAGACACATATTTAGTTGTACATGTTTTGAGATATAATTAGCATGCCTATGCCTATGCCCATGCTTATCATTTTAAATCTTTAATATCCGTTAGAAAATGAAATACCATTTAATGATGAAAATGATAGAAGAATATGGAAGCAGTTTTGCTCCACTGGAAAATTCATTAAGAGTGAAACATATATAATATCATCCCCAAAGATTATCATCCCCAAAGCCCAAATGGAACAAGAATCCTTGATTCAACCACCACCATTCATCCATCTCCCTCGGAAATATACTTCAAATATTTGGTACTATTTTACATTGAGATTTCCATCGTATTCTTATTGTAATAGAAATAGACATGTTGCACATGGCCATATTATATATTGTATATTATTTCCTTGAAAAAAAAGAAGCCATCACTCATGCACCACCCTTCATCAAGCTCCATTAACATTATTGTTTTACTTTTTGTAATTTTAAGTGGATATTTTGATGGTATCTTGATTGAAATATGTATGGACCTTAAATATATTGTCCAAGATATGGTGTAAATTATTTCCATCACGGAGATATAAAATCCTTTAAATATAGCATAGTTATGATGATTTTTAGTTGACTTGCGATGATATTCTCATTCATCCTCAACTTCAAACTATATGTAGAAGGTGGATGGAGTGCAAGTAAACACAATAATTTATGAATAAATACAAATAAATAAATTCAAGTGCTATATCACAACTCTTCATTAATAACTTAATAAATTCTATTATATTTCTTTAGAATGCTACAATATTCTTCCTCCACTCATGGTCTATATTGATCAGATAAAGATTTGATGATTAAATGCTTACATAATGCCTCTATTTATAGAGGTATTTGAGATACATTTAGAAATCTCATTGGGCATTATAGATTCGGGTCAACTTGTCTCTGGCTTAGCATATTTTGGAAACTACTAGCTAATATATGATTTTTAAATTATTATTTTTCTGAAGGCTTCTATACAGTGGACATACTAGAGCATACTAACAATAATTTTAAAATTTTATATTCATAGGGTCAAAATTACCATAAAGATCTATAATATTCTAACACTGTAAAGGAAGTTTTCCTTTTCCTTCTATGTAAAAGATGAATATCTATCAAAATGGGAAAGAAGACTGTGATATTACTCTACTTTTTCCTCCATTAATAGTGGGCCATTCTATGGTTATTGGGTTGTGTCACACTAAAAAATATTGTTACCACCTTATTACTAAGGGTAACATTAAAAAAATATTTTATGCTCCACTGAAGTTTATTATTTTTAATCTGTACAAACTAAGTAAGGCCTACAACGCAGCTAAGTTCTTGTTAAAAATAGAAGAATGGTTTTATTTTTGTCTATTGAAATTTCTATTATGTTTGTCTGATTGAAATTTTTTCCGGTTGTGGTCTTATGAACTACAAATAATTATAAAATATTCATAACATTTAGTTTATTCTTGTAAACTATTTGATTCCACAAAAATGATATAGCCTATAATGAAATAATTCCATTAGATTATTGCAGCTTACAGAAAATATAGGTTGTAAAATGATATCTAGTATATATATGCTTGCTTCTTTTATGAAAAATATGATTTTTAGACAAGGCAATGTCTAAGTTATTATGATAATAAATCTTTGTTGCTTCATTTTGTTTATACCACACATATCGCTACTCTAGTAAGTTACTCTCCTACAATTCAATTAATCTCCCACTACTAATATACTTGTAGAAGGGGGGTCACCCCCCCTAAAAATCTATGGGGTGTGTGTGCGAAACTATATTTTTCTTTATGGGAGGGAGCTATAGTTGGGCCCCTACGATTCTATGGTAGTTGATAGATAACTATTAAACTATTTGGGGGAGTGGGGTGGGTGGGGTGGGGGACATAGTCACTTGCCCTACTATTCTAAGGGGCAACTATAGTTTCATTGCTAGGTCTAATGGAGGGGCTAAATCTAGTGCCCCCTACTATTCTAAAGGGGAGCAGGCTAGGGGACATAGTCACTTTCCCTACTATTCTAAGGGGCAACTATAGTTTCACTGCTAGGTCTAATGGAGGGGGTAAAGCTAGTGCCCCCTACTATTCTAATGGGGAGTGGACAGTTATAGTGGACAAAACATATGTGTGGTTTGGGGGCAAGTATATTTCTAGTTAAAGGATCAATCATGTTACATATAGAATGTAAAGTTCATCATTTAGTTGAGAATCTAGTTTTGTTATGACTATACCATCCATTTCTATACCTCCGTTTCTTGCATACATTTTTGCCTGAGCATCTTATATTCAACAAACCTCTTCATGTGGCCTTTTTGGAGCCAATTTTAGCTCTAGTTTCCCTACCCCTACTATATCTAAGGGCTAAGGGTATCCAGTTTAAGTTGATCCACCTGTTTCTTGCATGTAGTGGGCCCTTCAAATTCTATGGGCGGGATTATTGATGTCATTTCGTGTAAGATTTGATTTAAATTGATGCAAATTCAACATTTTAGAGTGAAATTCCAAAGATTGGTGTTTGCATTAATTTCCATAAATCGCAAGAGTAAAACGTAAAATATCCTCCTTGTAATATCGTTGTGAAAGATCAGAAAAAGACAATGAAACCTAATCACAAACTAGCATTTTCATACAAAAATACGACGACCACTAACGATGGTCAATAGAAAATAAATATTGGCTCATCAATTTGGCTAAAAACATCTCATTCTTTTCTAGTTTTATTTAATCATAAATTATCCCACACACTGTAATGATTACTTAGGCTTATGCAAGGGGTATCATTCTCACCCAAGGAGTAGCATTTTAACAAAGAATACAAAATTTCATATATAGAAGGATCTTCAAGAAAAGAAGTAGTCATAAATCAATAAGGGAAAATGGGACCACATAACAACATTATATAGGAAAAAAATGTTTTAACTCTTGACACCAGATCTCACTAAAAGGTTTTGGAAGAATAAAACCTAACATTTTTAAATTTTTGTGAAGCATACATATCCAGTAGTTATAGATTAATGTGTGTGATTGGTATTGTGTTAAAATATCAAGTTAGGTTTTTTTTAATCTTACGATATATCATTTATTTGCTTCTAAAATTAATTGTATAATTTTTTTAACTTTAGTGTTTGTGATCATATTCTATAATTTTTCATCAATATATTTATAGAATATCAGGATATGTAAGCTATAATCTCTTTTTTCTGATATTTTCTAAATATTTTGATGATAAATTAGAGAATGTGATCCAAAACACTAATGATTAAAAAGTTACACAACCAAATTTAGAAAACAACTAAATGATATTAACATAAATTGTACAAATCTAATAACGTCAATTGTATAATGCAATTCTTGACTCCATATCAAATTTGACAAGTATTTCAACATGATCAGGATTGGATGTCTGAAAGGAGGAGTGGGGAATTAAGACACATCGTTTATTTGAACATGTTAATTGGGATTGGTTTCTTCAAAAGAGAGAAACACCACCTTATAAGCCCACATATAATGTAAGTGTAATAGATGAAACTCTTAGATACCATTACTAGCTTTTGTGAGTTCCTGTACAAGCGTTATATTGTTAATTACATATTTTAAAGGAATAGTAATAAGACATGTCATCCTACTAAGATTTTTGTTCCACATTAATAGAATTAGTGCCTCTATCAGAAGGCTAGAAGCCATAATCGGTTATTCTCTAAACTTAAATAGAAAATACACAAACAATTGTAGTCTTTTGTAGTATTTAGTGAGGTGTCGCCCATGTCAAATGCTCATAATTATATTTAGTTAAAGATCTTAATTATAGATTAAGAGAACTAATGAATTAAAAAAAATAGTTTACATACCATGCTAAATTAAAGCTTTTTTAGCCATCATAACTAATTTGTCCATGACTGATTTACAGGGAAAAGAAGATGTAAGCAATTTTGAAGATTATTCACACCTAGGCCCAATGAAGCACACATTTGAACTTACTGATAAAGATCAAAAAGTTTTTAAATATTTTCAAAAAGAATGCCTTTAAAAATCATTTTTTTAAAGTCTCCTATATATAACAATGTAAGTAATTCGACATGTAATTGAAGGAGAAATTTAAGATCTTAGTCTTTTGCAGTGTTATATTAGTATTTTGATATGATGTATGATATCTGGATCCTTTGATGCATATGTGGTTGAAAGAGTAATAATAGATGAAATATAATTATGAAATGTAGTTAACACAATAAATAAGGTATCTAATGTTTTGATGCAAGATGGATGAAATTATCTATAAAATTTACTTATCTTTTCACTATTTATGTATGATATTAGTTAAAATTAGTACAGTACACAAGGGCATCTTTTCTCTTTCAATGATAATAGCCATGGCCATGTTGTTTCATTTAGAGTATGCATTGATATCGACATTGAATTGCAAATTATATATTATATTAGTTTATATAGAAATGATAGTAGAGAAGAAGATGATCATGGTATTTAAAATTGTTGAATGCTTTATCCTCTTCATTTTCTCATCTTTTTGCATCCTTCTAAATATGATTAAGATAAACTATTGTAGTGATTTCTTCTCCCCTTTACATGTTTGGATTCCAAGATCAATATTATTCATTTGATAATACTACACATGCAATTCATCCTCAATCTTATCAACAAGATGAATAACTATTTGTGCTCTTTGATTGAAACGTGCATATGTAACTTTATCAAAGATATTTTTCTTTTCTTCTTCTTTGGTCCTGTTGGTGCTATTTCCTGTTTAAGTTGTGCCTTGTAATTTTCCTAGGGTCTCCTATCATTGATAGTGTCAAGGGCTTTGAAATTGAGATTCAAATTGTTCTTATACCTCTGCAAAATTAGCTTAAACCCTTAACCTAGCTGAAAATGACTAAAAAACCCTAACTGCCTTGGCTGATTCTATTTTCATGTTACTTTTTTGGTCACTTAAGTCTCCTTAAGTCATGTGTCCATTTTAAATGGGTTACTTTTGCAAAAATACTGTGATTCCTAACAACTCTAATAATTCGTAAGTCACGCCATGAAAATTCCCTTTTTTAGTCATCACCTTATGTGTCGAGCAAGTTAGCTTTGATCGAACGGTTGGCTTAATCAATTAATTAAAAGGTGCTCGACATCTATCAGTTAAGAAAATAAGTGGTGGTGATGTGTGTCCTTGGTGGACCCAGACATTTAGAGGTGGCAAGAGCTCAAACCACAGGCAAGTTGTTTTAAATCTGATGGCTCGCTTAATGGCTTAATCGAAAAGTGCATAGTATCTATCGGTTAAGCGGATAAGCAGTGGTGACGCGTGTCCTTGGTGGGGCTGAAAAGTTGTAAAGGCACTTTGTTAAATAGTGGGAAAGTTTGGAAAGATTAAATGGCCCGCTTAATCACTTAAAGGAAAGGTGCATGATATCCAACGGGCAAGTGATTAAGCGGTGGTGACACGTGTTCAGGAAGGAGTGTGGGTCCAATCGCAGACAAGTGTAAAAGGTGTTAAAGCCAGGAAAGATCTGACGATCAGCTTAATGGCTTATACCCAAGATGCACAACGTCTATCAAGTAAGCCATTAAGTGGTGATGACATCTGGCAATTGGTGGGCCCAGGCATTCAAAGTTGGAAAAAGTTTAAACTTTAGTTAAGTTGTCTCATATCTCACGACTCGCTTAATGACTTAAAGAGAAACTACTCGACATCTAGTGAATAAATGATTAAGTGGTGGTGACACATGTCCTCAGTTGATAGTTTTTTTTAGGAAAATAAGACAGTCGTCAGATGCAAAGAATGATGTCTAGAATCAACAGCTCAAATTCAAAGTTGATAAAACAAGTTGTAGAGAGTCGTTAAGCCGCAAAATTAAAACCTATGAATTAATTGCAGAACATGTGGCAACTCTAGTCAAATTCAATTCAAAAGATTGATTGGATTGAGGCCATAAAATTGATTAAGTTGACTGCAGTCTCAATGATTCACCAAAACCATTTGAGAAAAGATGGAATTGCAAAGAAAATTGGCTTCACGTGACTTCTGTGCAGAATAGGTAAGCTTATTGATTCACTAGCTTTCAAAGTAAGGTGGAATTTGTAGTTTAGAAAGGTTTTAGTGCTTTGTTTCAGAATATGAATTTGGTATTAAGAGAAAAAACCTTAGAATGGCCCCTAGGGTTGCAGTTTTTGGAGAGGTTGATTACCAGAAAAGATATGTTAGGGAAGATTTGTTGCAACAATTACCACTCTCCTTAGGGGATGCCACACAAATCAAAAGGGTAGTTCCATCACATCCCTATTTCAAAATTGGAGAGGGGTTATACAATTCTGGTAGATGGGCGAAAGATGCCTATACCAATTTTGATGGCCTCACTTTGTTTAGAACGGCTTATAGCCAGAGGAATGCCCCTACCCCAGATAGTAATATTTGGGAATTAGACATGGGAAAATTGATAGCACCTAGTGTGTTCATGGACACTGATTTGTTCACCTTGATTGCAAACACTTATGATAAGGTGGCTAGGGTTGTTAGGGACACTCGGGGAAATATATTATTGACTGTATCAGCTGATGAAATCAGAAGGATTTTCAAGCTGACTGACACCTCTCAACATATGGATGATATTGATCTTGAGTACTTCAAAGAAGTATACCAGAACCAAAGAGATTAATATAGGGGTAAAGTAGTGAAGGGATATGTTAACAAAATAGGAAACTTGGTTGTGGTAGGGCCTAGAACCCCAGAACCCTTCAAGTTGGATCTTTTCAATGGCAAGGCTAGAAAGATGTACAGTGCTCTGTGCAATGTTTTGGGGATAGATGAAGAGGTGGGAATGCCTGTCCATATAATGTTGATGGTTGTTCAAATTTTGCATTCCTATTTGTCAGTAGTGTTTGATTATGTATCTTATATTCCTCAGGAAATGCATGATGGTTTATCAAGAATTCAAGATGGCAACATACAGAAACCAATGGGTTGGTATTCCCTCATGATGCATATGTTCTTATTCAACAGTGTAGATTTATTTGAGGAAGAAATGGAACTAGAAAAATTCCAAGATGGTAAAGAATTGCTAGTTCAGATGTGGAGTGCAGATTTATCTTAGGATAGGAAGAATTATAGCTATGTGTACTTTGATAAGGTTTTTGCAACTAGACTCAAGTCACTGCTAAGTAACCAGAATGCTAGGGTTCATAATGAAATGATGAGGCTTTTAAGGCCTATGGAGTATGCCCTGGAGTTAAATATTGCTCACAATTGGGGAGATTTAGTTTTGTACCCTTTTTCCACAGTAATTAGGGTTTATAGTTTTAGAGGTACTCCTTATGTGCTACCCTACAGAGTCTCACTCAAGATTGGAATAGCCAAAATTATAAGGCAATTAGGTGGGCCACAAGAAGAAGCCCTAATCAAAAAGATGAAGGGGAATATCTTTCCTACCCTCAATAGAGCCCATCACTTTATCATAACCAAGGGTGGGTGGACACAGTTTGATAAGTACTTTGAGCCCTATCATTTAGCTACTTCTATGTCCAGATGTGCAAATAATGAGGATTTTATTATGGGTATGTTCAGGAAGAGGACTAATTGTATAATGTTAAAACATCAATTCAATTATCCAGAGGATATCATCAGAAATATTTTTGACCTTGATGTTCAAGAACTCAGGAAAGAGAAACGGATGGCATGCAAGAAGACTTTGGACTTTGTTCAAAATTTTTATAAGACTTATGATCCTTTAAAGGATTTTTTCCCATGGTCTTACAAAATTGATTCCCTAATGAATCCTTTTGAGGGAATTTTGCAAACCCTAAATGAGAAGAGGCAGAGAGCAGTTGAAAATGATCGAGAAAGGGATCTTTCTATTTTGAATAAATTTTCACATAGCAGAGTAGTTCCACAAGGGAACTATGTAGTATATAAGAGAAGAGGATACACTACTATTGCTCCCAAAGCTGACCAGCTTCTCCAGCATAAGGGAAAGAGACCAAAAGACATCAGTGGTCAAGAGGTGCCATCTCCCAAGAGGCAAAGGGTGGAAACCAAAGAATAGGGGAGTGAATTATATTCTCCTTCCCAATCCCCTATGCAGTATGATGATCAAGCCATTGTTGAACAACTGGTCAAAATGAGGAATGCTGGTGAAGTGGTCGTTACTACTCAAGAGCTGTAAGAAGGGATAGCAGAGGCACCAAGACATACATCAACTAACCTCACGATGGTAGAATTTTCTAGTAAGGACTTAGATCCTGTAACCAAATAGGCCAGTGATGAATTCTTGTTTGATGACAATTTCATCAAAACTAGGGCTTTCATTCAATTTTTATGGAGGTGCCATATTGATGAATACCATCATAAGTGCCAAAAGATGCTAGAAGCTCAACCCAATTATTCCAAGGAGGATGTAGAAAAGGAGGTCAATAAATAAATGATATCAAAGTTTGATAAGATTACCCCTAAAGAGGGCATACAAATGGTTAAGAGGCAGGTAGTCCTCATATTGCAACAATGGGATCTGGTAGATGTAGTGGTCTTTGATGCTATGAGAAAGAAATCCATACCTATGACCACTGCTAGGACATCAATTGGTGCCTAGTTTAGTGAAGATCATGCAACTCTAGCCATCTGGTCATTAAAGAAAAGGGACAAGAGGAGAATGAAGGAAGACGATGAGGTAGAAGACACAGGGAGTCTGATTGTAAAGAGGGTTGTTGATACCTCAGGAAATGAAGCTACAAATCTTGTGTTTCAAATAGCTAACTTAAGCATGAAGGTAGCTAAGAGAGAAAAGGAGGCCTTTACCAGTTTAAATGAGAGATATGAGTTTCTACTCAAAGCTTATAACAAGGAAAAGGTTAAATCATTAATGAAAGATAACAGGATAGTAGAGCTGGAGGGTAAACAAAAAGTCCAATTTGTGCCCCAAGGGGTAATTTTCCAAGAACCTCATCAGCCCTCCTCCTCTAGTCCATTTGTAACATATCCCCCATCCCTTGTACCTCTAAGTCCCACTACTCAAGAAGTTATAGATGCTTAAAGAGCAGAATTGGAGACTGAGAAGAACAGGTTAATCAGTGAAAGAACAAGGCTAGAAGAGGAGGGTAAAAGAGACCTTGAAGATTCCTAAGCATACAAAGAGGCTAAGGAATTGGTAAAGAAAAAATGTTCAGATCAGATATTTTCAAACCTCAAAAGGTGTGCCAGTGAGGTTAACCTTTCTAACCTCTACGCACTGGGAAAGAAGATTGCAAGCATCGCTAGCAAACATGAGGATGAAAAGAAGTAGTGGGATCTGATAGTGAATAAGTGGAAAGGGAAGGTAGCCCATGTCAAATCCTTCTACTCCCTCTCAAAGGAACAAAATAACATTGATATTATCCTAACAAGAACTCATAAGTGTCTCAAATTGATGGTCAATTTGGACATCAAGAAGAACATGGTCATGAAGAGGGTCACAACTCTAAGAGGAGAATTTTCCAGGGATAAATATGATATGTACCCCAATATGTTCAAAGAAGATGAGAACATTAAGAGTGAAGCCTTATGGCCGAGGCAGTTGAATGAAGCACTAACCAGTAGGACAAAAAGTATTGCTACATTGGCAAATACTGGCTGGTTTGTGCTGACTATTGATATTTTGAACAAAGCCAAGGCATTTTTTGAGTCCTGGGAGGCAGAAGTTGAGAAAGCTAACAATGATTGGGAGGAGTTCAACAGCCAAAAGGATGAAGCTATCAATTTTAGTTGACCGAGTGATGAGGTGTTCACTACATGGGTTAGCAAGTATGGAATAGTCACCCCGGTAACATGATACAATAAACATAAAGGGGACAGCTCACTAAAGAGGTTAAGCAATTTGAACAAATCAGATGTTGGGGCCTATGCATCAATAAGAAAATAAAATCTAAATGGAAAAGACCCAGCCAACTCAAAGCAACCTCAAGCATTCAGGCGGTCACAGGATAGAAGATTACATGGCTTATAGCAAAATTTGTTATTCCCATCCGCCTGAAATTTTGTCTCTTCTTGTAACTGTGTTTTGTCATTTAGTCCAGTCATCCACAGCTTGTTGCATCCTTATTTTCCAAAAGGATTACAAGATGACTGTGGCTATCTATAAGTATCAAATTCTAATATTGTAACAAGGATGGTAAAAATAAGACTACAAGGAATATTACTGAATTGTGTTTGACTGTTGGTTTTGAGTTTTTTTTAATGTATTTATATTCAAATTCACATTAATAAAATACAATAGAATCTCAATTTTTATGTCAATGATGTCTTCTTGCATTTGCTATTAATTCTTGTATGTTCAATTTGTAAGGCACTTTGAGTATACTGGTTATAAGACAGTCATGTTCTTGTCTGTGAGTTGCTTTCAAGGAGAGTTCTAAATCTTGCAGATGATTACAGAGAATTAGGGTTTATGCAAGGATTTGATACAGGGGTTTGAGGATGAGAGGATAGCTTGCAAGGAATTCTATCTGGGGTTCATTTGTATTTCTATTGATTATCTTTAATATGTGTATGCTCTATTTTGAATCTATCACCCATGATTAGGCACTGGTCAAAATGCTGACAAGTGGTTGTTATCATCAAATCAAATTTAATCAATCTTTATATTTTTGCTATTTCAAGTACATGTATAGTTAATTTTATTCAATATAATTCATCTTAATGATTCCTTTAAGAGTGAATCAATAGGTTAGCCTTCCTAGGCCTAAATGGCATAAAAAGAAGAAGGATTACCAATCCTTAATCCACTGTTAAGAACTGCTAAAAATAATATTCTGTCAAAGGTGCACCCACCTGGGTATGTGGAGCCCAAAGTGTAGAAGGATTTTCTATCCTTGTTAATTAGCCTTTTCCCTATGAGAATCCAACTTGGGTATAAGAGAGTCTAGAATTTATTTCCATTGTAATTGATTCCTACAAAAAAAAGAGCTAACAAATTGGCGACTCTGCTTGGGAATTTTGTAATATTCTTAGAGTCATGATCATGAAAGCATTTGTCCTTACAATATTGAGAATCAGTTTGTTCTTCCTTATAATCATTAGAGTGAGTTTATTCTACTTATCTGTTGTGGCACATTGGTTGAAGGTCCTAATCCTAAAAATGATATAGATCTTGTCTCAGTTGGAATAATTGATAACTCTAAAATATCTAATATGATCCCTTGTTTGTTTTCAAGAGGAAGTTCGCTGTATGGAAAATATTTGTAGTTATGGGCAGTGAAAGATCATTTTCTTGAAGTTACTAGGTGAGGAATTATCAAGCTTAATATATCTGCAAATTTCCATAATTATTTATTGTTGTAAGGTGAAATTTGAGATAGGACAAGGTGTTTGATCTTTTTATACATTAATCCTCTGAAAAGAGGTGGCGACTCTAACTTTTGGGTATTCCATTATTGCATAGTGAAATATTTGTTTGTTCTATGAGATGAGCCAACAAAGAAATACTAGATCATATTCCAGACTGAATCCTAAAAAGGATCTTGGAGAGGAGCTCCATACACCTCAAAGGAAACAATGGTCCAAAAGAGGGGCATCTAAGCATGATTCCCAACATGCCTCTGGAGGAAAAATGGATATTCCCATTCCAGAAAGGAAGTCTTCTTCATCTAAAGATGCAGAACCCATGGGACCAGTTGATGCTTATAGAGCTAATACTAATTTTGATCCCTTTAGGGATGGAGAAAATACTGACATAGGATTATTTCTTGTTGAAGAAAATCTTGCTCCACCAGAAGAGACTTATGCCGCTAAAACAACATCATATAATTCTGATAAGTTGCAAGACGAGGTTATGGCTTTGAAAAGAAAAAAGAAAGAAAAAGAAAAGGAAATAGATGAAGCAGAGGAGAAACATGGACAAAGGATATATGACTTATTATTGGAAAGAGAAGAACTCCTGGTTGAGACTAGAAGGAATGACCTCAAGACTAAAAACCTAAATCAAGAAGTAAAAGGTTTGGATCTAGAATTGTTTGGATGAGTTTGGAGAAGTAAAGTCCCAAATAAAATCTCAAACCCTGACAAGGATGAGTTTGAGAAGGAAGGACCTGTCATTAGGCAGTTGTTCCCATATGAGAATGAATGAAATGTGAAACTCAAAGCAATGACTAAAGGTGCCCCTGAAAAAGGTAAGCAAAAGGTTGTGGGTATCAACATAAATGAACTTGGGCAAAAAGTTTCTAACCTTAAAGGAATACCTCAAATTGATTTGGACATTGAACAAGCCAGGAAGGCTAAGGATGACTTGGCAAAACAACTAGAAAAGTTAGAATTGGAAGCTGCTGCAGCTAATATGAAGATGAAGATAGCTTTACTTCATGCCACCAATAATACTACTGCAAGCAGTTCTATGCATGTGATTCAAGGAGTACAACAATTGAATCCATTTGTTGATCTAACTATGAACAACCAAGGTGGTGCTCCTAAGGTCCGAAAGTGTGGAAACAACCCAAATGTTCAAAACTCTAGTCCTAATATAGCTGCTCAACTTATGGATCCTCGCCCAAGTTTTCAAGCTACCAAGCCCAAGCAAAGTATTCCTCCACTTGTTCAACATCAAGGAGGAATTGCTGGACCAAATGGTGATAATGAGCTAGGGAATTTTCAAAGGAGTCTTGTCCACATGAATAGATACATAGCTCTCTTCTTTCAAGGCATTCCTAGTCACCCTAATGTGATCCCCAATGAGGTAAGAGATAGGATCCCTAAATTCACAGGAAATAATGTTGTTACTTGTGAAGAGCATTTAAAAGATTTTGGTGATAAGATGACTGACTTTGAAATTGAAGATGAGTATGTCATTATGAAACTTTTTGTTCAATCTTTAATTGAGGATGCTAGGGATTGGTTCAGAAACTTGCCTAATGATAGTATCGCCTCTTGGGATGAATTTGTAAAATCCTATAGGGAGCAGTATAGAGAGCATGCTATTCTGGATATATGTTAAATGAGTTTAATAACATCAAGAAGTTCCCAAATGAAAATATGGCTGATTTTAACAGTAGATTCCAAAAGGCCATGAACAAATTGTTCCAAGTTTTGAGGTTAGATGAGGAAGTGTGCCTTACTACTTACATATATGTTGCTGATGGAAAAATGTCTTATCTGCTTAGAGATAAAAACACAACTACCTTAATGGATGCTTACAAGATAGAAATTGATATTGAGAGTAATAGGAGAGCATCAGGGAAATTGGGGAAGAGAGAAGACAATAAACTTTGGAAAGAAAAGGGATTAGCCAATAAGAATTTCAAAGAAGATGATACTGTGGATAAATTGGTGAGTGTAGTAAAAGACCTTGCTGCCAAGATGGATAAGAATGATAGAGGAGGGTACCAAGATAATAAGTATACTAACCAAATATTTGATAGACAGCCTAACTTGAGAGATTATCCATACAAGACCAATTAGAATAATGGTAAACCTATCCCTGAGGGGCAAGATAACCCAAAAACAAAAGAAACCCCAGATCCCCTAAAAAGGAACAATGCCAACTATGTTGAGAATACTCCCTAGTGTGATGCTTGCAATACGCCACACTCTTCCTATTAATGTGTAGTAGCTCAGGCTTTGTTTGACAAAATAGAAGAAGGGGAGCAGGAAGGCCCTACTATCAACATGTTCATTGTGAAGAAACCATATCCATGGCTCCCTGATGTTGCCTCATCCTCTGATAATTCATGTTTAGAGGATAATTATTGTTTTACAAACCAGTTACGAAGTTCAACGTATCAAAGTGATCAGGATGAGTATATTTCACAGGCAACTATAAACACAGTGGGTGATGATAGTTCAAAATCTCATTTTAGGACTCCTACTGATGAAGAAAAAAGGTCTTTAACTATTGCATAAATTAATCAAGCAAGAAGTGCCTACCACTTAAGGAATAGAATGGTATAACCAGCTCAAGGCAAATCTACCCGTTTATGTTAGAAAATATTCACCTCAAGTAAATGAGGATTTTCATCCTAATAAAGATGACAAAGATGAAGGTTGCAAACAAGCAGGATCTTCTCATGATCATATTGGGGAGGGTATATCAAAGGAAGAATTAGTACCAAATGAGAAACTCAAGAAAATGAAGAAAGTAAATGATATGCCCCCTGAATTACCTCATTTTGACATGAAACATGCTTTGGCCCAAATGAAAGTCTTAGTTCCACTTATGGAAATGTTGAAAATAAAAGAGCATAAGGAAGTTGCACTAGCATTATTAAAAGGAATAGATGATGTATCTGTCCCAAATCATGAGGAGGTACCTTTGACACTAAATAGTGCTAGAGAAGATTGTCCATTAGTGAAAGGAAAAGGAAAGAGCAGTGAATTCTCTAATATTTACATTGGAAATATAATAACTCAAGAACCATTGTCTGTTGATCCATTCTATGTCACCTTAATGGTAAATAATTTCTTGGTAAAAAATTGCATGATTAATTCTGGAGCAGCAGCAAATGTGATGTCCTATCATGTGATGAAAGAATTAGGCCTCCGAGTTACTACATCTGTTGGGCGCTGCTATACCATGGATAATAGGGAAGTTCCTATGGTAGGAACCTTGAAGGATATTGAAGTGAAAATTGTTTCTTTCCCTGAAGCAACTTATAGAATGGATATAGTAGTAGTGGATACTAAACCATATTATGGTATGCTTTTATCAAGACAGTGGGCAGCAGCAGTAGGAGGAAAGATGTAGTTGGGTTTATCTTATGCAACTATCCCTGTGAACGGGAATGAGGTCAAATTATACAGAGAACCCCGGTCATTTGTTATGGTTGAGGTGGTCTTTCCTGATCAATTAAATTGTTGTGTGAATGTTGATATCAAAAATTTTATGGTTGAAGAAGTTAAGCCACGGCTAAAAAACACTAACCCAATTGTGGATGAGTTGTTGTTACAAAAAAATGGGCTTTGGAAAATGTATTTTGATGGAGGATGTTCAAAAGAAGGATTTGGAGTAGGAGTCTTGTTGATATCCCCATCAGGTATCACTTTTAAATATTCATTCATGTTAACTTTTCAATGCACAAACAATACTGCCGAATATGAGGCTTTAATCTTGGGAATGGATATTGCCATCAAGCATGGTATTAAATGTTTAAAACCCCATGGAGATTCCTAGTTAATTATATCTTAGATTAGGGGACATTATGCTACTAAAGATGATAGATTAAAATTGTATAAATATGTTTTCTGGTATAGGTTGGAATTCTTTGATGCTTTCAATATATTATGGGTTGAAAGATCGAATAATATAATGGTAGATTTCTTAGAAAATGTTTCCCTAAAAAATAATGATGTTACTCTTACTAGCATATCTATGGTTAAGATGAAAAGTAGGCCAGCAATTCCTGACAATATTCACAATTGGTAAGTTTTTGAGGATGATGATGATATCCTCAGGTTTATCCAATGTATGGATCTATATGATGGTCAAAAGATTGATTGTGAATCTCTAGTGTCAATTGTGGATGATAAGGAGTATATTTTTTATCAGGAAATCATTCAATTGAATACTAATCATATTCCCAAGGGATTGGTTGAATTGGAAGGCATGTTCAGCATAAATGACAACTATATGACTCAGAAGTCCAATGGTAGAGTGGAAGACTTGGAGGAAATAAATTTGGGATCTAAAACATCTCCCCAATTAGTTTACATTGGCAAGAAATTGGACAGAAATGTGAGACAGAATTTGATAAAGTTGCTGAAAAAATACAAACATGTTTTTGCTTGGTCCTATGATGATTTGAAAGCCTACATAGAAGATTTATTCCAACATGATGTCCCTCTAAAAGAAGGCACTAAACCATTCAGAAAAAAGCAAAGGCCAATCAATCCATTACTGGCTACCAAGATGCAAATAGAACTGATAAAGCAAAGGGATGTAAGCATAATCAAGACTATTAGACATTCATCTTGGGTCTCTAACTTAGTCCCTGTAAGAAAGAAAAATGGGGAGATAAGGTTGTGTGTTGATTTTAGAAACTTAAATGTAGCCTCATTGAAAGATAATTATGGACTACCTAACATGGAGGCTATGTTGCATAAAGTCACTAGATGTGATTTGTTATCTATGATGGATGGATTCTCAGGATACAATCAAGTGCTGGTTAAAGAATCTGAGCAATTCAAAACAACATTTACTACCCCTTGGGACACCTATGTATATGCTTGTATGCCATTTGGGCTAAAAAATGTTGGTGCTACTTTTCAAAGAGCTATGGATGTAGCCTTCAAAGACCTCATAGATGTTCTGATGGTGGTGTACTAGGATGATTTAACAACTTTCTCAAAAAAGGTAGAGGATCATTGCAATCACTTGGAGAAGGTCATGGTAAAAGCACTAGAACATGGGGTGTCTCTTAACCCAAAAAATTGTCACTTTTTTGTTACTGAGGGGAAACTTTTGGGACACATAGTGTCAAAGGAGGGGGTGAGGATAGATCCTGAAAGGGTTGAAGCCATCCAAAAGGTACTTGCTCCCAATAACTTAAAAGGTATACAATCATTTCTAGGGAAGATTAACTTTGTTAGAAGATTTATTGTCAACTTTGCAAAACTGGTTAAACCTATTGTCAAATCGCTAAAGAAAAATGTGAAGTTTGAATGGGGCGTAGAAGCTTAGTTAGCCTTTGAAAGGATAAAACAAGGTATTCAAGAAGCACCAGTCCTTGTATCCCCTTATTACACTAAGCCCTTTTCTTTGTTCACTTTTGCCTCATTTCATACTATTGCGGCAGTCTTATTACAAAAGGATAATGAAGGATTTGAGCATCCCATTGCATTTTTTAGTAAGTCATTGCAATCAACTGAACTAAATTATCAGATGATGGAAAAACAAGTTTATGCTTTGGTGAAGGTAGTCAAGGCTTTCAGGCCTTATTTGGTATGTGCAAAAGTAAAATCCTATGTCCCTCATCCTACTATCAAGGACATCTTTGTTCAAAATGAAGTGACAGGAAAGAGATGTAAATGGATAAATAAAGTCCAAGAGTTTGACATAGAAATCCATATCACTAAGTTGGTGAGGGGATTAGGGTTGGCTAAGTTGATGACAGAAGAAAATTTGGATTTAGTCCAAGTAAACAATGTTGGTATAGAAGAAAACTGCTTGACAAGTATTGAGATGCAACCTAGGTATACCAATATTGTTTATTTTTTGAAAAATACTAAATATGCAGTTGACTTGAATGATAACCAAAGGAGGAGTTTGAAGCTGCAATCACAAAAGTATGTTTTCTTGCAGGGTGACTTGTTCTAGAAAAATAGAGATGGGATTTTTTTATTATGCCTTGACAAAGGTCAATCAGAAAAGGTATTGAAAGAAATGCATGATGGAATATGGGGAGGGCATTATTCTGCTAGAACAACAACCCACAAAATTTTAAGGGCTGGATATTATTGGCCTTATGTTTTTTAAGATTCTCACACTTTTGTCAGGAAATGTGAGCCTTGTCAGAGATTTTCAAGCAAGATGAAATATTCAGGGGCATTGTTATTAAACTCAGTGGTAGTAGAAGTTCCCTTTGCTATGTGGGGAATGGACTTTATAGGAGAATTTAATGAAAAATCAAGTGGAGGCCATGGCTAGATTTTGCTAGCAACTGATTATTTCACAAAGTGGGTAGAAGCAGTCCCAACCAAAAAGGCAACTAGTACTGTGGTTCTTGATTTTTTGATGGATAATATAATTACAAGATTTGGTGTCCCCCTTAAATTGGTAATGGATAATGCCATGTGCTTTAGATCTGAAGAATTCACTAATTTTTACTCTGATATGGGAATTGTTATGTCCTATTCATCCCCATACCACCCTCAAGCTAATGGTCAAGCAGAATCTAGCAATAAAAGAATTTTGCAAATTTTGAAAAACACCTTGGAGAGTAATAAGAGAGCTTGGCATGTTAAACTGAAACTTTCCCTTTGGGCTGATAGGATTACTGTCAAGAAGGCCACTGGAAAATCTCCTTTTGAATTGGTTTATGGTGTTCAGTCAAGGATTCCTATTAATAATTTTCTCCCAATTTACAAATTTATCCAAGATGAAGGAATAGAGATTTCTAAACCCATGGAAGAAAGGATGGTTCAACAGGTAGAATTGGATGAAGTAAGGAGAGAAAGCCAGAGAGAAAAAATCAAATTATAGCGAAAAATGAAATACCTTTTTGAAAAAAGGGGAGATGAGAGAAAGTTTCTTCCTAGTGATTTTGTATTATAGTGGAATACTAGGGCTAAAGAGAAAGGTAAACACAAGAAATTTGAATCACTATAGATTGGACCTTTTGTTATATCTTGGATCTTTGGAAAGGATTCTTATTTCCTTAAGAATCAAGATGATGAAGAATAGGAATTGCTAGTGCATGGACGATTCCTAAAAAACTTCTTTAACTGAATTTTCTTCTCCATGCACAGTAGTATGTATTATATGTATAGGTGTATTTCCCTTCTATTGTGTGTTTGCTTCTAGTTTTTGGTTAGTCTGGTTTGTGGTCTACTTCCCCAAAGATCTATGGTTCTTGTTATAACCTGGTGTTTAAACATCCTTAGAGAGAGCCACTATTGGTGCTATTTCCTATTTAAGTTGTGCCTTGTAATTTTCCTAGGGTCTCCTGTCATTGATAGTGTCAAGGGCTTTGAAATTGAGATTCAAATTGTTCTTATACCTCTGCAAAATTAGCTTAAACCCTTAACCTAGTTGAAAATGGTGCAAAATGACTAAAAAACCCTAACTGCCTTGGTCGATTCTATTTTCATGTTACTTTTTTGGTCACTTAAGTCTCCTTACATCATGTGTCCATTTTAAATGGGTTAATTTGGCAAAAATATTGTGATTCCTAACCGCTCTAACAATTCCTAAGTCACGCCATGAAAAGTCCCTTTTTTACGTCATCACCTTATGTGTTAAGCAAGTTATCTTTGATCAAATGGTCGGCTTAATCGCTTAATTAAAAGGTGCTTGAAATCTATCAATTAAGTGCATAAGAAGTGGTGATGCGTGTCCTTGGTGGACCCAGACATTCAAAGGTGGAAAGAGCTTAAACCATGGGCAATTTGTTTTAAATCTGATGGCTTTCTTAATGGCTTAATCGGAAAGTGCACGGTATCTATGGGTTAAGCGAATAAGCGGTGGTGACGCATGTCCTTGGTGGGGTCAAAAAGTTGTAAAGGCACTCTGTTAAATAGTGGGCAAGTTTGGAAAGATTGAATGGCCCACTTAATCACTTAAAGAAAAGGTGCATGATATCTAATGGGCAAGCAATTAAGTGGTGGCAACACGTGTTTAGGAAGGAGTGTGGGTCTAGTTGCAAACAAGTGTAAAAGGGGTTAAAGCCTAGAAAGATCTGACAGTTGGCTTAATGGCTTATACCCAAGATGCACAACATCTATCAAGTAAGCCATTAAGTGGTGATGACATCTGGCAATCATTGGGCCTAGGCATTCAATGCTGGCAAAAGTTTAAACTTCAGTTAAGTTGTCTCATATTTGACGGCTTGCTTAATCACTTAAAGAGAAACTGCTCGACATCTAGTGAATAAGTGATTAAGCGGTGGTGACATGTGTCCTCAGTCAATAGTTGTTTTTGGGAAAATAAGACAGCTATTAGATGCAGAGAATGATGTCTAGAATCAACGGCTCAAATTCAAAGTTGATAAAACAAGTTGCAAAGAGTCGTTAAGCCGCAAAATTAAAACTTGTGAATTAATTGCAGAACGTGTGGCAACTCTAGTTGAATTCAATTTGAAAGATTGATTTTATTGAGTCCATAAAATTGATTAAGTCGACTGCAGTCTCAATGATTCACCAAAACCATTTGAGAAAAGATGAAATTGCTAAGAAAATTGGCTTCACGTGACTTCTGTACAGAATGGGTAAGCTTATTAATTCACAAGCTTTCAAATTAAGGTGGAATTTTCAGTTTAGAAAGGTTTTAGTGCTTTGTTTTAGAATCTGAATCTGGTCTTAAGAGAAAAAACCTTAGAATGGCCCCTAGGGTTGTAGTTTCTAGAGAGGTTGATTACCAAAAGAGAAATGTTAGGGAAGATTTGTTGCAACAATTACCACTGTCCTTAGGGGATGCCACACAAACCAAAAGGGTAGTTCCATCACATCCCCATTTCAAAATTGGAGAGGGGTTATATGATTCTGATAGATGGGTGAAAGATGCCTATACCAATTTTGATGGACTCACTTTGTTCAGAATGGCTTATAGCCAGAGGAATGCCCCTACCCCAAACTGTAATATTTGGGAATTAGACATGGGAAAACTGATAGCATCTAGTGTGTTCATGGACACTGATTTGTTCACCTTGATTGCAAACACTTATGATAAGGTGGCTAGGGTTGTTAGGGACACCCGGGGAAATATATTATTGACTGTATCAGCTGATGAAATCAGAAGGATTTTCAAGCTGACTGACACCTCTCAACATATGGATGACATTTATCTTGAGTACTTTAAAGAAGTATACCAGAACCAAAGAGATTACTACAGGGGTGAAGTAGTAAAGGGATATGTTAACAAAATAGGAAAATTGGTTGTGGTAGGGCCTAGAACCCCAAAACCCTTCAAGTTGGATCTTTTCAATGGCAAGGCCAAAAAGATGTCAAGTTCTGTATGCAATGTTTTTGGGATAGATGAAGAGGTGGCAATGCCTATCCATATAATGTTGATGGTTGTTCAAATTCTGCATCCCCATTTGTTAGTAGTGTTTGATTATGCATCTTATATTTCTCAGGAAATGCATGAGGGTTTATCAAGAATTCAAGATGGCAACATACAGAAACCAATGGGTTGGTATTCCCTCATGATGCATATGTTCTTATTTAATAGTGTAGATTTCTTTGAGGAAGAAATGGAACTAGAAAAATTCCAAGATGGTAAAGAATTGTCGGTTCAGATGTGGAGTGCACATTTATCTTGGGATAGGAGGAATGCTAGCTATGTATACTTTGATAAGGTTTTTGCAACTAGACTCAAGTCACTGCTAATTAACAAGAATGCTAGGGTTCACAGTGAAATGATGAGGATTTTAAGGCCTATGGAGTATGCCTCAAAGTTAAAGATTGCTCACAATTGGGGAGATTTAATTTTGTACCCTTTTTCCACAGTAATTAGGGTTTATGGTTTCAAAGGTACTCCTTATGTGCTACCCTACAGAGTCCCACTCAAGATTGGAATAGCCCTATCATTTAGCCACTTCTATGTCTAGATGTGCAAATAATGAGGATTTTATTATGGGTATGTTCAGGAAGAGGACTAATTGTATAATGTTAAAACATCAATTCAATTATCCAGAGGATATCATCAGAAATATTTTTGACCTTGATGTTCAAG
>MU226492.1:1180740-1192170 GCA_018584345.1 Thuja plicata
TTATCCCCCACCCACCCATCCATCCTTTTCCTACCTTTCGTTTGGGGCATTTGAACTCCTTTTTCACATAGTTCTTGGATCTCTTTCCTCCATATCCCCCATTCGATGGTCTTCCATATCCTACCATTCCATCCATCTCTTGCTCAAATCATCTCTCTATCTTCCCACCCTTTCATATACCTTGACTCTCCCTTGTCCTTGGTGTTCATCCATTTGCTCCTTCATCCATTCTCCTATCCAATCTCATCTACTCCACCTCCTGTCTAATATTTTTATCTCCTTCAAACCATCTTGCCTATCAAATCTCTTTATCATCTAATCCAATCTTCTTCTCATCCAATTCAATATATTTCTCTTCCCATCCTATTCTATCTAATCCATGTTGTTCTATGAAGCCTAATTAGACACAGAGGTCTTTTCATCCCCTTTTCTTTCAGCGCAGTTGCTCCCCAGATTTTTCTACGGGGGTTTGGGGGCAGCGCCCCCAAGACGGGGGCAAGGGGCCCCTTACGGGGTCCAAGGGGGAGAGCCCCAGCCGCTCTCCCTGTCACGAGACAGGGCGGGGTCGAGGGGCAATGCCTCGCGAGGCCAAAAATAAATTAATATATAAAAGAAGCTTCAAAATTATTTTTTTCTCAATTGACCCTCATATTTCTAAAAATCATAAAAATCATAAAATGTCTAAAATTTCTAAAAATCAGAAAATGATCCTGAAAAAATCTTTAAAAAAAAAATCAAAAATATCACAATCTAAAAATTAAAAAAATTAAAAAAAAGACTTGTTTTCAGCTCTGTTGCTTGCCGGTAGATGGGCGGCTGCACCCGCACCTGTGTGGGGGCGAAGCCGCTGTCTACGAACGGGCGGCTGCGCCGCCCCTACGCGGGGGCAGAGCCACCCATTTATGGACAGGCGGCTGCGCCCGCCCTCGGAAAGGGGTGGAGCTGCCTGTCTACGGACAGGCGGCTCCACCGCCCCTATGCGGGGGCGGAGCCACCCGTCTATAGATGGGCGGTTGTGCCCGCCCTCCCGAGGGGACGAAATCGCCCGTCTACAAGCGGGCGGCTGCGCCACCCCTATGGGGGGCGGAGCCACACCTCTGCAGGGGCCGAGTCGCCCCTCTTTTGATGGGTGGCTACACCCGCCTTTTTGCGGGTCCGGAGCCACCCATTGTAGGGGATAGGGGCACTCGTTTATGGATGGAAGATTTGGTTTCGCCCCCCCTTTTTCTATTTTATCAAAAATTTATAAAAAAATTAAAAATCCTTTAAAAATCATTAAAATTTTAAAAATTTAAAAAAATTCATTAAAAATCCTTTAAAAATCATTTAAAATTTAAAAATTTTAAAAAATTCATTAAAAATTAAAAATCTTTTTAAAATAATTAAAAAATTAAAAAATCTTAAAAAAATTTAAAAACATTAAAAATCTATAAAAAATTAAAAACACTATTAAAATTGCAATAAAAATCAATCATGATCAATACTAGTACATGTAATCCAACACTGCAATCTAGCATATCAATCTTTAATCATACCTTCATGTTAATCTGAATCAGTCAGTAATCAATTGATCAATTTTTTTTTATCTAATCATCATAAGATGTATCCTTCCCAATCCCTTGGATGTGCATTGTTCTTATCGTTAACTTTGTCATCATTTATCAATCAATCAATCAATTGGTTTTCAGCTGGCCAGGGGCAACATGTTGGTTTACTTTTGGCTTGTTGTGCATGCTTACTTGTTGCTTGTATGTGTTAGTATTTTTGTACTAGATCATTTTATCATTATCTCTTTTCTCACGTACTTGACACCTTATCATCTTGGTTCCTCATACCTTGGTGCATATCCTCAAGTACCATATCAAAATCCAGGTTGTTCTCCTCAACGTTTACATAATTCATTTGTATTGCATTTTAGATAGATTATATTTTGCATAGTGAGATCTTTCATTTTAGACCCTCTACCTCTCCCTTGTTCATATTCTCCTCATACCCATTCCGAGAACACATACATGTTCTCCAAACCCGCATGTCCTCTCGAGGGGGCATACTACTACCTCCTCGTCATCCTTTCCTCCCATGGTTGGGGCATCTTCCTTTTCTTTTCTTTGACATGATGTCGATCTCGACATCGCATCATTGAGGGGCAAAATGTAGACATCAAAAAATATCTTAATCCCTCTATTAGTTAAATTATTAATTTAATTAATTCACTTAGCCTTTTAAAATTAAATAAATTTTATTTATATAATTTTAAGCCTTTTTTCTCTATTATTTAAATAAATATTATTATTTATTTAAATAAGTCATTTACCCTTTTCTCTTTGAAATTAAATAAATTTTATTTATTTAATTTTGAGCTTTTCCTATATTTATTAAATAAATATTTTTGTTTATTTTCTAAATTCATTAATCCTTCTCTAGCCAATCATGTGCATTCTCATGGATCAACTCCAAAATTATGAGCTTGTGACACTTGTCACTTGTCTCTTCATTTGGCTTTTAGTTCAAAAGTCAACTCCTCTTTCTTTTGCCTCTTAATCCTATCCACTCATTTTCTTTGCCTCTTAATCTCCTTCACTCCCACCAAACCCCTACCTAACCCTCAATCTCAGTCACCCATTTTCCACCACTTAATTTTAGCCCTCCGTTTTCATAAGCAAATCCATAAAAAGAGGCCTCACTCCTCATTTTGAAACTAGTTAGTGAATTGAGAATTCTTGCACACTTGAGCACTTGAGCACTTAGTTTAGATTTTATCTTTTTGCATGATAGTCTAGATTCACTTTCATAGTTTAGTTTGAAATCTTGCATGTTCACCTTTAGTTTAGTTTTCATCACAATCTAGTTGTTAATCTCTTGCATTTACATTTTTAGTATATATTTTGCATTTGCATTAATCATTTGAGAGATTTGGGGCAAGTTCCACATACTTGTGCTCAAATCTTCATCATTTTGCATCTATCATAGTGAAATTTATTGCATTGTGTTGGGAGAGCACACCCACAAAATCTCTAAGAGAAAATCAAACGAGTCTTGGGTGCACTCATTTTAGCTCATCAGAGGTTGTAGTGAGAATTTAGTTGTATTTCAAGTTTCTTGCATGTTTTTAATATTTGATATATCTTGTATATGCATATTTTGACTTGTTGTGCAGCTGCAGATATTTTCATTGCATACACATACACAACTCATAACATCAAATATGATTACAGAGAAACCCAAATAGTGGGAATTAGTACCCACAAATATTCTGTACTAGTTTCTTATGATCCTTTCTTAGAAGATCCTTAACCCTGTTAGGAGTTGTCTTTATAATATATGAAGTATAGTGACCTTGTTAAGGGTCATACCCTATTAGGAGTATTTTACAATAACCCTATTAGGGGTGGTGGACTCACTATCCAAGGACTCACTATCCAAGAGCACACTTCTCAAATGGTGAAGGTTACAACCTTCTAGATCTTTGATACACACTGTATCTGCAAGGTGAACTACTGTTGTGACACTGCTTGTCTGATCAGTTCATTTTGTGTGATGATGTGTTAACCTCTTGTAAAGCACTATAACAATCTTAAATACACTCTGAAATTTTCTACTTCAATATCTATATCATCAACATATGACAGATATAGCTTTGCTACTTCAACACTCTGCTCTTCTTTTCTTATCTCTGGCTTTCACAATTTTTCCGATCACAAATGACCTTCTATAAGTACTTCCTCATAGGAAATGAACATGTTTACTTTAGGAAATCTTTTACCATCTATCTTGATCACTTAACTAACCATGCAACCCTTCATTAATTTGACACAACATTAATTATAACTGCTTTACTCAAACCAAATAGACGCGTCTCTTCACACAGTCCGCTCCACCAAATTAGCTCTAACTTCTTGCTCCAGATGAATCAAATCATGCACCTTTAACCAAACATTATTAGATATCTAAAAATCACTAATCCAAGGACACAAGTCCTGAGGATATGTGCAACTTCTGTACCAAAACAATCTTTGTCAGCTCTTTCCATGATCTCTATCCTGTTTTGGTATTCACTGGTTGTACCTCTTCAACTAGTTGTATCTTCTTCATACTTGCAGATCTGATCATGCTCTCTTAGACTTAGCATGTACACATACTCATAATATTATCTTCCAAGGAACATAGCATTTTAATAAAAAATGAACACACGCTAATCAAAACTATAACAGTATGTTGCTTGCTTTGTCCTATTTTGCCCTTTACTGTCTCAGTCACTTCATCTTGCTATAACTTCTTCATACTTGTAGATCTGATAATGATCTCTTATACTTAGCATGAATACATACTTACAAGTTTATCTTCAAAGGCACATGACCTAATTCAGTCATATGCACATGCACTGATGCTCTATACTTCTGGTACTCTGCTAACTGTCTAGTCTTCTGTACTTAACCAATTTCTGATCTTCTGATAATGTGTGCTGACTCCAAAATTTCATATCACTTTGTTGCCATAATTAAAACACTTAAATAGAGTCATATACACCAATATAGTCAACTTTCCAACAAACTCCCCCTTTGTCATTAATGGCAACAAATGAATATGGTGAAGTTACTATCTGTACTCTTATACAAAAACTCTCTATCTTATATCTCCCTCTTATCATATACCAGACTCCATATTATTTATACTCTACTCCCCCTTTGACATTAATGACAAAGGTTCTAAAAAACACTTCTATGTACTTACTCAGCATACACATCTAGATATGCAATCTACAACTTCTGGTTCTCTTTCTCCCAAAATGCAATAATCTATAGATGGGCGCATAATATATATTGTAGCTCCTCCATCTTCTCCAAGTCTATGCTAGGACCTTGATCATATAACAGAATCCATATTTTGTACATTATTTTACTCTCCCTTTGATATTATCTTCTCTACCTTTTGCTGCAAACTCTTTCAAGGATGCTTGACCAACCTTGAGTGAACTAAGATCAAGTGTAAAGTTGCTAACTAATTCACTAAGTCTCTTCTTCATATACTTCTCTTCTACAATATCTGATCTATTTTTCATGACTCCTTTAGATTATATAATCCCCCTTACTTATAGACTCCCCACGAGTCTAGGTCTGTTATGGGTGTCAAACTTGACAACAATGATGATGAACTATCCATCACTTTAGTCTTCTCTTTTTCTGCTTCCTTTTCTGTGATATCTTAAATCAACATATCTTCTTTATGATATAAAAGACTCTCAGCCTCTTGAGTACTCACAAATGTTTATTCAAACTTGTCTAGATCAATATCCATTTTTTTCATTGATACTTCAACATTATCAATCATGAATGTATCCTCCATGTCCTTGGCCATAGGCACAGAATCCTGTGGACCTGTCATAATAGTTTTATCTTCTTCTTCACATGATATTTCAAATTATATCTTCAATCAATTCTACTCTTACGTGAATGCTCTATTGTTGTATTTACACTTAGATGATTAATAATAAATATACACTTCCAAAGATAATCTCAGGTTGGCTCCAAAAATATATATCTCCATCGGCTATACTGATACTTTCACATAGAACACTGCTCAACAAGATTTTGACCAATTCCACTTCATGAAATTTATGTGCTAAAGCATACTGATAAATCACTTCTGAGATGTTTCAAAGAGTTTCTTGATATCAATCTCTACTAAAGAATGTAATTGTGATGCTTTGCTACTCGACTGTAAGTGCTCTTTTAATTATTCAACCACTTACTCGATTGCTAAGTAAGTTTTCAACTAATTTCTGAAATGACGTGTCCGTGCTTGGGCTTCATTTCAAACTTGAATGACTTTGATTAGCAAATAATGATTATCAATCTCCTTTCTTTGCAGTTGAGAACAATTTAAATGTATTAATAATACAACTGTTAGGGCTTCCATGATCTCCAATTTCTTATTCTGACCGCAAGTGAGGACTTGGTGATTTCAAAGTAGATTTCTGCCATTAATACTTTCCACGTAGACATAGAAAGAAACTGTAACTTCCGTTCTTGTTCCTGATAACAATTTAAACCATTTCTCTTACAAATTGCATCATAATATCACCAAACAATTGTAATCCAAGGCGTATACTCAGATGGTGAGTATACCAGCCACGTAGGGGTTTAGAGCTAGAATAGCTCCCCCTAAGACCATGAGGGTCAACTAACTAGAAGTAGAAGGTGCGTCCACTAAGGATGCATTTACTACCTTGTTCTCTTCATTATCCTTCTTTACTTTGACCCATATTTTATCTGATTTAGATTTAGCTTCCACAAACTTAACTTCTCCTAATTCTTCAAACAAAGACTTCTTAGGATTCTCTTGTCTTTTTGTTCTTGATCTGCAAGACCTTGGGATGTGTCCAGCCTTTCCACATGAATGACAAATGATAGGAGGTATGATGTTGTTATTCATCATGTTGCATTGCTTGGTTGTGTGTCCATTGTAATTACATATCTGACATGTAATATTCTGAGGGCTTCTAACATTTTGCTGAGGATAACTTCTTTGTCTTTGTTGATTCTGATTTTTTTTATTATTCTGATTCTTGTTCTTCTGACTTGTTTTACAATTCATAGCTCTATGACCAAATTTATTTTATGAATAACAATAACCATTGAAGGGTCTTACCTCTTTACAATTCCTTGCAATATGTCCATGCTTGTTACAGGCATAACAAGTATAGTTAACTAGCTTGCTTTCATCTTTAGGTGGTTCAACATTGTCTTTAGTCTGATTTCTAATCTCCTTAGTATCTATGATTTGCTTTGGTGCTTTCATTCTTTCTTGCATGGTATCTCCTTTAACCTTTTGACCATACAACTATGATTCTATCAGATCCTTGCTTGTGTGTAACTTTTCAATATGATTCTTTGTTGCAATCAATTTAGATTCCATCTTCTCTTTGTTGTTTCTTAGCTCCAAGATTTCCATGTTTGCTTGTCTCAGTTCTTCATCTAACTTCTTGTTCACTTTGACTTGATCATCGTAGGCGTCTTGATTGTTACATAGCTTTTCATCTAATTCTTCAATCTGATCCTTCAGAGATGAATTTTATTCATTCAAAATTTTGACTCCTTCTCCCAAATCATTTGAGGAACAATTCCTTAATTTTTTTTTCAGTTTCTTGATAAGTATTTGCATTCCATTAACCTTTAGTTTAAGATCTTCATTTTCTTTTTCAGATGTGTCAAGTTCTTCAAGGGCTACTTCAAGATTCATTTTCAAGTGTTTCACTTCTTCCTTGTCCATGATCTCCTAAAGTGGTTAAACTTATTTGCTGAGGACCAGAGCTCTGATACCAATTGTTAGGATTAGGATCACTAAGAGGGGGGGGGGGGGGGGAATCAGTGATCNGGGGGGGGGGGGGGTGAATCAGTGATCTACCTATTAATACTTTTTCTTCTTATCTCTAATCTTAACTTTAATGCTTAAGTACTGAACTGAATATCAATGTAAGTAAGATAAACATACACAACTCATAACACAAAATATGATTATGGGGAAACCCAATGCAGGTGAAAACCCTGGTGAGAATTAGTACCCACAAATATTCTATACTAGTTTATTATGATCCTTTATTAGAAGATCCTTAACCCTGTTAGGAATTGTCTTTACAATACATGAAGTACAATGAATTTGTTAAGGGCTGGAACCTGTTAGGAGTCTTTTATAATAACCTTGTTAGGGGTGGTGGACTCACTATCCAAGGACACACTATCCAAGAGCACACTGCTCAAATGGTGAAGGCTAAAACCTTCTGGATCTTTGATACACACTGTATCTGCAAGGTGAACTGCTATTGTGACACTGCTTGTCTAATCAATTCCTTTTGTGTGCTGATGCTTTAACCTCTTGTAAAGAACTATAACAATCTTAACTAAACTATAAAAGCTTCTACTCCAATATCTATATCATCAACATATGATAGATATAGCTTTGCTTCTTCAACACTCTGCTCTGCTTTTCTTATCTCTGGCTTTCGCAACTTTTCAAATCACAAATGACCTTCTATAAGTACTTCCTCAAAGGAAAAAAAAATATTGGCTTTAGGAAATATTTTACCATCTATCTTGATCACTTAACTAACTACGCAACCCTTCATTAAGTTGGCGCAACATTAATTATAACTGCTTTACTCAAACCGAATAGACGTGTCTCTTCACACAATCTGCTCCACCAAATTAGCTCTAACTTCTTGCTCTGGATGAATCGAGTAATGAACCTTTAACCACACATGATTGGATCACTAAAAATAACTAATCCAAGGACACAATTTCTAAGGATATGTGCAACTTCTGTACCAAAACAATCCCTGTCGGCTCTTTCCATGATCTCTGTCCTATTCTGGCATTCACTGGCTATACCTCTTCAACTGGCTGTATCTTCTTCATACCTGCATATCTGATCATGCTCTCTTAGAATTAGCATGTATACATACTCATAACATTATCTTCTAAGGAAAATTATCTTCTAAGGAACATTGAATTTGAATAACAAATGAACACACACTAATCAAAACTATAACAGTTTGTTCCTTGCTCTGTCCTATTCTTCCCTTTACTGTCTCAGTCACTTCATCTTGCTATAACTTCTTCATACTTGTAGATCTGATCATTCTCTCTTAGAATTAGAATGAATACATACTTACAAGCTTATCTTCAAATTCACATTCCCTAATTCGGTCGTATGCATGTGCACTGATGCTCTGTACTTCTGGTACTCTACTAACTGTCCAATCTTCTATACTTAACCAATTTCTGATCTTGTGATAATGTGTGCTGACTCCAAAACTTCATATGAATTTGTTTCCATAATTAAAACACTTAAATAGAGTCATATACGCTAGTATAGTCAACTTTCCAATAGTTTTTAAATAACCCAGTGGTCTATTGTAACAATATTTGCAACTTATGTTAGTCGATAACTCTCGTAAAATCTCAATATCTTTGTAAGTTAAATTCGTGTTTGGTTTATTCTTATTTGTCATACATTGATATTTTTTACAAGATGGTCAAAGTATTCTTAAAATCTATTTATAGAAGTATTTTGACTGTTTGGTCGAAGTCTCTTTGTGAATGTTGTTGTTTCGACAAGTTGGTCAAAACTATTAATGATTTTTTTTATATAATGTCACGTGATATACTGCTCATGCATTCAACAATTTGGCTGAAACTTGCATTCTTTCATGTTAATTTAATGGTAATTATTTTAACTTGTGAATTTGTGGAATTAACATTTGACTTTGTTGACCGACTGCATTACCTTTTGTTATTTGCCAATGTGGCATATGTTGTTGAAAGGTCCGTCCTTACAACTAGTTAAGCCCAGCCATTCAAATCTTATTCTAGTGTGTTGGTTAAGCCCCACCCTCTTAATTTCAATGTGATTCTCCATAAAATATATATATATATATATGTTCTTCCAAGTTACTGCAAATTAAGCTCAGGGCAAGTGGTGCAACCTATCACTATTCCCATTTCATAGTATTCTTCTTCAGCAAATATTTGGCAGTCTCCAGATGTGGGAAAAGCAATCATTTGAGTACACTTTCACGACTATATTATATTTATATTTATTCATTTAATTCTATTTGTATTCATTTTTTATATCTACCCATAGATTGAGTTAGTAAGGATTATCAGTATTCCAAAAAAAAATTTACTCTACAACTGTTGGTCATAATTTCAAATGTGTAATAGATGGCAGGTCAAGAAATTTCACGAATATTTAATGTTTATCTCACCCCCTTATTTGCTAGGCAAGGCTGTCATGGGAAGCTAATATTGGTTGTCCTACAAGTGTGTCACCCATCTGAACTACCTTTGTCTTTCTATATATTCTCAACTTTGACATTGTGCTTGTTTGTTATGAATTTGTGTTCTTACCTCAATCTAGTTTGTTATGTTGACTACCAACAATTACATAGCAAACTTGTTTCATCTTTAGTTTTATTAGAAATTCCTCCCTTCTTGATTAAGATGTGTTTGTAGAATTAATTTATTTATTTATTTTTGAAATAATGGTTTTTAAAATTATTAAAGTATATTATTTTAAAAAATGATGTAAACATATTTATGTTAATATTATATTTTTGAATTTTTCTTATAATAATTTTAAAGTTCCATGAATTTTTTAAATATTATTTAATAATTTTTGTTAGAATTTTGTAGAAATTTTAGATGAGTAGCTAAATACATTTAATGAATTAATATGAAGAATTCGTATAATTTCTAACTACATATTTCATTCAAAACATTGATTTGAAGAGATAGTACTTGTATGTTTTTTTACTATTATACTAGAAATGTATATAACTATTTCATTTTTGCCTTTTATTTTTTAAAATTAAAATAATATAGAAATGAAAAAAAAACACAAAGAAGAGAATGAAGAGAGTGCCCTCAGAAACATCAACATAATCTCATGAAGAACAAAGTAGTGCTTAATACAACAACATGAACAAGGCTGATTAACAGCAAATACAACTGATTAATAGTTATACAAATACATAATAACATCTAAAAATAGGCCTGTAACATATCCAAGTACTTGAGAACTTGATAAACTAGAAGATTACAGACAAAATCTGAAATAACTTTGCAACTTATAGGGAGAACATAAATTTTTTCTGTATGTAGTCTGAGATTTCAAAATTTACATTTGACCAATGAAATTATGGTCGAAGAGCCACAATATCACATAGTAGATGCAGGTATTAGAAACAAATAAATTTTCAATTTAATGGATAGTGGCAGGGTTCTGTAAAGCTCTTTGTTGAGTATCTTGCCCTTCTTTAATTCTAGACAGTTTTTAACAACCCCTTGGGACACACTTGAGCATTCAAATGTGTCAAAAGGGGTCATGTGGTCTTCCTAGGGATCCTAGTAAGTGATAAGGCGTGCTAAGACCCCTAGGGATAACCCATGACCCCTTTCGTCGACCCATTGGAATGTCCAAGTGTGTCCTAAGGGGTCATTGGACCCCTTACGACACACTTGAGTTTTTTAATGTTTTGAAAGGGGTTATGGGGTCTTCCTAGGGGTCCTAACACATGATAAGGCGTGCTAGGACCCCTAAGAAGACCCCATGACCCATTTTGACACATTTGAATGCTCAAGTGTATCCTAAGGGGTCATAGAATCCCTTCCAACACACTTGAGTGTTTTAATGTGTTGAAAGGGCTCATGGGGTCTTCCTAGGGATCCAAGTACACCTTATCACATACTAGAACCCCTAGGAAGACCTTACGACCCCTTTCAACACATTAAAACACTCAAGTGTGTTTTAAGGAGTTGTAGGACCCCTTAGGACAGAATTAAGTGTTATAATGTGTCAAAAGGGGTCATGGGGACTTCCTAGGGGTCCTAACGCATGATAAGGGGTACTAAGACCCCTAGGAAGACCCCATGA
>MU226492.1:1215577-1244792 GCA_018584345.1 Thuja plicata
GGCTTTAGGTAAGACCGATGCTACTATCATGAGTCAACCTTTTGGTAATCTGTTAGGATATACCTCAATTACAAAAGACTGTTAAGTCCTACTCTGTTAAGAGACTTAATGCTTCAATGGTTAAACTAAAACACAATGACTTGTTTCTAATGCAACTTTGAATTGTAGATATTCAAATCTATTTACATACAATACCTTTCTGATCAATGTATCAATTTTATTCCTTTGTTCTTCATTCTTTCTGCTCTGTGATGTTGTGCTTCACTGTGTGTCGATGTCTATAGAATTCTTTAGCTCTCCCTTAGCTTGATTGATCATGACTGCATGAAGTTTAACCTTCATCAATTTCTCTTTAGTATCTTCTCTCAATTCACTCCCTCGTGTATCTGAGTGCATCAAGAAATGAATTAAACTTGTCTCTTATATAGACATGATATTCCTTAATTCTTGGTTCTTGATTCTTGATTCTTGGCATGAAAAACAATCCAGCCAAATTGATTTACGACTTTAACTCCTATTTTATCTCGTAGTTATCTTCTTGCCAACTATATAAATCATCTTTAAACCACTTACTTAACTGTGGTCAAATAAAAAAAATAAAACAACCAGTTAAGTCTATCCTTAAGCTCTACCAGCTAGATATTTTATCATTTTCTAATCTCTTTGTTCTGTTGGTCAATCCTGTAGTTCGTCACCGGTGACAACTTCCAGTTCCGTTGGTACAAATTTAGTTAGCTTTAGGATCTCCATCCATTGGGAATCATTGGATCTTTCTCATCAGGCAACACTATTTTTGGATTTTTGGGCATCCTATGATTCTTCTTCATTAGGGAACACTATCTTCTGCTCATCGGGTATCACTGTGACTTTATCTCTGTCTTTACCGATGGTGTGCACTCTGTTGGTGTAGTCTGTCACTTGGTGAATACTTGAATTTTATGCATTGATAAAAGCATAACCTCTGTTCCATTGATTCTCTGAAGTCTTTAGCATTATGTATATGACCATATAGATGATATCAAGTTGACATCAATGACAATACAAACCATTAACTGATTTATTGTCTTGCATCATCTTCAAGTTAACATTATCAAACATTCAATCAGTTACATGTCATCAATCTCTCCCTTTGGCATTGATGGCAACATACTATATTATCACACTATACTATTTCTAATACAACATGAAATACAATTGTTGAGATTTATCAATTTACCAAATAGTTTGTTTTGATAACTGATAAAAATATCTGACCACCGATAAACTCTGTATTAGCTTAGATTTAATTCTTGCAGCTTTTATTTCTTCTTCTGATGTGTTGTATCCTCTATTGGTGTCAATTTTTCTCTCTTCTTCTTTGATGTTTCTATCTTGTATTTGCAACTTTTATACAAATACTCTCCCTATGGATATGATCTCTCCCTATTTGGAGTAATCTGATAATGAATAGTTTTTTATGATAATATGGATATATTCTCTCCCTTTGACAACAATGCCAAACAAATATTTTCATAGATATCTAACATTCTATCAAGCAATTTCTTCTATCCATAATATATTCCTTGAATTTTTCTTATCCATCATCAATATAACAATATTCTCTTGTGATTGGTTCTGATATATACCTTTCTGTATATAGATGTGGCTTTGAAGTTTATGTTCGCTTACATCAATCATGAATGATATTCTGATAATATATGGTTGATGTAGCCTTCAGTCCTTTTACTGACTGATAGACATGGGTTTTCCCCCTAGTCTTTTTCTCAGGTACTCAAATGTATCCTTGGACAGTGGCTTGGTGAAGATATTAGCCAATTGTTCTTTTGATTGCACATATTCAGGTATCACCTCTTTTTCTTGAACTTGTTCTCTTAAATAATGATACTTGATGGCAATGTGTTTTGTCTTTGCATGCATGACTAGATTCTTGGAAATATTTATTGCACTGGTGTTATCACAATAGATAACTACTATTTCTATGATCTTCATATGCATACCTTCTAGCAACTATTTGAACCATGAAATATTTGAGTAGTTTGCAACAGCAGCAACATATTCTACTTCTGTAGTAGACTAAGAGATGCATCCTTGCTTCTTGCTAATCCATGTGACAAGTCTCTCACCCATAAAGAATGCTCCTTCAATTGTGCTCTTTCGGTCATCAAGATTTCTAGCCCAATCATCGTCGGTAAACACTTTCAATTCAAATTTGCCTTCTCTTCTATACCATAAGCCAAATTCTTCAGTATTCTTTAGATATCTTAGAATTCTTTTCACAGCAGTTATATGTGATTCCCTGTGGTTAGCAGAAAATCTAGCAACAATTCCTACTGCATTTGCAATATCTGGTCTAGTGTGTACAACATACATGAATTTTCATATCATTGATCTATATAGAGTCTGATTTACCTCTGTTGTCTTGTCTTATTTTTTCAATTTGCATCCAGTAGCCATTGGTGTTCCAACATGTTTGGAATCTTCCATCTTGAATATTTTCAAAACTTCTTTGATGTATTTGGACTGTGTAATGAAAATACGTTCACTTTGTTGAATGATCTACAGACCAAGAAAGAACTTGATCTCTCCAAACATAGACATCTCAAATTCTTTGCTCATCTCATCAGCAAATTATTTGCATATCATATCATTGCCTCCAAATATGATGTCATCAACAAATATTTCAGCAATCAAAGTGTTAGCATTAGTATCTTCTTTCAAATAAAGATTACTGTTCTCACTAGTCCTCATGAATCCAATACTTATTAGATAGGAATGAAGTCATTTATACCAGGCTCTGGGAGCTTGTTTCAATCCATACAAGACTTTGTGAAGTCTACATACCATGTTCCTCTTGTCTAGATCCACAAACCCTTCTGGTTGCTCAATGTATACCTCTTCTTCAAGTATTCCATTTAGGAATGCTAAATTGATGTCCATTTGATATACTTTGAATCCTTTGTATGCAGCATAAGCAAGTATAATTCTTACTCCTTCTAGCCTAGCAATGGGTGCAAAGGTTTCTCCATAGTCTATACCTTCCTCTTGTGCATACCCCTTGCATACTAGTCTTGCTTTGTTCCTTGTGACTTCTCCATTCTCGTTCAATTTGTTCCTGAATATCCATTTTGTATCGATGACATTCTTGTCATTTGGTGTTGGCACAAGTGACCATGTCTTGTTCTTATCAATCTGTTCAATCTCATCATTCATAGCACTTATCCATTCTTCATTATCTAGTGCAACATTGACAGATTTTGGTTGAAACTCACAAATTAAGCAATTTGAGTTTAAAGACTTACTTCTTGTTTTTGTACCAGCTTTCTTATCTCCTATGATCTGGTTCTCTGGATGGTTCCTTCTTACATATCTTGCAAGTACATGTACAACTATTTTCATGTCAGCTTGATCTTCATTACCTTGCACATTATCTTGATCATTATCCTAACCGTCGGTAACAACATTCTGACTGTCAGTTGCAACAATTTGTTGTTCTGGATTTAAGAACTGTATAACAGGTAGAGTGATGGGTTCTTCATAGTATACAAAATTATTGTAGTCCTCTGGTTCTTTTGTGCTTTCCAGCTCATTCTTTTCTGCAAATTCATCAATCTTCACAATTGCACTTTCAACTATTTTGTTAGAATCCTTGAGTAGACATTTAAAAGCTTTGCTTTTGGTAGAATATCCCATAAAAATACCTTCATCACTTTTGGCATCTAGCTTTCCACTTCTATTATCCTTTAAGACATAACATTGACTGCCAAAGATTTTGAAGTAACTTACATTGGGTGTTTTACCATACCATAGCTTATAAGGAGTCTTCTTTGAGTCCTTTCTTACTTGTACTCTATTAAGTATATAGACAGCAGTGCTAACAGCTTCCCTCCAGAAGATCTGGGTGATTTCCTTCTCTATCATCAGTGTTCTTGCACAATCAATTATTGATCTGTTCCTTCTCTCAGCAATCCCATTTTGTTGTGGTGTTCTTGGTGTAGAAACCTATCTTTTTATACCATGCTCATTACAGAAATTAGTGAATTCATCTAATACAAATTCTCCTCCTCTATCTGATCTGAAACATTTTAGATCCTTACCACTTTGTTTCTCTACCATAGCCTTATACCATTTAAACATCTTGAATGCTTCAAATTTTTCTTTTAGAAATATGACTATCATCATTCTAGAGTAATCATCAACAAAGAGAACAAAATATCTATCTCCATAATAGCTCTTTGTCCTCATAGGTCTACATAAATCAGTATAGACTAATTCTAGAATATCATCAGATGTATGGGTTTTTCTTTTGAAACTAGACTTTGTCATTTTACCTTTTTGACAATTCTTGCACATGATGTTGTCTAGCTTTGTCATCGTTGATAAGCCTCTTACACTTCTTTTCCTGCTTATTTTCATCATGTTGTCAAAATTCACATGACACAACCTTTTGTGCCATAGCCATATGTCTTTGTTTCTAGTCCTCAAGAAAGTGAGGTTAGTATCATTCAGATAGAATAAGTTACCTTTGGTCTATTCACTGGTACCAATCAGAATTCCTGATTCATTGAAGAATTTTGCTTTCTTGTTCTCAAATGCTACTCTGTGACCTGAATTATTCAGCTAAGAAACACTCAACAGATTATAATTCAATCCTTTCACCCAATAAGAATTTTTACATTTAATTAGATTATTCAACATTACTATTCCTTTACCTTCAATTTGACAAGGTGAGTCATTTCCCATTCTTACTGTACCACCTCTATAGTATTCAAAAGTATTAAAATTTTCTTTGTCACCGGTCATATGGTGAGTGCAGCCACTATCTATAATCCATATATCATTCTTACTAATATTAGATATGAGTGCAGTTTCTTCATACCTTTCATCTTCATATAAATCATCCTTCATAGCTACAAATACTATCTCAATATCATCATCCGGTTCAGTGTCAGTATCTTCTTCTTTGCAAGCAGCTAGATAGCTAGCCTTCTTGCCTTTATCCTTGTAATCTTGGGTATCACTTCTTTCTGATTGTCGGTAACCTCTATAATCTTTGTTATCACCTCTGTCAGATTTCTTCTCAAAAGATTTGTTATCATTTCTGTCATCTTTTCTTTTGTTAGGACATCTATCAACAAAGTGTCCAATCTCTTTACAATTAAAACATACAAGTGGTAACTTGCCTTTGTATTTACCTTTTCCTCTTAGCATTCTTCTTGCCATGAGTGCTTCAATTTCATCTAGATCTTCTTCGTCACTTTCACTTTCACTGTCTCTTCTAGATGAGTGTCTCTGACTAGATTTTCTTATTCTCATAGAAGACTTGAATGCAGACTCTAAACTTGGTAAGACACTATTATCAAAATTATTTATCTCAAATGAAATCAATCTACCAATCAGGCTATCAAGAGTGAGTGTATTATTTGCTACTGCTCTCACTTCTTGAATAGAAGAGACTCTAATAGCATATATAGGCAATAGGGTTCTTAGGATTTTGCTTACCACTGTCTCCTCTTCAATTTTACCTCCAACACCTCATATAGCATTGACTACTTTTATTCTTGTGTTGTACTGTGTGATGTTTTCACCTTCTTTCATTCTGAGATCATCAAACTTTCCTCTAAGGTTTTCTACCTTGGCTCTCAGAACATTTGCATCACCACCATGTACAAGTTTCAACTTGTTTGACATTGTCTTTGCATTTTTTTAGTCTTTGACATCCTCAAATTCAGCATCAGAGAGTGAGGTTGAAAGCTATATAACCATGCAACTATGTTCATGCTTTACTCTCAATTGATCTACTCGTCAATGGTCCTGTAACACATGCAATATCTAAGTATTGAGTAATATCATTGCCAATACCTGGTAAGTGAAGCTTTATCTTGCTTTGCCATGAAGCAAAGGTGTCCTTGTTCAACTTGGGCACATCTCGTCTGTTCATCTTGTGATCTTTACTTAGGTCTTGAAACCTTCCTTCTAAGCACACAAGCTCTAATACCAATTGTTAGTAATAATTGAGAGGGGGGGTAAATCAGTGGCTCAAAAATTTATCCTTTCAAACTTCAATCCACCAATTAATACACCTTAGATTATTAAGTCCCTACAAGATGTATGCCTTTGATTTACTTAAAATAAATAACTGTCTGTCAGTTTACCTTGTTTGTCCTTCTTCTCCTTGATAACCGATAAGCAGTAAAACTTATTTATCGATACTCAGTAAATATGCAGAGTATACCAGTCAATCCATAAATGCATATGTGGAATTTAAAACAATAAAGTAATAAACCATACACACATAATACAAGGATTTTAACATGGAAACCCTGTTAAAGGAAAAACCACTGGGACCGATACCCCAATTTTTCACTCTTTCAAAGTGAGCCCTATTAGGAGCCAACCCTGTTAAAGGTTACAAACACATGGTTAAGTGTGACCTTGTTAGAGGATTTTTTATACATAGGTTGTCACTTAGTATCTGGTATATATGCTACCATCCTTGAATCAGTCTCTAGGCTGTCAATAGGCTTTATGCTAATATTACTACCATCCTTGAATTAACCTCCTTCTTAGACTGTCAATAGGCTTTAGGTAAGACCGATGCTACTATCATGAGTCAACCTTCTGTAATCTGTTAGGATATACCTCAATTACAAAAGATTGTTAAGTCTTGCTCTGTTAAGAGACTTAATGCTTCAATGGTTAAACTGAAACACAATGACCTGTTTCTAATGCAACTTTGAATTGTAGATATTTAGTTCTATTTACATACAATACCTTTCTAATAAATGTATCAATTCCATTCCTTTGTTCTTCATTCTTTCTACTCTGTGATGCTATGCTTCACTGTGTGTCAGTGTCTGTAGAATTATTTAGCTCTCCCTTAGCTTGATTGATCAGGACTGCATGAAGTTTAACCTTCATCAGTTTCTCTTCAGTATCTTCTCTCAATTCACTCCCCCATGTATTTGAGTGCATTCGAAAATGAATTAAACTTTTCTCTTATATAGACATGATATTCCTTAATTCTTGGTTCTTGATTCTTGATTCTTGGCATGAAAAACAATCTAGCCAAATTGATTTATGCCTTTATCTCCTAATTTATCTCGTAGTTATCTTCTTGCCAACTGTATAAATCATCTTTAAATCACTTATTTAACTGTGGTCGAATAACACAAATAAAACAACCAGTTAAGTCTATCCTTAAGCTCTGCCAGCTAGATATTTTGTAATTTTCTAATCTCTTTGTTCTGTCGGTCAATTTTGTAATTCATCGCCGGTGACAACTACCAGTTCCATCGGTACAACTTCAGTTAGCTTTGAGATCTCCATCTGTAGGGCATCATTGGATCTTTCTCATCAGGAAAAACTATTTTTAGCTCGTCTGGCATCCTATGATTCTGTTTCATCGGGAAACACTGTCTTCTGCTTGTCGGGTATCACTGTGACTTTATCTCTATCTTTACCGATGGTGTGCACCCCGCCGGTGTAGTCTGTCACTTGGTGAATACTTGAATTTTATGCATTGCTAAAAGCATAACTTCTATTCCATTGATTCTCTGAAGTCTTTGGCATTATGTATATGACCATACAGATGATATCAAGTTGACATCAATGACAATACAAACCATTAGCTGATTTAGTGTCTTGCATCATCTTCAACTTAACATTATCAAACATTCAATTAGTTACATGTCATCAGTGGTGGCTTGTCCAAGTTTAGGACATGTTTTTATGAGGCTTTGGAACACAATTTTGGAAAGACACTCATCCAAAAAAAGGTATATGAAACAGTGAAATATACATTGAAGAGTGGAGGTGAAGGCTCTAGATGTGAGTTAGTTGCAAAAGAATACAATGTTGCTGATTTTATTTCAGATTTCAAGGCAAATATTTTTTACAAGTATGCAAGGCATAGTCACAAGTCTCAATGATTGGATTAACAATTTAGGATGTGTAAGGACACTTTCCCCATTGGAACTATTATATCAGTTGTAGAATTTGCAGAGAACTATACATTGCAGCCCCAAAATAAGACTCAAGCTCAATATTACAATTCCATTCAGGTTGCTATTTTTGTACACATCACAAATAGATATTCCCCTGATAGGACAAAAGATGAGCATAAAATAATTAGAGAGTACCATTTTTATATGAGCGGTGATAGGTCTCACTCTCATGAGTTTTTCCAATATTGTTTCTAGAACTATTTTGACTTCTTGCAGGAAAATGATATTGCTATGGATAAGCATCTCATTTGGTCAGATAATTGCACCGGTCAATTTAAGAATGTCAGAATTTTTTATTGGATGTGTAGAATGCATGTGGAGAGAGGTGTACCTCATATTTGGAGTTTTTTTAAGTTAGGGCATGGGAAAGTGGAGCATGATGGAGTAGGTGCATGTGTGAAGAGAGCTCTAGTTAAGGAGCAATTGAGAATTTCAGGTGCTGTACTTCTTGATGCTTATTCTATTGTTGACTGGTGTACTTTAGCATAGTCACAGGGTGGGACTCTTGATTATACAATACATAGATTCTTTTGGTTGGTTGAGGAGGAAACTATAGGAGATAGATTGCATTGTCAAACAATGAGAGACTCTTCAAAAATGCATTCATTCTGAAGCTCTGATAGTAGTACATGGACCATTTGGACATGAGAGTTGGATTGTTTTTGCCCCATGTGTTTTCAGTATGATTGGGATCATTGTGAGTCAAGTGAGTGGGTGTATACATGGGTTCCACAATATCTAACTCCTTTATCTTTGACGCTCTATATAAGAAATGATGACATGGACACTTTAGTTGAGTATGACCATCTTTCAGATCTTCTGCACCCAGGATATGTTTTTGTATTGGTTGCACCACAGGGAAATGATGAGAGGTCAAATTATTGGTTAGCACATTGTGTACAAGGTAAATAGAAGCTTGTACAATCGATGATAGATGGTGATGGGTTCACGTATCCTAATGGTTCTATTGTTGTTGTGGGAACATGGCTGCAAACATACATGATTATAATGAATGAAATTCCTGCATTTGAAGACTATGAGAAGCACAAAACTATTCTCATGTATTCACACCTTGTTATAGCAACAAATCTTAAGTTGTCAAAGCATCAAGGAAAATCAAAGACAAAATAACTTTGGACTATTAGTACTGCTAATCATGAAGCACTATTGGAGACCCTGAAGCAAAGAGATGACCCTTCAGGAAAACTTGACTAGTTAATAAGTTAACTCAGTTCAAGGTCTTATAAGTTAAGCTTAAATTAAATACATTAATTTCACCTTTCTTAGATTCTATTTTGAGTCAATAAACTTGGTTTTGTATGTGGATTGTAACTTGTACAGGAGCACCTATGAAGACACCTAGGTTCACCATGGATCCAATCAAAGATAGAAAGACAAAAGAATCATTAATGGTTAATTGAGATCTTTTGAAGCCTATAATGGCAATTTGTAACAATCATGTATGGGTGGCCAATAGTGCCAACAAGGGATCTAAGTATAAATTTTCTCATAAATAGGCAATGAAAACTCATAATTTTTTATTATTTACTTATGTCATTTGCATGGTTTGAATTCTTACAAGTTTGATTGTTTTTTCTAATGTTTTAAGGATATTATTTTCATCAATAGGTGCTGACTGGTCTTTGAAATTCACATATCATGCACTTGTAACCTGTCAAGACAATTTGTTTGGAGTTTTTTAGGACCCTAGGAAGTCTTATGGTTATCCTTGTTTCATTTTGAAGTCATTTGGATTCTTTGATCAAAAGGAATCCCTTGGGTACACGGTGAGACCTTAGGATTTTTTCACAAAGGTGTGGAGTCTTGTCCAATTTGTGGAGTTCTCCAAGCCCCTGCATCATAACTTGCAGTGAGGGTCAGTTGAAAGTAGCTCCATAGTGTATACTTCAAACCATCCATCTTGGAATCAAGCATCTTCTCCATCAGCTCTGTTTGGTAAGGTAAATATTAGTGACAACCCCATTCCACCCACAGAGTCATTGGAACGCTCACGACCACGCTCGACCCAAGTGTCTCCAAGGTACACTAAGCATGATTGGGAAAAAAATTTCCAAGGGTTGTATCTCGGACCTCATGAGAGGTATTGAAAAACTATTAGGGGCTACAAGATCATATTTCTAGGGTCTACAACAACCTCTCTCTATTTTGGGTGATTCAACTTCATTTGAGTTTGGCAAGGAAATCTCAGTCGATGCCATAACTTGCAGTGAGGGTCAGCTGAAAGTAGCTTCATAGTGTATCTTTCAAATGGTTCATCTTGACATCGAACAATCTATTCCATCAGCTTTTGTTGGTTGGGTAAATGCCAGTGACAAACCCATTCCACCCACGGAGTCACTGGAATGCTCGTGACCATGCTAGACCCAAGTGTCCCCAAGGTACACTAAGCATGATTGGGCAGCGATCTTCCAAGGCTCGTATCTTAGACCCCATGAGAGGTTATGAAAAACTATTAGGGGCTATAGGATCATGTTTCTAAGGTCTAAAAAAATATCTCTTGGTTTTGGGCGATTCGACTTTGTTTCTGTTTGGCAAGGCAATCTCAGTCGATGCCAAAACTTGCAATGAGGGTTAGTTGAAAGTATCTCTATAGTGTATATTTCAAATTGTCTATCTTGGCATCAAATTATTTAATCCATCAGGTCTAGTTGGCTAGGTAAACACTAGTGACAACCCCATTACACCCATGGAGTCAATAGAACGCTCGCGACCACACTTGACCCAAGTGTCCCCAAGGTGCACTAAGCATGATTGGGCAGTGATTTTCCAAGGCTTGTCCCTCGCACATCATGAGAGGTATTAACAAACCATCAAGGGATACAAGATCCTACTTCTGAGTTCTACAACAACCTCTCTCTATTTTGGGTGATTTGACTTTGTTTGCGTTTGGCAAGATAATCTCAGTTGATGCCAAAACTTACAATGAGGGTCAGTTGAAAGTAGCTTCATAGTGTATATTTCAAATAGTCTATTATGACATCAAACCATCTACTCCATTAGGTCTGGTTGGCCAAGTAAATTCTAGTGACAACCCCATTCCACCCACGGAGTCACTGGAACGCTCACGACCACGCTCGACCCAAGTGTCCCCAAGGTGCACTAAGCACAATTGGGCAGCAATTTTTTAAGGCTCGTATCTCAGACTACATGAGAGGTATCAACAAACCATTAGGGGCTACAAGATCATGTTTTCAAGGTCTACAAAAAACTCTCTCAGTTTTTGGCAATTCAACTTCGTTTACGTTTGGCAAGGCAAACTCAGTCAATGCCAAAACTTGCAATGATGGTCAGTTGAAAGTAGCTTCATAGTGTATCTTTCAAACAGTCTGTCCTGGCATCAAAGCATCTTCTCCATCAGCTCTAGTTGGCTGGGTAAACACTAGTGAAAACCCCATTCCATGCACGGAGTCACTGGAACACTCGTGACCACGCTCGACCCAAGTGTCCCCAAGGTGCTCTTAGCATGATTGGGCAATGATTTTCCAAGGCTCATATCTTGGACCTCATGAGAGGTATCAAAAAAATGTTAGGGGATACGAGATTGTGTTTTTAAGGTCTACAAAAACATCTTCAAGTTTTGGGCAACTCAACTTTGTTTGTGTTTGGCAAGGCAATCTTAGTTGATGCCAAAACTTGCAATAAGGGTCAGTTGAAAGTAGCTTCGTAGTGTATCTTTCAAAGGGTCTTTTCTGACATTGAAGTGTCTACTCCATCAACTCTGGTTGGCTAGATAAACACTAGTGACAACCCCATTTCACCCACAGAGTCACTGGAACGCTCGCGACCACGCTCGACCCAAGTGTCCCTAAGGTGCACTAAGCACAATTAGGCAACAATTTTCCAAGGCTCGTATCTCAGACCTCATGAGAGTTATCCAAAAATTATTAGGGGCTATAAGATTATGTTTGCAAGGTCTACAACAACCTCTCTTGATTTTGGGTGATTCAACATTGTTTGCGTTTGGCAAGGCAATCTCAGTCGATGCCATAACTTGCAATCAGGGTCAGTTGAAAGAAGCTTCATGGTGTATATTTCAAACAGTCCATCTTGGCATCAAACTATCTATTCCATTAGCTCTAGTTGGCTGGGTAAATTCTAGTGACAAATCCATTCTACCCACGGAGTCACTGGAACGCTCGGGACCATGCTCGAGCCAAGTGTCCCCAAGGTGCTTTAAGCATGATTGGGAAGTGATCTTCCAAGGGTCATATCTCAGACCTTGTGAGAGGTATCAAAAAAATGCTAGGGGATAAAAGATCATGTTTCCAAGGTCTACAATAACCTCTCCCAGTTTTGAGTGATTCAACTTCGTTTCCGTTTGGCAAGGCAATCTCAATCGATTCTAAAACTTGCTGTGAGGGTCAGTTGAAAGTAGCTTCGTAGTGTATCTTTCAAACTGTCCATCCTGACATCAAACCATCTATTTCATCAGCTCTAGTTGGCTGGGTAAACTCCAGTGACAAACTAATTCCACCCATGAAGTGACTGGAACGCTCACAACCACGCACAACCCAAGTGTCCCCAACGTATGTGACTAAGGACAACAAGTTTTGAACATGATGCTACAAAACAATGTCGGTTGAGTTTGACATATGTTTTATAACTTGATAAAGGGTATCTAAAATACTTACTATTTTTGGAAGTCTTTTGGAAATTTTTGGAGAAAACAACCAAAAATAGTCTCTGCTAAACTTTTTGGAGAAAACAACCAAAAATAGTCTAGAAGTTGATGTACTATTGAAGGAAGAATTTGGGTATTGTTACAAAACAAAGAAGAATTTGAGTGATCTCGGTAATTTATTGCATCTATTATCACAAATTGACATATAACTTCAACAAGATATAATTTAAATCATAATGATAATCAAATATAACTTCAAGATATAACAATCATAATCATAGTCAAGATATAACTTCACCATTCAATTCCATATACATAAATAATAAATGTATATATAAAAGATGACACAAATATAACATAAAAATGAAAATGTTCTATATATAGAAAGTATCAAAAGTATCTCCATATACAAATATGGCATATGCCATTTCAAAATGTCTACAAAATCAATGTTTCAAGGTGGACAATGTGGCATATACACCATCTCAAAATGTGCCTAGTGGTATCTCTAAATTAACACAACTAAAACTACATCTTATACCATAGGGGGGTCATCAAAATGTAGCCTCTTTGAAGAAATATTTGGCTCTGATTGATCCTGCATCAAAAATGAGATCAATCCCAAGTTAGATTGCTTAGTTTATATGATTTGTACATATATTTAATTCATAATTCAAACACGAATTTAATTATTAGTTATTACTTAATACAAACATATGTACCTGGCCTCTCAGTCGCCTACCACAATCAGGTGTCCTAACATAATTCTTTGGTAGCAAACAGACAATGCCAACAATATCAACTCCTACCTATAAATATATATTTGCAATAATGAGATTAGTAGATTGGTGCAGGGGCCCAAGGTGCAACATAGAGTAATAAATTTACAAAATAGGATGATAGCATAATAAAATTACAAATTGATTGAACTAAAATTAAAACTTACATCCACCGATCCCTCCTCTGGGATAGTGGGCTGGGTCAACAAAGATAGGAATGATTCTCGTGGGGCCTCCCTCGCACTAGGAGTAACCTATGAGAGTAAAAAAGATAGTCAATTATATATAAATGTACTTAATCATAACAACCCTGGTTACAAAATACAAATAACAATATGTAAAAATCTACGTACAATCGGGCTATCACTCTGAATCAAAATGTCTGTCAGCCCAAGCTCCTGAACCTATGTTGGGACATCATCGAGAGACGCACCCTATACAATAAAGTGTATGTAAAATATTTATTATTACACACAATTAAAATACATATGCATGCATAATTAATCTTAAACAATTAATTACCTTTCCTTTGTCGCCCCCTCATGCCTCCCACTGACATCAGATGATACCTGCAAGAGTATAATAAGATGAAAATATATTAGTAAATGTATGAATTTTATTGCTCTAATTGATAGCGATTTAAGCATGTACACCAAATGATATAAAAAAGCTAATGGGTACATAATTTATAATATATCATATAGGTGTGCAGGCCAAATGAAATGACTAAAAGTGTGGAGTCATCCACCTGTCTCAACTCCTCCTCTGTCATCGAATGAACATAAATGGACCAAATATATATATACATAAGTGCATGCATTCGTTAAAACTAATCTAAATAAATAAATTATTTTTAAATTAAATAAGTCATGTGACAAATTTATTTATAATGTTTACTCTTACTGTATCAACAGGACTCCATGGCTCTGTGTACCCCTCCTCAGCACTCTCATGAGACGCAGATGCTCCATGAGGTGTTGCAGCCTCTGTAGCTGCATCTCGTATATCCTCCTCATCAATAACATACTGATATGTATCAGCATCAGTAAGTGGTCCGAGGCACAAATTATTGCACGTAATGCAAGTATGGGGCACACATACATGTGAACTGTTGCCAGATGTTGATGTGCCAACATCATCCACACCAAGAGGCAAAAATGACATCATCCACCAGCGATCCCAAAATTGTGTACGCATTGCATTGTTTCTGCACCATTTAATTGATAAATTAGGCTTTCTGGGGTCAACTTTTAATTCAGTTTTAGGATTCACAAAAAAGGAGGATATGTCTTCTTTAGTTATATTAAGGGCCACAACCCCATCATGGTCAAGCCTGTCATCAAATTAGGCATGCCTATCATTACGCCAGTGAAAAGCAACATTATGTTGCCACGTAAGTGTGTCAATGTTTTCAACAATAGTATTTAGGGTGGCAAGCATGGGACCTAATGTAGGTATATTCTGATATGTGTGTTGGAACCCTCGTATAGTGTTCAAATTATCTTGTATCAAATCTTCTAAAGATCGAGGGTTTTGAAGTGGGGGATTGTTTTGGGGATCATTATTTGGTGCGGGAGGGTTATTTTCTTCATTGTTGTTAGCCATGCCTAATTAAATAAAAAATAAATATAAATTTCAATTAGATTTCATATATTATTAAAAAAATGAATACAAAACCCTGTTTAACCCAAAAAAACTACATTTAACATCAAAATAAAATAAAATAATCAAAATATGCAAAGAATTTACTTACCGTATATACTGCAGAGTTGAATTTGATGTTGGAGAAATTAGGTACCTAAAAAAATTGAGTATAGGATATATAGAGCTATTTTCCAATCCTTAACAATGAGAGAAATAAGGAAAATAGCTCGCGGGTTTTAATTTATGCCACAGTTTTTGGGTACCCAATATTTTTGGGTACTCGATTAGGCTTGTGCTTTGGTGTCAAGTTTGCCCAGGTGTACTGACACCCAGGCCTATGAAAAAGTCAACAAACATTTTCATGCACTTTTAGACGAGTGAAAAGTGGATTTTTTTCACATCCCCACTTTTTGGCCCCTCATGATCTTGCACATACCCATATCATAACCTAATTTGATAAAAAAATGCAAAAAAAAATAACAAAACAACAAAAACAATAATACATACCTTTCTTACGGGGCGCCATTGCTTTAAAAATGTGCAAATTATTGAAGATTTCTTGTTTTCTTCAAAGCTTGATCGAGTTCTGTGGCATTTTTGGTCTCCTAAGCTCTGCTGCTCTACGGTTTAGGCATTAGAAATAGCCTAAGCCGTGGGCTGTCCAAAATATAATATGTTTCTAATAACCCGATCGGGTTATTAGGAACATCTTAGAACCCGATTGGGTTATTAGAAAATATTATATGTCTAATAACCCGATCGGGTTAATCGAAACATCTTAGAACTCGATCGGGTTCTTAGAAAGTTAAATTTTTTTAATAATATTGTCTAGGCTTGGTTACCAAGCCTAGTAAAATTTCAAAATTTCAATAACCCGACTGGGTTATTCAATAACCCGATCGCGTTATATGAAATTTGATTTTTTTTTAAAGACGTGTCCACTTTTTTGGTCCACAACTTGGTGCACACACCCCTATTCTTATTTGTCATACATTGATATTTTGGACAAGATGGTCAAAGTATTCTTAAAATCTAGTTATAGAAGTATTTTGAATGTTTGGCCGAAGTCTCTGTGTGGATGTTGTTGTTTCGACAAGTTGGTCAAAATTGTTAATGATTTTTTATATAATGTCATGTGATATGTTGTTGGTGCATTCAACAGTTTGGTTGAACCTTGCATTCTTTCATGTTAATTTAATGGAAATTATTTTGACTTGTCAATTTTTGGAATCAACATTTGACTTAGTTGACCGACTAGATTACCTTTTGTTATTTGTGAATGTGGCATATGTTGTCGAAAGGTCTATCCTTACAATTGGTTAAGCCCAACCATTCAAATCTTATTCTAGTGTGATGGTTAAGCCCCACCCTCACTTTAATTTCAATGTGATTCTTCATAAAATACATATATATCTTCTTCCAACTTACTGCAAATTAAGCTCAGGGCAGGTGGTGCAACCTATCACTATTCCCATTTCATAGTATTCTTCTTCAGCAAATATTTGGCAATCTCTAGTTGTGGGCAAAGCAGTCATCCGGGTACACTTTCACGACTATATTATATTTAAGTTTATTCATTTAATTCTATTTGTATTCATTTTTTGTACCTACCCATAGACTGAGTTAGTAGGGATTATCAGTATTCTAGAAAAAACATTTACTCTGCAACTGCTGGTCATAATTTCAAATGTGTTAGATGGCAGAGCTAGAAATTTCACGAATATTTAATGTTTATCTCACCCCTTATTTTCCTGGCAAGGCTGCGGAGGGAAGCTAATATTGGTTGTCCTACAAGTTTGTCACCCATGTGAGCTACCTTTGTCTTTCTATATATTCTCTACTTTGACATTGTGCTTGTTTGTCAACAGAGCGAACTTGTTTCATTTTTAGTTTTATTTGAAATTCCTCCCTTCTTTATTAAGAGGTGTTTGTAAAATTAATTTTATTTTTTATTTTTGAAAATAATGATTTTTTAAATTATTAAATTATATTATTTAAAAAAAATGATGAACATATTTATGTTAATATTATATTTTTTAATTTTTCTTAAAATAATTTTAAAGTTTTATAATTTTTTTAAATATTATTTATCAATTTTTTTCAGAATTTTGTAGAAATTTTAGATGACTAGCTAAATACATATAATGAATTAATATGGAGAATTCATATTTTTTTCTAACTACATATTTCATTCAAAACATTGATTTGAAGAGATAGTACTTGTATGTTTTTAACTATTATACTAAAAAATGTATATAACTATTTCATTTTTGTCTTTTATTTTTTGAATTAAAATAATATACAAATGGAAAAAAAATACAAAGAAGAGAGTGAAGAGAGTGCCCTCAGAAACATCAACATAATCTCATGAAGAACAAAATAGTGCTTAATACAACAACATGAACAAGGCTGATTAACAACAGATACAGCTAATTAACAGTCACACAAATGCATAATAACATCAAAAAATAGGCTCAGCCACTAATAAATAGGCCTACAACATATCCAAGTACTTGAGAACTTGATAAACTAGAAGCTTATAGACAAAATCTGAAATAACTTTGCAACTTATAGAGAGAACATAAATTTTTTCTTTGATTTCAAAATTTACATTTGACCAATAAAATTCTAGTCGAAGAGCCACAATATCACATAGTAGATGCAGGGATTAGAAACAAATACCCTTTTAATAGAATTAAAACAATTATCTTAAAAATATTGTGAATAAGGGGCAATTTACCTTCTGAAATTACTCATATGTTAGATCATTTAATGGATGGTGACAGGATTCTTTAAAGTTCTTTTTTGAGAATCCTGCCCTTCTTTAATTTTAGACAGTTTTTTACAAAATATAAGATTTTCAAATTCTTTTCTATATAAAAATATTTATGATCTCTTAAAATAGAAATAATCAAATTGGTATATTTTAATAAAATTTCATACATATATGTATTAAACATTGTACTCTTTAATATAAATTATAATTAAAATTAATGTAAATTTGTAAGAAATTAGAATTATAATGGTGAAAATAATCTGATTGACAAGTTGTAGCATTATGTTGCTATTTGTATTATATTACTTAAAAAAAATAGTATAAATTTAACATGTTGAAAGCACATAAACTACTCAAACCCACAATTGATTTTTATTTTGCCTATCCAAAAAGAAGTTTAGTTAGAGAGATAATAGATTAATATTTAATATTTTGCTACTTTTTTCGTATGGTTCTAAAATGTTGTTCACACAAAGTTGTTCCTTCATAATACAGGAATCTAAGAAAGCCGACAGAAATGACAGTCCGTCGTATAAGAAAAACGCTGACAGAAATGTTTCAAAACTTTTTCTTCCACCCTCACTGTAATGTGTCCCTGGATCATTTCAGAGTTGACAGTTCCGTATTTTAATTACTATTATTTTTCATTTTAATTACAGCTCCTTGATATTTCTGCCTTCAAAAAGCTTTTAATTTTATTCAAACAGGATGCGTAAGAGATTTTACAAAACCATTGATTTCATTTCTCACTTGCATTTAATTTGAGAAGATCAGCCCGACTTGTATGAATTCTTGACAGAAGGATTGAGTTCCACTTCTTTTATTTGCCACACATTTGCCCAGTCATTTATGTGCTAAAGAGTTGAAAGTCACATTTGAAAGTGTTTGAATATCTCTGCAAATGACATTTTTGGCCATAAACCTAGTAAAAAATGTCAAAAACCCTAAGTCCTAGGGTTACCTCTGCTTGAAAATGGCAAAAAACCTTGATATCTCAGTCGAGTTTCTATTTTCAAGTTACTTTTTCATAACTTAAGTTCTGAGAATAAAGCATGTGCTTGTTATGTTAGTCACTTAGTATTGTGAAGTGAAAAGAATATTCCATTCTGTCTAGAAACTTAGTGAAAAGACTTTGTCACGTTATCTCCTGGTAAAAAGAATATACATCAGCGAATATGGAGATTCAGTGACAACCATGCATCTTAAATCATATCCTATGGCGGTCAGGATGTCTCATGATTAACCATGTAGTTTGAAACTCATCCGGTGACAAAGAGATATAACAATCGCCAAGTCTCCTAAAAAAACCTGAGTTAAATGCTAGTTTCAGTGTTAGTGTTGTCACCTAGTCGCGAAAGAACTCAAGGGTTAAGTTAAGAATCATGAGACTCAATGACAACCATCAGATGGAAAGAGATCCAATGGAAGTCACGAGATCATTGTAAAGGTTTGAAAAGTCAAAAGTGATCCGGCATTCAAGAGACAAAAGGATAGTTGAGACACGTGTTTACCAGTCGCGTAGTCTCTAATAAAAGTTTAAAATGAGAGATACACCTGGAAAATTGGAGATAGCAGTCGTGAAGTCTCATGAAGAATTACGGTTTGTCGTAAAGATCTAGAGACTTGGCACTGACTGTTAGATGCATATAAGAGAAAGATCAACAATAGTCGGGTTATCTCCAAATAAGCATGATAAATGTAAATTCATTTAGTGATTGCGAGACAATAAAGAAAGTTGATTACCCAGGGTTAAAGATTGGTCAGGGTCAAGCTAAGGGTCAACATGGAAGATGAGTCATGACACATGCAGCTTCATGGCCAAGTACTAATAATAGGTGGAAAGATATTTAAGTGACATATGGCATTTGGTGGACCCAAGAATGGATCCTTGTCGCTAAGTCCCAAAATGATGAGTGATGTCATCCAAGGATTAAGAGACTTCACAACAACAATTGATTCTCTTCTTAAAAAGCTTTGATTGGATGCCTGTCACATTGTCTCATGATAAATTAGGGTTTTTCCTGTTGATCTCGGAGACTCAGAAACAACCATCAAATGTAGATAAAGGAAGATCAACGGTAGTCAAGTTGTCACCAAATGAAAACAATAAAGGTAAAATTATTAAGCGATAAGGAGATAAAGCTTTTTGTCACGTGGTCTCAAAATAAACTTTGAGTTAGAATATTTGTTTGGCGACAAAGAGATTATACAATGACCAAGTCTTCAGAAGTAAACCAAGGTCAAAGAAGAGTTTGAAAAGGCTTTAGTCATGGTGTCTCCAAAAGGATATGAGTTAAGTGATTTCATCTAGCGACAAGGAGATAACTGTTGATCATGAGGTTGATCGTGTGGCAGTCACTGAGTCTCAGTATGAAACCATAGTTAAAGAAAGCATTCAGTGACAAGGAGATTACACAATCACGAGGTCGCTAGAATTAGAACTAGAGTTAAAGTAAAGACTTTTCTTCGGTGCCAGGATGTACAGTTGCCAACCAATATAATTTTAGAAACTTATGACAAGTGTATTAAAGGGTAGCTGAGAGGTGTCATAGATAGCCAATCAGATTGTAATTAGATCCTGTTTTGAATATAATATGGTTTTTTTATCAAAAAGCACTCATGAATATTTGATTTCCTGTCACTTTTAGAGGCTATAGCTAGAAGAAAAATTGATTTCACAGCATGAGAAATTGAAGCCAGAAGTGATTGAATCACAATTATGAGAATTATGCATTGATAATTCAGAGATAAATAGGGATAACCATTAATAATTGCTTCTTACCAAGAGTTCATTTTTTTTAGAGCGAGAATTTGCTAAGCTATTAGTGTGTGTAGAAAATGGATTTTCTCAAATTCACAGAGTAAAAGAAGCCAGTTTTGAGTCTAGAATTTGAGGAATTCAAGTGGTTGTCAGTGTTCCAGAATAGATTGGGTGACTAACAGTTAAGGTGTGTGATTTGGAGGATAGATTTGTCTCAATATCAATGAGATAAATTAGAACAGAACAAGATGAGTCAGGCAATGAGTGTAGCATCTACCAGTGGAAGAAGTGGTGATGTTGATGATGACATGAAAGGGAAGCACAATTATTATAAAGAATTCATCTCCCTGTTGCCTGGATCAAGCCAAAACAAAAAGGTAAGTGTTGACACTCTCATAGATGATTTATCATATATTAGAGATGCCAAAACCCCAGGCTTTTTGGTTATTCACTGTTCAACTGCTTTTATAATAATAGTGATGAAGCTGTGCCAATCTCAAACCCATGGACCTATGGACTAGCCAAATTAATAGTCCCTAACATCTTTGTAGATGTTGATTTTATCTTAGAGATGGCTAGTAGATATGATACCCTAACCAAAATAATAAAAAGGGGTGACGTGAAAGCCCTAGTAACCCTAGATAGGAACTCATTCATGAAAGCATTCAACATATACCATCCAATGGCCACTAAGATAAACTTGAAAAGTTTAGAGAATAGGTATTCTAGATAGATTGGCATCGCTTCCAAATTGATCCAGGAACATCATGTGCCAAGGAGAATGAAGAATTATATAGCACCCATCCTAGGGACTGCCCCATATTTCTATAAAGACCTCAACTTCTACATGAAGTATATCTCCTATGCATTGTGTAGGGTGTTAGGAAAGGATAGAGGACCCGAGAGAATCATCTTAGATATCCTTATGATGGTCCTAGATATGCAGAGCCCTCATACTATTACCAATTATGATTATATTCAATATATAATCGATCAAATGCATCAAGGATTTATTGATATCCAGAACAAGAAAGGCAATCCCAGATTCATGCATTATTCCATTTTGATGCATTTGATCTTATACTACAATTTTCCTATTATGAACTGTCAGTATTTGAGGCCTCAAAGGTTTCATTAGAACTAGGCCAACCCCATTCAGTTTTGGTTGAGAGTGTGGAGCTACACCTCAAGGGAACAGGAATTATGTGCCTTTGAAAATTGGATAGTATATCCAATTCTTAAGTGCATAGGTGTAAACAAGACAAGGCTACCAGTGAAGGTGATACAACTACTAAGACCATGCCAATATCTTGATAAGTGGCCAGGAGATGACAACTTGGGTGACTTCTACTATGAGAAGAATTTCATATTGACCAGGGTGTATGGTTGCACTCACCCACCCCATGTTTTTCCATTCCATGTGCCACCAAGGATTGTAACAATGGAATTCATCAGCCATTTAATTTTGACAGACAAGGAACACCTTTCTCCTCACAAGAAGGGTACATTTACCCCAAGGCAGTTCAAGATTTATAATTTTACAATTGGTAAAAGGGTACTAGATCCAGTTAACAATTGGATGAGCCATTACAGAATGAATGCGGCCTTTTACAGATACATAGACATAGAAGGCTACATTTTGAGTGCCAAGAAGTTGTTTACACCCACTATTCCATATACAAAAGACCATGAGGAATGCATGGAAAAAGACCTAATAAGAAATATATTGGAGGATGAGGAAGTTGATAAAAGGGCTGAGAAATTTAATGGGTTGATGGACTTGGAAAGGAAAGTAAAGAGAAAAGGCATCTCTTTTGGGGTTTCTTCCCAGACTTTCTATATTTGAAGATGCTTGATGCCATGATAGATTTCTACAGTTTGTGATGCAATCAACAAGAAGATGCACTTGTAGTGCCAAAGAAGGGCCCTAAAGGGAATTCATCATCAAAGTATGATGAGGACAGTGATGAGGATTACTCAGTACCTAGTTCACCTCTAGTAAACCAAGCATTTGTTGAAGAACAAGCAGCTAAGAGTGAAAACATAATTGACCTAACAGAGGTCCCAAAAATTGAGGTTACTATTGTCTACCAAAATTGCACCCTGTCAAGTTCACAGGAACTTAACATTTTGGAGAAACATGGAAACATTCCAAGGTTGTGGGTAACCTATGGCTAGAATGAATCTCCAGATTCTAGGCCGGCTTCCTATCTGGTGATCACCTATTTACTCCTTTGAAGGACTTAAAACTGATGGGGAAAAGGGATAGAAGGAATGCAGAAAATGAAAACTATGTCCTAAATGGTGATGCACCAGAAATGTCTGAGAAATGCACAAATAACTTGACACACAATGAAAAAGTTACTTAAGCTCTCTTACACAACCCCCCTAAATCATAATATTTGCATAATCAATTTACAACAAGGCCAATAACGATAATCCCTTTAAAGGAGAAAGATTTCTCATAATTTGGGGAAAATCTGACTCTAGCACAACTTAAAACCTATAAACAAGTACGAAGTACTGCATAAAGGCACTAATATGTGATACAAATTAAGGACAAAAAACATCACATAATTTTATACCAGTCACTAAGTACACAATAACAGACTAATAAGGGAAGGCATAAGCTATCTTTCACAATCAAAGGTGTTACAAATCTGTATATTTCTCTGAAATGGGTTACAAAATCTCTTTTCTTCTGTCAAGAACTCAGAAAAGGTTACAAAATAGCCAGCCAAAGGGAAGAAGAACTCCTTAACCATGAGTCTTTAACTCTTATTTATGCATTTCAAAGCCAACTGCATTCTAGAAGCAATAACTTCTGGATTGGATTTGGCCTATCTAGCCACTGTTTAAGCCTTAAAAGTCATCCCCAAAAAATATCAACATAAATACATCTTCACAGAAGTAGTCTTATCCCTCTAGAAGAGTCACAAAAGTCTCTGAATTGTAATAACTTTTCTGCAGCCCCAAAAATGCATCATCTGACCTTTCAAAACTGATCTTTCATCTGTAAAATATCTGATTTCCAGCATCTGAGAAAATATCTAATCTTTCTGTCTCTGAAAAAATCTGATCCTTTCCCTTGTTTACATTTTAAATTCTATGAAAATTGCAGACCTAATGCATATTTTACTCAGGAAATAGCTAAAATCGGCAAACAACACCTTTTTTCCTTATTCCCTACCTGTCGCCTAATCGCCATTCTTTCATACTCTACTTTTTCCATTTTGTGCGAGTGAGTGACACTATCTCTCTTTTACCTCAGTCGTAAGCTCACGAGCTATTTTCCCTTTACCTTTTCTGACCAGCGACTGAGTGACATCCCTTTTCTTTATGCTAATCGCACACCCATGAGCTCCTTTTCTTTCATCTGAAAACTGCAGCGACTGAGTGACGAGATGGACAGTTCCTTTGGTCACTCGGTCGCTGACCTTTATAACCCTTGAAAATTGCCTGCGTGACTGAGCGACGAGCCCCTCACTTTAGCTCGTCATTGACTCATAGTTTGATATCCCTTCATCTTTTTAAACTGGCGACTGAGCGATGACTTTATGTTTTCTTCTTATCGCACACCCGCGAACTGTCTTCCTTTTTCTTTTATTGATCGGCGAGTGAGCGATGAGTTATGTTCTTTGCCTCGTCGCATACCCACGCTACAAAATACAAGCAAGTTAGAACCTAAGCGAGTGCGTGACCTATAGGACATGAGCTCGTCGCACAGTCGCAGACTTATGTCATTGACATGAAAACTTGATGCGGGTGTGCGACTTTGTAATTTTAAACTGACTCGCTCAGTTACAGAACATTAGATAGACAACATGACTTTAAAGTGACTGCGCGATATACAAATTTTAACCCTTCGCTGACTCACGAACTTGAAACCCGACTTTCAAAAGACATCGCGACTGTGCGATAGATACTTTAGATCATTGAACCCGCTCGGTCGTGCAACTTAAAAGACTTGACAAGGGTAGCTCGCGATTGCGCGATGCCCTTTCTCGGATAGCTCATCGCACAGTTGCGCAGCCTAAAGACACTTTAGAAATCTGACGCGACACAGTGATTTGACTAATACATAACTTTTAAAAGGGATTCTGACCTCTTTTTCATAGAAAAACACAGGATTTAAATAATGCGGAAAAATAGAAACAGGGTGCATTTCCTTGCTTGCAGAAAAAATACCTTCGTAGGTAGAAACCCGCCACATGTAAAAAAAACCTTCTCTTTTTGCCTTTGCAGAAAATCACCAGCGAAGGTAGACTTCTGCCACGAGCGCAAAATTCTTCTTTTTTGCCTTTGCGGAAAATGACCTAAGAGGTGCAAAACCCGCAACAAGGCAAAATTCCTTATCCTTTTCGCTTTTTCAGAGAATTACCTCCGCAGGTAGAATTCTGCCACGGAGAGTCAGAAATTCAATTCCCCGCAAGCCTTTGCGGAAAATCTCTTTAGCAGGTAGAATTCCGCCAGCCTTTAATCTTGGTACTGAAAATCGGTAACATTTATGGCGACATCTACAAAATGTTTGCCTGCTAAACATCAAGAACCAGTAGCCTGAACTATCCATTGGGCACATAGTCATTAAGAAAACATACTGGCAACCTAAATTCCACTTGCAAAATTGATCAAACCTTCTGGACTGACTGAAAATGGATGCATGAGTTGTGATGGGGAAATATAACACTTCACTTGTAACCTTTGATTGACTGAGAACCCCCCTGAGAACCTCTGAAAACTAGAGAACTGAAACCGAACTAACTAACTGTGCTAGACAACACTTAGGGAAAGCTGAAAACTGCAAGAAAACTATCATGCCAAGGCACTTATTGAACAACTAAACAGCTGCAATATGTACAAGGCTAGATCCTACCTCAGAAGCAGTGTTTAAGATGAATCCCGTTGACTGGGATTCGCTCCATGCTACCATCCAACTTCGAAAGCTGAAAGGCATTATGCTGTTTACATTTTGAGACAATATAAGGCCCGCTCCAAAAGGCATCAAATTTGGAATGATTTCCAAGCTTGCTTTTGCGTTCATCCCATTTCAGCACTATATCCCCTTCCAGAAAAACTCTTGGAGATGCCCTTTTGTCAAAAGATCTTTTCATCTGAGCCTGATTATGCTCCATGGTCCTCAAAGCTGCTGTCCTTACTTCTTTTAGCTCAACCAACTGTGCCAACCTTACAATTAATGGCTCCTCTTCTATCATATCAAGCTGATCTGCCAAGTCAAGAGCTGGAAGCTCTAGAGAAATAGGTAACCGAGCCTCTTTTCCATAAACAAGTTTGAAAGGGGACTGCCCTGTTGATCTTTTCTGAGTGATCTGATCAGCCCATAAGGCTGATTTCAGTTGGGTATGCCATGCTCTCTAGTTACCCTCCATATTTCTTTTGATAATTCTCATCAGATTCTTATTAGTGGACTCCGCTTGGTCATTGCCTTGTGGATAATAATTGGAAGATTTATTCAAATAAATTCCATTTTTTACAGCCCAATCAGAAATCTTAAACCCTGTAAAAGCTAAAGCATTATCGGATATAATGGATTCTGGAACACCAAACCTAGAAACTAGCTCCTCATAGAAGTTTAGGACAGCAGCTTCATTAGCTTCTTTAAGTGTCACTACCTCAGTCAACTTAGTGAAATAGTCCATTGCTGTTAACACCCATTTGTGACCAGCACTAGATGGTGGATTTATTATTCTAATAAAATCCAAACCCCACTTCATAAAGGGTTGTTCAACCCATATTGGCTGCAGGGGTAAGGCTGCCAACCTCTGTTTACCAGCAAATAGTACGCACTCCTTGCATCTCCTAACCCATAGGTGTGCATCTTTGAATAGATTGGGCCAATAATAGCCACCCTTCATTACCTTGAGGGCTGTTGCTCTGGGTGAGAAGTGACCTCTAGCTGACCCATTATGAAACTCGTGTAATACTTTGTCTACATGATCAGCCTCAATGCATCTTAAGAGGACGCCATTGAAGTCCCTTCTAAAAAGAATATTATTTAATAAAACATAAGGGATGGACTGCAGTCTAAAATACCTTCTTTTTGCTTTATCCAAACCTTGTGGACATTCACCAGTCTGTAGAAAATGAGTCATCTGCTGCACCCAATTGGTGACAGAACTTGAAACAGCTTGTTCATCATCCTGTATAGCTAGGACAACTTCTTGTTCTCTGGTTTCTTTGCTGCTTATGTCATTAGCAAGCTATTCACACAACCCTTTTCCCCTGATTAGTTTGGTGACTTTGATCTCAATGTCATATTCCATCACTTTAGTTACCCAACCAGCTCTCCTATCACTTAAATCCTTACTTAAAAGGAATTCTTTGACACTTGGATGAGAAACCATTAGGATGATCTTATTATTTGACAACATGTGCTTAAATTTTTTCAAACTCCTAATAACAAAGAGCACATGCTTTTCCACAAATGAATACCTGAGCTCGTAGTCCTTAAGACCTTGACTGAAGAATGACACCGACTGCTCTAGGCCTTCATCATTGCACTGGACTAACATGGCTGAGATAGAATCAATATCTCCATAGGCATACAGAACAAAATCCTTAGAAAAATCAGGATTTATGAGTGTAGGTGCTGCTGCAAGTGCCTCTTTAATCAGTTCAAAACTCCTTTTTCCATCTTTAGTCCAGCTGAATGGAGTATTTTTCCTAGCATAGCTGTTAGTGGACTTAACAAATCTACAATATCTGGGATAAACCTTCTAACAAAATTTATCCTGCCAATGAAACTTTGCAAACCTTTCTTATGTGCTGGCAAGGAAAGAGCCAAAATTGTTGTTATTCTGTCAGGATCAATAGTGATACCCTATTTAGATACCTCATAACCAAGCAGTCTGCCCTCATGGATAGAAAACACACACTTTTTGGGATTAAGAGATATCCCAAATTCTCTGCATCTTTCAAAAATTTGCCTTAGATGCTTTAAATGATCTTTTGCTTCCTTAGAAAAAATAGTGATATCATCCAGGTAAACCAAAACAATCTTATACATTAACTTATCAAAAGCCATATCCATGGCTTTCTGAAACGTTGCTCCAGCATTGGACAAACCAAAGGGCATTTTTTTGTATGCCATGGTACCCCACTTGGTGGTAAAAGCTATTTTGTACTGATCTTCCTCCCTTACTAGAATCTGATTATAACCTGAATATCTATCCAACAAGGAAAATCTCTTAGATCCTAAGACTACTTGAAGGATTTGCTCCATAGAAGGAAAGGGGTGTCGGTCTTTCAATGAAGCTCTATTGAGATCTCAGAAATCTACACACAACCTTATCTCCCCATTCTTTTTTCTAACCGGTACAAGGTTGGAGACCCATGAAGTGTGTTTGATGGGGAATATGATACAACTTTCAATCAGCTTATTTAATTCCTTTTGCATAAGTGGCTCCAGCTTTGGATTCAAAGGCCTCTGTTTTTGCCTTACTGGTTTTGCATCTGGTTCAAGTTCAATAGTGTGTTGAGAAAGTTGGGGATTAAACCCCTTCAAATCAATGTACTCCCATGCAAAAACATCATTAAACTCTTGAAAAAGCTGAACAAATGAATGCTGCTCCTCCGCTGTACACACCTTGCCTAACTTAAGAAACTTTCCCCTGAACACCTCAACTTTTTCATAGTGTTCCTGTTGAACCTGCATGCTGGCCTTTGATTTTATAGCCTCATCATCAGTGTTAAAAATGGATTCAAGGGTGACCAAACCCTTTGGCACTTTTTTATTCTTAAGCTGGATGATTTGGCCGTCATATTGATGCTGAAACTTCTCCTGATTGGCATATGAGAATTCAGCTTCCTCTCTTAGGAATTTGACTATTTGTTGGTCATCCTCAAAGACCTGCTAGTGAGTATTATTATCAAGTACAATAGGTCTAATAATGACCCTGACATGCGGATTTGCTTTCTTATTGCTGATTTCTCTTGGAATGTCAAATTTGGCACCAATGGCAGCTAATCTGTCAGCGTTTTTATTCTAATTTCTAGGTATAGATACTAGATTAAATGCATCAAAGAATTCTATTAGATCCCATACCCTATGTTTGTAATACTTCAACAACTCTTTCTTGGTGAGGTTGATGCTTCTCACTTGATTAACTATTAATTCGCTATCACCATAAACCTTCAAATAGCTAACACCTCTTCTCCTTGCCCATTCCAATCCATGAATAAGAGCCTCATACTCAGCAGTATTATTGGAGCAACTAAAAAAGAAATGAAAAGCTGAATAATACCAGTCCTTCTTTGGAGAAACTAGCATGCAACCACCACCAGCCCCAACTTTATTCCTTGCACCATTAAAATATAGCTCCTAAACTTCCTCACTTTGCTTCCCAAACTGCTTTTCTACACTTTTTTCTAGATTGGGAATGATTGCATCAGCCTCATGTATTAAATACATACCCAAATCAGCATGACCCAGCTGCTGTTCATAAAGATATTCTTCTTGAATTTGGACAGCCCACTCATCTAGGAGTATATCAGGTATTGTATCAGTCTGGGTGTCGCCTTCTTGAAAAATAGGCTGCTCCTCCTGGTCACTTGCCAACAAGTTGGCATTAACAGGACTTGGGGAATAAGGTT